>VZRQ01005776.1:378848-403641 GCA_013397975.1 Machaerirhynchus nigripectus | reverse complement strand
CACCCCGGGGGCTCCGGCCAACGTGGGGGCGGCGGCTGTCCGGCCCGCCCGGCCGCAGCGTTCGCCAGGTATACGAGTGTAGGAAACCGTGACAGGAGCACTGCGGAACGTGGCAGGGCGCGGCGGGAATAACACTGCGTCCGTGTCCCGTTTCCACTGCGGGGCACCGTGAATAAGCAGATGTTTCCCGAAGCGAAATGTGAGGGAGTTGACATATCCCAGGAAGCGTCGGGGACTTTTCCGCGGCCGGCGGCGGTGCAGGCGCTGATCCCGCTCCGCACAGCGCGGTGCGCTCCGCCGGCACTGCGGCACGGGGAGCGCCCGCTCCGGGCTGGGCTGGGCTGGGCTGGGCTGGGCTGGGCTCGCAGCTGCCCCGGGCACGGGCTCAAGGTCAGGGCCACCTCTGACATGGCACTGCTGGTTTGGTTACACCGCTGTCCGCCGAGTTACGCGGTTCTCGCCCAGCATCAGAACTGTTACTCCAGCCTTCGCCTATCTTTCAGATTTATTTGTTTTAGAGAGAGGACTACTTCAAGTTCCAAGCAGCAGCCACCACGGTGACCTTCTTTCGTCCCCTCAGCCTTTGCCTTCTCCGCCACTAGTTCCTGCATTTCCCTCCCATCTGCCCTTCTCATCACTGCTGTGCCTTCAGCGTTGTCCCTGGGGACAGCCTGGTTTGAGGACAGCAAGAGCTCTGGATCACTGGGTAGGGCTGCAAAACAGTCCTAAGAGTACTTTCCTCTTGGCCATGTTTCTTATGCAAGTCCGCATATAATCAGATAGACGCCAGGTCTTCCTGTACTCTTTCACTCAGCCTGTGACTCATTAACTTAAGTTTTAAGTTCACTTAGATTAGGTCAGTAGGACTGTAAGACTGTAACACTGGGAAAAAATTTATCTTCTGAATGTCCTTGACAAATGGATTTTAATTAATTGCTTTAACATTACTGTGGAATTTGGTCAGGTTGGTAAGCTTCCTGAGATTGAACATGGTTTCTCCCTTCCCTACTCTCCTTTTCTTCACTCTCCTGTGTTGAAAGTTAACAGTTCATGTTTGAGAGGAGAAATCTTGTAATTTATTGTAATAAATCAACTGTAAGTAATCTTACACTTCTGACCAGAGCTGCACTTTAGTTTTCTACAGTCTCTCTCATTAAGCGTGAGATCAAGCTTTCTTTACAGGACACTACAAGGGACATATAGAATCATAAATACAGCTCTTTCTGTAAGGAATTAAGCTTCCGTTTTGCCTGGAGCATTGTCAAAGCTGGAAATTCTCTGTGCCAGAACACTTAGACTTTCTTCAATCAAACATCAAAACACTCATTCATCTCTTTGTTTGGTCAAATAATGCTCAAACTTGTTCAAAGATGGAAGAAACAGAACAGGAATTCAGCGTAAATCATAGTGCTCCCCGGTAGAACAGAGTTCATACTGCGATGACAGGGAGTTCCAGTTTGGCAGAGGACAGAACCCGTAGCCTGGAGTGGACTGACACAGAAAATCCCCAACTATTTCACACTGAGTTCATTGAATACCAGCACCTTGTGCCCCAAAATCACTCCACTGTGCACAAACCCAGTGCTGATTGCAACTATGCCACTGCCTGTGAAAATGAGGGCCCACGTTCTTATCTTAGGCCAGTTTGGGGACAATTCATGTAAAAGGAGCAAGAAATGTATCTTCAAGTCCTGAGTCTGGTGGCACAAACTATCAGACAGTCTTTTAACAATGAAGAAAATATTCTTCAAATCAGCTACTCCCATGCATTGACTTTGGTAGGCTGATGTACTCCTTATGCATTTTATATATATATGTTTATAGATAGAGCATATAATTATATATATTACATTATAATATGTGCATGGAAATGGTACACAATTTACTACTCTATTTACATATATTTTACTGTATTTCCATATATACACTTACTATATAAAATATATAATATATATATTATATAATATATATAATATATAATACACATACACATATATAGGTACAATAAATTTAGCCCTTTTGTCATAGTGCAAAGGCAGTGTGTTATTTTGGGAGGCATTCTTATGGAATTTGAACTGGTTTCGGCTTCCAAGGGAATGGAGATTGATCAGAAATGAGGAATTTACACCACACCTTTGTACAAACAACTAGACTCAGATTTTAGGACAACTTGAGAAATAACAATTGTGTTTTCCAATGTTTCACTTAAACATCTTTATAATTCAACTAGCATCTTTATAACTGCTATGAAACATTTAAAAATGCTATGAAATGGTAATTTTGAAGATAAAAAAGTATAGGCAGGACTATTAGTTGGAAAAAAGAAAGCTTACCAAAAGGCAATTTTTAGGAACATCTTAATTTAGTATTTGGAGGTTTCTCAAGGCACCACTTTAGGGGACAGTATTTTCAAGCTGCTTAATATTCTTTTCTGCTTGCAAGATGTTTTCTATCCTTTTGACACTCAAATAAAAAATGCCTGGACACCTCTGGAAGTCAATAAGACAATAACTGTTACCAGAGTTTTAAAACCACATTTTTAACTGTCAAGTTTTTACCCCATTCCAAGTGTAGCATTTGAAACAATTTAGAAGCAACATTATTAGAGTCACCTTAGTGTACTTTTGGAATCAACACTATTGCTCTTCCTGTAAAAAAGCAGAATTTGTCTGCACTGGGGTTAATACACATGCAGGTACAGTAGTTTGACTTAATTTCTTATAGTAACAGAGTTTAATTCATAAATATATACAGTGCTTGAGGCTACATGCACTGAATAAATACATACATATATACACTCGAAAAACTGCTTGGGGAAATATAGCTCAGTGTTTAATAAAGTACTATTTCTTTCAATTTCTAAAATGTGAATTAGCTTTATGTATATTCAAAGATTAAGTTTTTCTTGTAGTGAATTAGAAGAGATTAGTGGTCTAATTATAGCTATCATCAGTGATGCAAGATCCCAGCATGATGACACTATTATGATGCCATAAATAATTTACTTTTGTAGAGAATCACACTTTACCATATTAATAATTTTGATTTTAGTATTTTGATATTTTTTCCTAAGTATTAAAAAGCAGTTGTTCTCTGCACATTTTCAGGTATATTAAAAATGTGACATCCAGTGAAAGATTACCTTAATCTTTTTCCTTAGAAGAACAGCTGACAGTCTATGCAGCCCCACTGGTGAGCATTTGATTCAGACTGTTAGGAACAGGACAGGAAGTTTGTGGGGAAAAAAATCATCTCTCATTTTAGATAAGTATCCCACGGTTATTTTTACTTTTAACACAATCTATTTTTAAATATGCTTCTTGTTTCTTCTGCTGTCCTCAGAAATTCCATGTGTCCTTTTAGGCACTAGTACTTTCTCTGTAAAGGAATTCTGTCTCATGCTTTCACTCAGAACAAATTCTGTGTTTCTTGACTGCTGCCATAACATTTCAGCATTCTCTTCAAATTCCTTCTCTCTTGCTAAGAAGCTCCATGTGTTATACATCTTTATTTACACTTTAAATGTAAATACTGAACCCTATTTTGATTGCAAATGTAGTGCTGTTAGTGATTATATATGCCAACCAATGACAAAGAATTTCAGATTATTAAATTAAATTCCACTCAGACCAATCAGTTTCACTGCCCAACTTTCACTGGGAAAGAACCTTTCAAATAAAAGCCATGTTCTTGTCTGAAATATTTTTGTTGACTCCTTGTTTTTCACATTACTGTTTTTAATCACAGTTTCATACTGTCCAAACTCTTCTATTTCACACCAGTTGTCTATGACTACCTCAGATGTGAATGACTTGCTTTTAAGAGATATGAAATTGGAGAATAATTAAGGCATAGAAGACCTTCTGTCAGTAGTAAATGTATCTATGTCATCACCATAACTGGGAAAGTTCAAGTATGGAGAGCTTGCCTAGGCTTTGATGGCAACTTTAAAAAGTCTAGCACACACAACTTCCTCCAATTCAGTATAAAACAATCCATTTTTCCAAGATACTAACTTATGTTCCTATTTCCTCTTAATAATCGGATTTTTAACAATATCGTGGCTAAAGTCAGCTTTTCCCAGCTGTCCACATTGGTTTTCTGCAGAGAAGACAGGAATAAAGTTTCTGTTTGTGGTTTGGTTTTTTTTTTAAGAAGCCCTGCAGGTCAGCATAAATGGATACCACTGCACCACAGGGCACAGAGGCCTTCCCACTGACCCAAAAGCAGGAGTGAACTCTTGTCATAAAGCAGGCACAGAATGTCAGTTCCCTTCTGTAATTTCCATCCAAGTTAACTGAACAGCAACTGCCTGAGAAACAGCACCAGTTTTTAGTGACACTGTAAAGCCCTTCCTTTTCCACAGATAAATGAGCTCTGCCTGACATGTTCGGCTGATGAAATGCAGGGCTATATATCTTCTGTGAGATGTCTATTGTTTTGTTGAGTTTATAGCAGGAAGTGAATCAGGAGACAGGGACATTTTAGGCAGAAGTCCCATTGTAAAGCCAACAGTAATGAAGGAGCTTTAGGAATAATACTGTTTCTTTTATATTAAGTTCCTCAAGCCATGTACAGAAGCTATTCTCTGGGAATCTTATTAATTCCTTCCATGTCAAAGAATTAATAAGGAGAAAGGTTAGTGCCCAGGAAGCAAGCCCCACTATTCAATTCTAACAATGAACTCCTTCTACACTGATGCCATTGTAACAATTCCTGTAGCTGTTTAGAGCTTGTCCATTTAATTCTTCATACAATGCTGTCCTTATGCCAGGGAGCACTGGAGCAGATGAAGAACAGTATTTTAGGACTGAGACACACATTTATATCAGCTCTGCCTGGCAAGTTATTATACTAGCCAAAGTCAGAACTTTTGAGAACTGTTACTTCCGATTTATTTTTCTCCCCTGAAAGCCAAAACAGTTTCTTTGTTAGATACATTAGGAGATGATTAGGAGGATGTGGCCCAGGGCCACAGCTAGTTATTCACAACTAAGAACTTGTCTGCTCAAAGTCACTCAGATTTAAGCACTGTCAGTCAGAGGTAAAACAGGCCTTAACCTTTTGGAGAATTAGACTCCGGCAAAAAGAGATACCTTACCTCTGAATGAGAGCGTCCACATGAGGTCTGTCATCTTCTATTATACATGTCAGCTTCACTCCTGTAGTCAACCCCCCTTAACTCCTGCAGTGGACACCTGCCTCAAGTGGGCTACACATCTCCCTCATCACTTCAGTTCCAGCTGAGAGCAGAGCATGCCCCAGGCTCCTACCAGCCTGGGCACCGCTTGGTACCCTCAGTTCTGTCCTGTTACAGCAAGAGATTTAGTTAAAGGTGCAGAAGCGCAAAGTTGAAGATTTTATCTCTGAGTAAGCAATTGAAGTTTCCCTTTCCAGTTTCTCTTCCTCCTAACTCGATTTGCACCTTTACATTTCACGATCAGGTACGTCTCACAGCATGATATCCACGTACCACCCTCCTCCTCCTCCCACAGAACTACCAGCTATGAGTGCTTTAGTTTCCTTGGCACCCTCCAAGTCTGCAGAAAAGCTGCTTTATGCACACTGACTCCAGCTAACACAGACTCTTTCCTTACTCAAATTCCTTCAGAGAACTTTTCAACGAGTCTTAAAAACAGACATTATGTAGCAACAGAGCTTCCTAATTTTGAGTTTCTCAAGAACATTTCACTGACGTACACGAGGCCTCAAGTTCTGCCTAGAAAAGGAAGAATTGCTGCTCGCTTACAGATTTTTTTCCTGGGGTTTGTGTTGTGGTTTTAAGCCCAGCTGGAGATGAAACACCACCCAGCTCCCTCTCTTCCCTTCCCCACACTGGTGGAATGGGGAGGAGAATTGAAGGAGAACTTGTATGTTGAGATAAGAATAGTTTAATAATTGGAAGTAAAATAAAATGCAGTCATAATGGTTAGTAATATTAATAATAACAACAACAGAGAAAAAAATCACAAGTGATGCACAATACAACTGCAAACCCAAATCAGCCCTGCTGAGTAACTCCCCCAGTTTACAGACCGGCCATGACATTCCATGGTGTGGAATATCCTGGCCAGTTCAGGTCACCTGTCCCAGCTCCTTCTCCGTTCCTTTTGTGCACCTCCTTACTGGAAGAGCATGAGACAAGACAAAAACCCTGGACTTAGGATAAACACAACTTAGCAAAACCCCAAAACATCAGTGTGTTATCAACACCATTCTCATTCCAAATCCAAAACACAGCACTGCAACAGCTACTGAGAAGAAATTAACTCTATCTCAGTTGAAACCAGGACAGTTTAGTACTGATAATAAGAAAACCAATCTTAGTATATTAGAATTCCATGTTATTTCAGTTTTGTTCCTTAAAACTCCCTTTACATACATAGGTTTTTCATAGATTAGAAGTGAAAATATAATTAGGTCTTCAAACTTCAACCTCTGCAAAAAGTCTGTCAAGAAAAGGAAATTAGGAGAAAGCAGTCTGATGTATATAATCACTAAACTATTGTTTTAAAAAGAAACTGGAATGAGATCAGGAAGAGAGAGTCACTGCATTTGCAGTGTCTTTGAATTCTTGCTCTTTAAAGAGAGCATTGCATGACTGAATTCATGTTTGGGTCAGCAAGATAAATTACTAGTGCATTGGTTGGAGATATAAATGTGATATAATGTATAATGTGCTATCAACATTTGAAACCTTAATTCTAGCTCTGAGATTATGTACTACATAGTCAAAAATTCCTGTTGGGATTTTTTTTCTATTTTCCCCCTTAGTTAGTAATATTTTAATACTTCTATTTTGAGGTAGTAATTATAATTAACTAGATATTTTACTAAGATATTTCATCCTCAAGGATTTGATTTTTCAATAATACACTGGGCCAGAGAGAAGAATTTGCATGTTTAGAATTGATAGGTCTGCTACAAAAACATTTTCCATATAAAATACTTCTTTAAAAATACTATATTTCACTTAATGTATCTGCTATACACTGGGACAGAAATCTTTGAAAGCAACAAGATTTCCAGTCCTGCATTCTGAAATATTAAACACCAAGGATGCAAATGAGCTGACCCTTTCCAAGCCAGTAGAAACCCCCTAAACAATTAAAGGAGAATATTCAGTATTATTCATATTATAGGTAGTGCCATTACTATTCTGAGTTGTTAATGTCTATGCTCTGGAGACCCTCATTCAACTCACTGCCTACCTGTAATAACATCAGAACCAACACAGAGTACCACCAACAAACTAGATTGGAAAAAGAAGATTATTTAGATGCTGTTATCAGTATTGGGTCATTGTGAAATTACAGCTAAAAGTATCACCTGGATTCAGTCTCCAAAGCCTTCCACAGCAATAAATCCTAATAACCCAGACCTGGTTTTGCTGTCATGTTAAGCCTTTCCAAAAAGGAGTGCTACTGTTGCAATAGAAGAATACCACAACAACACATCCTCTGTCCCAGCCACTACAGAAATTAATGACAAGCAGTGAGAGAAAGCTTCATTTTCCTTCTATCAGAGCATCCTTATTATGTTACCTGTCTGTTAAATATATAATCATACTACAAAATACTATTTACTACAGGCCCACAGTACCTAGGGCTGTTACTACTTCCCACGTTATCCCTAACAGGCAGTTGGGGGTAAAACTGGAAACATCTGCCCATTAAACATCACGTAATTAAAACAACACTACTGATGATTAACACATCTGACTACACATTTACTTAAGAGCAGCTTGCCTGTCAAGTCTCAAATATACAAGCAAGACTCACAGTTAGGAACTGAGAAAAATCAAAACACCCCACCACCACCATACCACACACCAAAAATACCCCAACAGAAAACCCCAACCCCAAAATAGGAGACCTGGAATTTAGGTGAGCTTTACCATCCTGCAGTGATCATCTTGCCTTTGCCTTATTTCAAGAGTCAACTAGAACACGCTTTTGTAGAGGCCAGTGAGAAGACTCAAGTCTGATGAAGAGAGAATCAGTTACACTTTATTTTAATGGAATATACAAGATTAATGAAGATCAAGCTTCAAGGGACTCAGTCTACACATCTCATTCTTTACTGCAAGGATGAACCCCAGATTCTGTGTAAGGATATTGGCCAGCCCAGCCCACATCTGCCCTCCCTCCCCAACACAAGCTGCTCTTGCCAGACTGTGTTCAACTGTCCCAAAAACCAGAGTTTGCTGCCCTCTTCCAGGAGGACCTTCCAAAGCAGGTAAAGTGGTGCAGTTGCAGGTGGTCTGGTTTAGGTATTCAAGAAACTAAAAACTTTTGGGTGAGTTTAACTTTACCTTAAAAAAAAAAAAAAAAAGGAGGGAGAGAAAAGGAGAATAAAAACAACTAATGCACATTACCATTTACAAATGACCACCCAATATCTGGTGGAAAGTCAAGTGGAAGCAACAGCCAATCACAGACCCCCTAGTTTATTTATATGCTCTGCTGTTAGAAGACTGAAATACCCATTTTTATGGTAGCTAATCATCACAACTGTTGTTATCATAGCCACCAGAAATAGCTTGCCATGTACAACAATATTTCTGTTAAATAAAATATACAAAAATATACAGGTATTTGACTTATATACATGCATAAATACACCGAGAGGTTCTGGTGCAAATAAAGATTTATCATCAGCTTCAAGCGATGAGATTTATCACAGTATCTGGTTGCTCTGTCTGTTTTCCACAGACATGCACTATCTCAAAATAAAAATTAATGGCTAGTGAAATAGTCCATCAATATACCATTGAAACACTCCCTCAGTCCATCAAACTTCCTACCTTTAAAGAGTTAGCAGCTCAGAACACTTAAAGGAAATAAAAACCCCCAAGCATATAAAGACTTGCTTTTCAATTTGTTAATACTGGTTATAAATCAATAGCTGCATTAACTGGCAACAGCCTCAAGTACATGCACTGCTAATTTTTTCTAGTTGCTCTTCTTTTACTACAGGAGTCTGAACCATCACTGCGAAAATATTAATACTTACCACCATCGCTCTTTTACAGAATCCACAGCTCATAGGCAGGAAGGGATAGGCTACTAGAGGAAATAAATACTATCCAGAACAGCAAGGAGTTTCTTTCAGAATGCATATTTTGAGTTGTCATCTTTATAAAGAAAGTCCTTAATCATTATTGAGAACTAGTTTATACAAATTATATAAACATATCTGTATATACATACACACTCTATATGCATGGTTGCAATTATAATCAGGTCAGTGTATGTCTAGTCCAGTTCCTGGGTTTTGAGTGTTTGTTTCACTTTTCAAAGGCTGTATTGTCTTCTTTAGTATTTCCTACATGCAATGTAGCAAAACATTGGAATCTGTTCTGAAACTGCAAGTTATTCTTGGTGTGTTCCTACCAAGAGTGCAGCTATTTTTTATGTCATCACTTCCAGGTGGTCAATACAGGCTTTCCTGAATCTCTTGCACGGCTTCCTTTGAGCCCCGTGGACTGCCCAGGACGACTCCGCGGGTCACGGTCAGTCCCATCGCTCTGCGCCATCTCTTCATCGTATCTGGAGATAAGAAAACCCCTTCAATGCCTTGTCCTGCTACACAAACAGCAGTGGGTCCTGTATATTCTAGTTCTGCATTCTATTCTGCTTACTATCTAGAACTGGAGTTTAATACAAGCTGTTCAACACACAGCTTTATGCAGGCAAAGCATGGCATGCAGCTGTGATTCCACGCATCCGTAATTTTACAATACAGATCTGAAATATCTTCAGCCCCTGTTTGAAAGAAACAAGTAATCTGGCAGCTTTAGTTAAACTCCTGAGTTTGTGAAATTTCATGCTTGTGAAATTCCCCATGTACTTCTGCAGGTCTGTGGTTAAGCAGAAATCAGACTGCTGCCAGTTTAAATAACTCCTGAGCTATTGCTTCAAAGGGAGGATTGTTAGCTGCAGTGTTAAAACTCCACTGTTGCATCACATGGTGAGAAGGGAAAGAATGAGGTGAACTGAACAGCCACGTGATCAAACAAAATGCATTTCATGCCACGTATTTGTTAACAACCACAGTGATGAGTAGTCCTGTAAATATCTAAATCTATTAAAGCCTCAGATAACCTCAGCATATACTGACCTTTCAGCTGCTATGCAAATTCCAAGCAGAATTTGGTTACAGATAGGTAATTGTAATTAACAAAACATAATACTAAAATATTTTGTAGAAAAATCATAATATATACTTAGTTATACTGCTTTACAGGTGTTCACAGCTGTCATGTAGATAACATTTCTTAAAACGTAAATCCTAACTCAAACCACTTATATTTAACAGCTTTTACTAGTATAGAGAAAAAGTATTTAAGATGAGTAGTGGATCAGCTATGTACATAAAGTCCGTTCCTGGCATATTGAGCAATCATACCACTAGTGCTAGAGAACCTATCCAAGCATTTTCTCACACAAGATGAGAAACTGTGTCAGCAATATGGTACTTAAATCAGTGTTCTTCTGCATAAAACCAATCAATCCTAGGTAAATCTTGCAGACACTCCAATATAAAAATCTCAGTTTCCTTCATTTCTCCCCTTATAATACAGATTGAGGAATCTAAAAAAAATCTGACAATTTTATTATTTGTTTAATATTACTTTCATGAATTACAGGGTTCAAGAGGGAGACATTATTTCTATGAACTGAGAGAAAATTTGCGTCAAGTAACTTTTAAACCAGAACCAACTATTTTAACTGTTTAAGTACCATCTATATATTACCCTCAATGCAAGTTCTGCATGTGTAGAACACAAACATTCTCTTTGCTTCTGTCCCTCAACTCTAGCTGCTAGAGGCTCAGAAGGTGCAAGCAGGGGCTTATCAGACAACATGCTCTCTGGACATGACGCAAGGGAAATCTGCTTTAATGCACTCCCACCTCCAACGCAGCTCCAAAGAAATGAAGTGATACTTTCTGCCCATTTTTCAGATCAGAATGAAGTTCAACTTATCTTTTTGGTCTACATCACACATCAAAAAAAGTGAGGTGACAGAAATACATTGGCCTTTATCTGAAACACTGATAAAACTTACAGGACTTCATAATTGCCCAGAACCTCTTTCGGTGGAGATTTATTCCATTTGCAGTCGGGGATTTCCCCATTAGGCACAGCAATGTTAAGCGTGTCATTAATAAGATTATATTTCAAGATGCGATCATTAGCAGTGCTGGAAGTAAGAGAAGGGGAAGCATTAACCTACAAAAGGAAAAAAAACAGCATCAGTTTTTGGAGTGGTGGATAGTTCTCCAAACAGCATGTGTGATGTCTGTGTGTACCCCATGGGAAATCGAGACTTGGTGGCTCAAAGCACATCTTTCAGTTCCTCAGGCACTGGAAGGGATTCCCCACTGGGCATTTTTCTTTTTACTTAGACAGGAAAGTACCACTCTGTTAAGGGTCTGCAGTGTCAGCCTGGAGATTTCTGTTGAGATGAGATTCACCAGGATGAATCAGACAAGACAGAATTTCTGTTTCATTTTCTGTTTACATGGTTACAAACCCCATACATTTGAGTGCTTAAAATTTGCCCAGTTTACATGAACAGCTATTACACACAGAAATGTCTGGCTCTCTTCTAGGTAAACAACTTTTCTCTATGTTTTTATCTGAGTTCTCCCCTGCTATACTGTGAGCTGGAGAGTGCTCTCTATTCAAAGCACTACATTGTATCCTGTTTTAATTAGCCACGTATTCATTTAACGTATCTTCGTTCCACATTTATTTTGGAGAAGTGGGATCAGAGCACTAAACAGATGATTTTTTTTTAATGAAGTTCACTTCAAATTAGATTGAGAAGGAAGAGGGATGGATAAAATTTATATTGAACATACAGATCTGAAGTTAATACACCAAAGAGAAATTAATGTAAAAAATAAAAAAAGCTTTCAAAATATCCTAATTATCCTCTGTATGCCCTTTTTGTTTCCTCTCAACCTGAACCATTAAGGCCATGACAGCATTTAAAACTTAAATTTGATGTTATACTCCATCAAGTCAATGCCCATTTTCCAGGTACTGATCCAGTATTTAATAGGGCTGCTAACATTCAGACTGCCTCTGAAGTGCAGTTGTATAGATGCACTGGATTTAGAAGACAAAAGCAGAAAGCCACAAACAAATAGAAACACCAAAAAATAGGAAAGAAAAGCACATGCTAGCTTGGGCATCACATGACTTATCTCACTTTCCAATATTTTCCTTAATCCACTTACCCGATAAGCAAAAAATACTGTTTAAAAAGAGGAAAGACTACATCGAAATCTACTTAGTTTTATTCTGTGCAATGAGAAGGAAGTTTTTTCCTGTATTTTATATAACTTTACCTCAATTAGCCAGGGTTTAAGCTTGTCATCAATGATAATGTCATATCCATAACACTCAAAGCAGTGTTTATCATTATTCATTACAGGCTGGGGGAAAAAAAAAAGACATACGTATTAAAAAAAGTAATATGCATTAAAATCAACTATTCAGTAAGTAACCCAATTACACACTTTCTTTGCTAGAAATCACATGTGATGACATTATGAATCTTCTACAACACTTGTCAGTGCTGTAACCCAGCTATAAGGTTGCTAACTAGTAGGTTCAGGACTGCCTCTTTCTTTGAGTCTGTATGTAAATATTTCAGTACTAATGATTGCATTGATGCCAAGTATTAAGTTATGTTAATTTCCCATTATGTTTCCTGTGTGAAAACAAGTGTTTTCATACTTTGCAAAAGTAATAGCTATATTTAAAGCCTGCATGCACCAGGAGAAAACAGAAGGTTTGAAAATTTACAGCTTCACATAATTGTGAATTCTTTAAACTTTAGAAAGACAAGACTTATTCAAAGACATTTATTTTATTCTGCTGCTGTAACTATGCAGAAATTTTAGGTCAAACAATTATAAAATACATTTTAAAATTATAATTACTCAAGGTTACTACAACCCCAAAGCCAAGAGAGACCAAGAATCAAGCTGTGCTTAGACGCACATCCTCTAGAGAACCAGTAGCTTTCCAGCATTTGCTAAACATTTGCAGTATGCATGGTGTAAGACTCTTCTTCTATGTGAATCTCATTAGATCTTTTAGAGAAAACTTTGTGAAGCTTTCTGAGACGTTTTCCCCTAGACTCATAAAGAAGGCTTTTCATTTCTTCAGGGACTGAAAGCGGGAAGAAGGAACAAGCATCTCATTACATGTGCCATTGTCAGAAGGACAGAGGAACAACAAATTTAATGCTCCATCATTCTCACCACTTTTCCTCTTCTAAGGTTCTGCTAACATTTGATTACATCCCTTTTCTTCTCCAAAGTTACCTTCAGATATGGTTGTGCAGCAGAGGCCAGGTTAAGCCATGTTTCCCCACCTCCCACTGATCCTAGCTGCATGACCTTGTCCCTCTTTCTCGTGCTGATTCTGGCGTTCATCTGCTCCTTCCATGACTCAGCTTATTTCCCTGGCAGAACACCAAGACATCAATAAAGCAAGGTGGTAATTGTC
This sequence comes from Machaerirhynchus nigripectus, assembly GCA_013397975.1. Classification (NCBI taxonomy): domain Eukaryota; kingdom Metazoa; phylum Chordata; class Aves; order Passeriformes; family Dicruridae; genus Machaerirhynchus; species Machaerirhynchus nigripectus. The sequence goes on along the minus strand of VZRQ01005776.1, from coordinate 390,110 downwards.
AGTTCACAAGTGAGCTGATTCAGCTCTAAATGGTGCCAGAACCAGCCCAGAAGAGATGACAAGACAATGTACTTGGGACCAGGAAAGTCCTTGGCATCAGCGAGCTCCTCAGTTACCCCAGCTGACCCCCAGAGTGATACCCTGTAATGTGATTACAGAATATTACCCAAACACTAGAAAGTCACTCAAGCAGAGAACTGGCTGCTGCTTCTTTTTTAAATAAGAGTTCGTGATAACTCTGTGACTTGTGTATAACAGAGGTGAAAGTAAGTTATGTAACTCTAATGAACTAATAGCCTTAGGTTCCCTTTGATAAATTGTCCTCCAGAGATTTTTTTTTCTTTAACACATTTGTTATTGCTGGAATGATGTCACACATTTTGGCAGAACTTAATACTATTCACAAGGGCAGTATCAACTCATATTAAATAGTTCACAAAGCCCTCAAGGAAAGAGATTTATTCACTCCTTCAAATACCCACAGACAGCTCAACCCACTCACCCACCCAAGATTCAGTTCCCTCAACTCAGAGAAATCAAGAGATAAGAGAACTGCAGAAATCAGCATCAACACCATCCTCAAAGAGCAGAAATGTAAGGGTTTTAATGGCAAGCTCACTTCCATGGTTAGGGGAAGCCTGCAGCTGCAATGCTATTGCTGGCAGCATCCCAGGAACAGCACTCACCGCAACAGCCTTCAGGGACTGCACAATTATCCAGTGGATTTCATCAAATAATTTGTTGGTGACTTCCTTTCCACGGGTGCTCTCCAGATACAGGCGTAAGTTACTCACTGTCCACTTGCCTCCATGGATATGGTTGTAATCATCCTGGAGAGTTAAGGAGTTCACTCAGTCTAAGGTTTTGAAGTTGTTCGGCAGGTTTTTTTCATTCCCACAGAAAGTCCCCTTATACTTACAAGTATTGCTCTATAAACAAACCTGGCTAATTGTTCTTGCAGCTTCATGAAGACTTCAGCTTTGAACTGCCCTCCACATAAAACAACTGCTTCTATTACAGCTGTAATATGCTTGTATCACACATTGCAAATCAAGTAATAAATCTTTCTTAGGAGAAAAAAAACAACGGGTACTTTGACAGTTTTATAGTAAAGTATGAGTTATGATTTGGAAATAGAAGTTTTAAATGGTGAAAGGAAAGAACTGAATGTTTTCCTCCTCTGGGGATAAGGAAAAAACAATTAATGAGTAATAGAATTTCACTGAAGGTAGCTGTTGTAAAATGCAGCACTTTGAATAAATAAACGCAGACAAACACTTTCAAGTACAACTTGTCTGTTCCCTGGTATCTTCTTAATGATGCTACTGATAAGAGTTACATTCAAGAATATAGTGAAGTAATATCTGAATTGTTTGTAAAAGTTAAATTTTTCAAGTAATTCAGTGCAAAAAGCCATTAAGTGTTACTGAAACCGAAGAGGGGAAAAGAGGAGGTTACCTTATGTTCTCTTTACAAAGGCTATCAAGGCTCTGCTTTACCTCTCTTTAAATGAAAAGACAAGAGCAAAGTGAGGGTCGTTCATACTGATGGAAAGGCACATGTTCAGCCTTCAAGGAACTCTCAGGACAAATGTTTTGTCCCTTTATAAAGGTTCTCCTCAGAGCATTTCTGAGAACTAATGATTGTATGCCTGCTAAATTAAAAAACACAGAATGCATAGAGCAGAAAAAAGCTCTCAGAAGAACAAATTCTGTCATCCTTTAGGACAAGGTCAAAGCAGTATCTATCTTACTATCAGGCTTTCTCCTACAGCTCCCCAATTAGTAGATTTGGAAAACTGGACTGTACAAATAAAGACCTGAGACATGGTTCTTAGGATTTGCTCCATGGAAAAATATGTCTTGAGACCAGATTCCAGCAAGGGAACAGAGATCAAAGTTTCAGCCCTCTTTGCCCTTCAGAACAAGTACTCAAATCAAAATAGATTGCAACTGGGTAGAGCTTTACACAGTCACAGTTGTTTACTGAAGACATTAAGCAAAGTGAAAATAATTATGCATAAGAATTATTTTTGTTTTCTTTGTATTACACATGCATTTTCCAGTACCTCATCATAATTTTTATAAATTACTGACAGCTCAAATTAGATACAGTTTTACAAGATTAAAACTGTACAGTCTAAATGCCTCCAAAGTTACAGGCACATTTAAAAGAGAAGAACAAATAGGATGGGTAGCACAGCTTTACATTAAACTTCTCTTATGCCTTTCTGCAAAACTGAGCAGATATCAGTGGTTTACAATTTAAAAAAGCTTTTCAAATAGTCTAGTAATGATTCCACATTTTCAGGCTGCTACATCTATATCCATTTCTGTTGTCCTTTAAGTGACCTCACCACCACGTTTGCTTTTTATTTGGGAAAAATCTTGAAGGCCATTCTTTAACTGGTAGAGAAGATATGCAAAATAACAAGCTAGGCAACGTACCACGTGCCTCACATCTTCACTGCTACTGGCAACAGCACCAGGATTTATTCTCTATGTTGCATTGGACCTGCTTCCACCATAGGTAATTCTCAGTGTGCCCTGTCAAACCAAAACGTGTCTGCAGCACTTCACAAATCAGCACCTGAGCAACAAAATGTTTGTAGTACTGAAAAATGCCATATTTGACCACTTACCCTGGTTTACAACTACCAACATTATCATTCACACTGTTGTTACTGCAATATCCAGACAAAAGCAGTTCTGCTATGCTGCACATCTTATGGAACAGTAGCAGAGGAGGCACACTGAGCAAGGATGCAGTTTAAGACATATTACATATATCTTGTGAATGAGTGCAGGTGTATACCCATATGAATATAATCAGGAGCATGTGTGTGTATGTCCATACGTATTTATTTTCCATACCACTAAAATAAAACTTCTGGCATGAGGAAGTGCAACAATAGAGTTTTAATTACTGTACCAGAGGCATGGTTTGAAAATCACAGACATCCGCTAAAAACACCAAAGGGACAATCATGATCAAGTCATTCCCTGAAGGAACAAGGCTTGGGAAGTGACACTTTATGCCCATCCATGTCACCCCTGCCCCACTAACCTTCCCTCCCCACTGCTGGATTTCAGCCTACTTTGACATAAGGAAGTGCTATCAAAGCTCTCATGTTCCCACATGAGTATCAATGGCAAATTACAGGACAGAACCATTCTGCAGGCAGAGAGCTCCAGCTTTGTCCATGCAAGAGGAAGCCACCAGGTGGCCAGGCAGCTCTTCCTTATCTCAAGTTTGCAACTGCACATTACTTTTGTCTCCCACAGAAGGAAGGCAGTGGCAGAAGGTTGGGGGGAACACTGGAAGAAGTTGGAAAATCCTGTGGTAAGTAAGTGCTGGAAATAAGAAATTGAATTAACTGCATGCCAGAGAGAGAGAGAGGGAAGGGGAGATGAAGAAGGAGGTATTAAGCCACTATTATAAAATTATTTATAATACATTATAAATATATATAAATATATATAAAATATATTTATATTACAAAATAAGCCATTATTTTTATAAATAAAATACATACCCACGATCCAAGCTCATTAATGTCATTGTTCAATTCATAAGTGAGCATACTGACTTTTAAATGAAAGGAGATGTGAAGAACACCCCTGCTCTCAACTACTGTGAGTCAATACTGAAAATATCACACTCCATTACAGAGCTGCAACTCATTATCTTGACTTCTGAGCTGTGGTTTTCTAAAATTTCTAAATTCTAAAACGTATTTATTTGTAACTACAAGTTGAAGTTATTTAACTGCAAGATGATGAAGTGTATTACAAAACCTTTTGATTCCAAGTTTTTGGGACAATTTAAGAAAATCAGTCTTGCTACAAAAGAGCATGTAAGAGCTCAGCACACTTACCCCATGTTTTTGAATGGCAACATTTGTAAGATGTACAAACATGTTATCCAGTTCACTTGTACTTGGTGTGTATTTCACTGTGCAAAACCGGCAAAATCCAAGTTTATACCTTAAATGCAAAAAGTCATGAAAATGTGTTAAATCCCTGTAAGAAACAAGGAAGTGAGCATCCTAGGACACCATTTACAGGTTAAACTTTTTTGTGCAACATGCACAACATTATTTTGACTACACTGGACAAATATATAGTTGTATACAAATACATGCAACCTTACATGTAACATCTCAGTGGTCGATAGGTAGACACCAAAACATAGAGACGAAGATCAAATTTCTTTCCACCAATCAGTAACGGATTGTTGATGTAGAGTGAAATCACATAGGCTTCTTTGGAAGACTGAGACACAAACCTGAAAAACACAAATCACGTCTCACAATATGATATTTGCAACAATACAACCCCTGAAGTCTTTCACTGATTTAGAAGTGTTCTGTAAATTTTGAGTTGACTGAAATGTTGCATCTTTTGCCAAGACAATGTATAAAGTTGTGGTAGTTAATAATACACACTTGGCATCAGGCATTATATACCCAAAAAAAGCTGAAAATACTGTACAGATGACCAAGATCAATTACCCATTTAAATTCACACAGTAGCTGACCAAGCCATTCAGAATGCAGCTCTACAAGCCAGCCTTTTTCCCTTGAAGAGAATTTAGAGCTTGGCAAGGTCCAGACAAGCAAAAAGGATGTAGTGCATTACCTTCATTATTCAAGGTCTTGTACTACTGGAATATTTGCATTGTGCTTGGTGTGCAATTGCAAACCACTGTGAAAAGTTAATATAACTTTCAGATTGTGACATTCTTCAGATTTAAAATCAAACGTGGGGAAAAATACTCAAGGGATATTCAGTCAGTCACTTGATCACAGGAAAAGCTTAACATTAGTTGTGTGAGCAAAACTTCTAGTCAGCGAAAAATGTAAGTTTGCTTACCTGTTTCATCCATTTGGAAGGAGATTATCAACATGATGTGTATTATTTTGTGTTCCAAAAGGAAAATGCATTTATTTCATACAAATTTAAAAAGTGATTTAATATATATTAAAAAATCATTGAATTTGCTGAGGGGAAGATCTTTCTCTTGCTTCCTGTTATTTAATATTGTGAAGCAGAACAATTTATTTCTACGTAATTTTTTCCCCAACAACACTGAAGGCATTTTTATAAAGAATATTAATTGAGCAGATCTGTGTACCTTCTCATACCAAAACAACTTGTATTATAACCTCTTGAAGGAGGAAGCGAGAGAACAACTGAGATTAAATGCAAACCTAACAATAAAATGACAAAGCAATAATAATAATGGAGTACTTTTCCCATGCATCAGACAACTAGCATGTTGATGTAGTTCACCTAATTACAGAAAGTACAGGCTTTGGTTTTAAGAACTTACGATGATGTTTTGCTGTCTCGAGACCATTTTTTAATTTGGGAGAGTTTATTGATTAGAAATATTCCTTTTCCTTGAGCTTTGCCACAAGGTTTCATAATCCATGTGCTGGAGGGATTCTTTCTGAATTCTTCAACAAAGAGATTATAATCAGCAGGAAGCATAAAAGTCACAGGAACAAAATCTGAGTAAAGGGGATAAAAAAAAGGTGCACAATTAAAGACACTATATCTGATAAAGCTATTGAGACATATATACTGAAAAAGAAAGGTTCTGTACGTTCAGTTTTCCAGTCTGGCATGATCCACCTTCATTAAGACTCATGTTGCTTTTTATCTCATTTAGATTCTAGTTTTTACCTAAACAATTGCAAAATGTTGCATGATGCTAACTTCATAGTAATAGATTCCAATTCATGTGAACAGATTTTCTTCTTTCATTTATATGCTGTGCAATTAGAGTATTAGATACCATTCCAACTAAACAATCAAAATTTCTCAATTTCCTATACCAACTTTCACCATTCCTTATCATGCTCTGTGCACGCAAAAATCCCCTTTGGCTGTGTACTTTTTATTTCCATGTAACTCCCACTATTCTTCTTTATTATATCTTATTCTGAAGTCCTAGTATTCTTCTTTGGCCCCCACACTCGTATGATTACCTAAAACCTAAAGAAAAATATTTTTCACTTTTTGCTATTAGATTATCCTCACTTCTGTCCTTACAGAACTGTTTTCTTACATGGATGAAGTGTTTTCATTTCACTTTTCCAAGATGTAATTCAACTCCCCATAGCCTCATTTTGTTTCACTTCAATGCTTTCTGACCTCCAAACCAACTCTACTTTCCTAATTCCCCATCTATTCTTGGTTTAGTTTTGGGGTTTGGTTTTCTTGGATTTTTTTTTTTTGGTCTGGTTTGCTTTTTATTTTATTTTCTAGCAGGCATTATTAGTTCCCCAACTTCTCCCAAATTTCTCCTCTGAAGCATCTGTTCATTCAGTTCTGTCCAGAGCCCTTCCGCAAAATGTTTTAGTTTTTGCTCCAGTGTAAGATTTTCAGGTAATGGTTTTCCACCATTGAATTAAAGAAACTGCAACCCTCTCTCAATATGAAGTACGAGAGCCCTTTGGTTTCACCACTAATCTACTTGCAAAGTATCTTAAACCCAGAATTTTCCCTCTCCAAAATAATTTTTAAGAAACACCAAATGAATCAAACCCAACAGAGGAACAGAGCACTTCAAGGTGGCCACTTTAAGGTCCTAACACTCCAGAGGTTCAGTGCTTCATGCACAAAAAGCTGGTTCGATTCCAGTTACTGACTACCCAAGAAAAAACCTGAATGCTGATAATAAGAACAACATACCCAAATAAATATATTTCCCATTTTCATCCTTTTCTGCAAGAGGACTCCCTTCTTTCTCAAGTTCTTTTCTGTATCTCTTGATATTCTTTACCATCAAATCTTTTCTGGTCAGTTCATAGTGGTTTGGGAAATGATTGACAATTTGGTCATCAGAGAGGCGGTAACCGGCTTCCACACTGAAAACATTTCTGATTGTTTGGACACTCATCCTGAAACCAAAGACAGACACCAGATGATCTCTCTCAAGAAACACACTTCAGGAGGACAAATGAGAGATCTTTTCTCTCCAATTGCTTCATCTTTTCTCTCTCTCGTTTCTTTAATTTTGCTGCAGTGACAATCCAACATATCCGGAAGTTCTATTAACAAAGCAAATGAAATCCTGCTGAAGGTTTAATCAGTCCCTCTACTACTCCTGAAATCAGTGCAGGAAGTGAGGACAGGAAGATGACAAATGGGTCCTACCAGACTCTGGCTTGCTGATAGTCAGGTCAATCCCCAGCAGGGCCTAAAAATGACTGAAGTGCACCCCAAATGCTAGAGAATCCTCTTTCTAAATCTGTTACTTCACACTCTTGAAACTCACCTTTCCTCTTCAAAAAAGCCACAAACCCAACCTTCTACTGACTGCCTTGCTACTCTGATTACAAAGGAATTCAGACATATGACTTGAAAACTGGTTAAGAGATCTTGCTAAGAACATCTGTGATGTTTAGTTTTACACCAGATGAAAGTGTTGCAGTGACAGAGTCATCAAATCAGTCACCAACTACATTTTTCAAAGAGCAGAGACATAGATGCAAAGAATTTTCCATATTAGATGTCTCAATGTGAAAATGTAAGAATATTTCCTGAATGCCATCAATCTGCTATATTGTAATTTCAGGAAGAAAAGAAGAAAACTAACCCAAAACAATAAAACCAGTCACACAGCAATTTCCACGAGTGTTTCCCCACTCTCCCAACTGCATTCCAAAAGCATGAGCAGATTACTAGATTCTTGCCCGTTTAAATAAGTGGTTCACAAAGGGTACATCTGGCAGCACAAACTGCCATTCTGATGTATTTGACAGGAACATCATAAATTGTTTCTAAACTCGTTATTTGAAGAGTACTGTTTCTGCCAGTTAATAGATTACTGCATTCTAGGACAGCATTTCATGGTCTTGTATCAGACAAAAACCAAATGAGAAGATTATTTACTCTCCTCCTTTTACCACAATCTTGATCTAATTTTACATTCACCCTCAGTATTGAAAAGTTGAATAATTAGCCTGAATATAAATCATCATCATGAAGAGAAGGAAAGTACAGTTTATTACAGAAGTCTGGTAACAGGGCAAGCCTCCATAACCTTGATAGAAGAAATTGGTAATTGTAGCGTACTTACCAATAAAAATTCCAGTCTTCATTTTCTGCCACCTGAATCCATCCTCTTTTTTCAAAGTTGTTTATTAGAACAGATTTTTCTATGTCAGTTACCCACTTTACTTTTCCTGCCATTATCCTAAAGTAGAATCAACCTGTCCACAAAGAAAAGTTTAAAGTTGAAAATAGGGGAGGATACAGGAAAGTCAAAGCAGAAGAAAAGTGGCACCTGCAAAACACTTTCATGTAAGTATATTAGTTTAAAAACCAAGGAAAATAACATCTAGGCTCAGACTGAAACCCTGCTGGACAGCTGCACACAAGGACACTGGTTACAGGGACTTTTCACACTCCCCACCTTTTGTAAATAGGACGCAACATCTGTCTTCCCTTAAATACACTACTGACAGAACCCCCTACTCTACACTGGGTAATGTTTAAAGAACCAAGACTGAAGCACAGACATTGTATTGTTTCTAACTTAAGGACATATATTTTTGCTTTGTTTTGAAGCAGGAAAAGTTCATCTGGATCACATGGTGACTGTAGAATAAAAACCCACGATTCCAAGAGAAATCCTTTACCTACTCTATCAACAATCAAGATCTGCAGTACCCCAAGGAGGGGAACTACAGTAAAGTTACTGACCTTGCAACTGATACCATTAAACCCTTCAGGAGGATTTCCCCAAACCTCAGGTTGTTACAAGAGTGCTTACAAACTTCATTTCAGCTCCGGACACCAGATGTCACTATCTACATTAGATCTTCCGCTTGCCCAGGTCAGCCTTTTGTTCGGATCACTCGGCCATTTCGGCAGCAAGGGACCTCAGCAAGTCCCTTGGAACAGCCTCCTGCTCCGTGCAGGGTTAGCTCCGAGGTCTGGTCAGTTTGCTCAGAGCTTTACCCATTTATGTTTCAAAAAGCCCCAAAGACAGAGACAGCACAACTTCTCTGGGCATCCCATCTCACAACCTGACTGACCTAATGGGGGTGAGGGGGTGGTTCTCCCTATATTTTTATTATTTTCCCTACATTTGTTATTTTTACTTGCATTATTCTCCCAAGAACAAAACTTGCCATGCAAAGGAGTGGGACAGAGCTGCGTTATTACACACCCACACGTAACACCCTCTACTGCCCCTTCTACATACAATTTTCCATTTAAAGGTAAATTAAAACATAAAATCACCTTTACTAAAGGTAGTGCTGTAATTAATGAACGTAGTTAATACAATTTCTGCAAGTAACGTGTTGGACTGGAATTCAACTGGTCTTCATTTTCCAGGACTAGATATGGAGATGTACACTTGCCACCAAGCTCATGCCCCTGTTGTTTCTTTCTGAGAGGTATAACCCATTAATCCTACACAGACTATTTATCCTGTCAAACCTTACAAGGCAGAGATGTTTACTGATAAACTTCAATTTTAGAAAGTTTTAAGACCTACTTATTCTTATTCATGTTGGTAAACCAATCTGAAATCAAGCTTAGAGAGAAAAGAGTACATGACAGCTCATGGTCTGTCTTCTTGTGTGTGCTTTTATACAACACCTGATTCTACAAGGTCATGATCTTTCTTTGGGCCTTCCAGATATTACCAGAACAAAAGGAAATGAAACAATTAATTTATTTGTATTGAAGTTTGTATGACTCACCATCAGTGACTCACTAATACCACACATCACTTTGTTGTGGTCTTAAGAGTTCAGGGATTAGTCTGCTTGCAGTACAATTGTCCCTTCAAAAGGAAATGCATTAAAGGCTGCAATGGTATTAACCAACCACAATGTAAACTTTTCAAAAGGCTTTAAAACAACGTTCTTCAAATCTCCAAGCTACCCCATGATGTTCACCAAAATTTAAGCCCAACGTTATACCCATTTCTCTGACTCCTTGCTCGATTCACACACAGGAAGGTGATCTAAAATTAAACCAGAGCTAAACACTGGAGATAGCTTCTACCAGAAATCAAATGAAAAATTACAAGAGTGTAATTCTTTCCTTGTGTTGGGAACTTGAGGCCTTACAGATCCCTCCTGCTACAGAAGGATTGAAAGGACAGCAATACAACAGCAGACTAAAAATTCCTCCTTGGTTTTTGCAGATAGTTTGACCATTTCAGATGATGTTTAAGTTATTTAAGTAATTACAGTAATTTTGTAAACAAAATCTTCCAATTTTGTATTAACTGATTACCGAAACCCACAAACAAGGACACACAAAAAATAACATTAAGTTGTACCAAAAAATTTCTTATTTTCAGTAATATGATTTTAATACAGTATCATTTTCTACAGGAATCCTCTAATTTGCAAACAGGTATTCTAGATAGCCCAATGAGATTGCACAAGACAGATACACAGATACACTTCCAGTCAGCTGAGATCCTTAGCCTCACAAAACATCAAAGAAGAACTGCATAACGCAGCCCTAGCCTGCATATTTGTTGCAAGCCAAATCCTTCACAGAACACCAGAGCTCCTACTCAAGAGACAGCAGGTATGTGACAGGGGCACAGCAGGACTGCCACTTCTCCAAAACACTGCCTTTCCTGCCCGGACTGCTCCCGGGGCAGCAGCCTAACCCCAAGGTGAGACCTCTTGCCCTGGCACAGATTCATGAACTGAGATCCAAAAGCAGCCTGGCTGGCTGCAAGAAGCCAGCGGTGCTGATGGCAGCAGACTTTTCACACCGCAAAATACGAGTGAAGCCACGCCTGCGGCACCTGACCCAGCAAGCCCTATTTCCTTCTAACAGTACAAAATGAAGCTGTGTTTCATTATTAAGTTTACTACAGGAAAATCCAACTTGGCTGTACCATCAGAGGAGGCCACGAGGGCCTGCTGCGAGATTCCCGAAGTGTTAGCGAGGAGAAGGAGCCCAAGACTGAAACAGACACATGGCTGTGTGTGCTCGGGGGTGCGGCTGTTTGGGGTGACGGAGGCGTGTGTATGTGTGCATGCGGTGGGTGTGTGTGGGGTGTGTATGTCCGTGTGTGGGGTGGTGGGGGTGTGTGTGTGTGTGCATGCGTGTGGGGTGTCTGTGTACGGGGAAGGAGTGTGGGGAGTTGTGTTTGTGTGTGGGGTGTGTGGGTACGTGTGGGGTGTGTATGGGTGCGGGTGTGTGGGGGAGCGTATGTGGGACAGGTATGGGGCTGTGGAGGAAGGGGATGGAATTTCGGATGTGTCTT
>VZRQ01005776.1:357098-374055 GCA_013397975.1 Machaerirhynchus nigripectus | reverse complement strand
GTGAGCGGCGGGGTCCCGGCGGGACACGGGCGGCGCGCGGCGCCTTTCCGTGAGGGAGCGGGGGGAACCCGGCCGGGCTCTCCGGGCAGACCCGGGTTGCGCTCCCGGGGCGCTGCGGAGTGCCGAGGGCTGCTGGCGGTGCCGGGACCCGCCGCCTCACCTGCGCGCCCGGCCTCGCGGCGTGTCCCGGGACGTTTCACGGCCGGCACCTCCGCCGGCGCTGGCGCCGCAGCACCTTCGGCTTCGGGAGGCGGGATCGATGTCCTGTAACAAACGCGGCGGGTGGGGGTGGACGCCGTGTCCGCGGGCGGGGAAGCGTCCGGCCCCGGCTGCTCGGCCCTGGCAGGGACCTGTGCCCCTGCGAAGGATGCTGCGAGCACCCGTGCGCTTTGTATTCAACTACGGTGTTCTAAGCAAATGAGGAGCGGAGTGCGTGTACTTTCACTCTTAGCAAAGCAGGAAATAAACCCTCAAAATAAGTCCAAGATATGTAGCAAAATATGCCAGAGTTAAACATATAAAAAATTCCTGAATAACTCGTTACTCGTACTGTGTACATTTAAAATGGGGATGTTGGTAACAGGAATGATTTGCGACAGCAGAGATGGATACAGAAATCTGTACAGCAGCGTATACTTAGTAATGTTTTAGTCATTTCACACGGAGTGACTTCAGCGGCGTGGCTAGTTCTGTGATTAAACAGATTTCGAGTTTTAAGTGGAAAGTATTAGCCTGAGATTGCTTCTCAGGGCCATAGCAGAAAGACAGACACGTGTATAACAAGAAGACAGAATAGACTCCATTGTCATTTTCTGTCACAGGTACACGGACAGAGTTATTTTGAATTAAAGTATTGTGGGTACATTAACTTTTTTTTAAATTTAATGCATGTCAGTTGGATGGGAGTTAGCGCTGAGTATAATGAAGAAGAAAATCAGTGTGTTTATGCAAGGTGTTTGATATCTTCTGATGTCAAAATGTCACCTCTGTAGAGACACTTTTTCTCTGAAAGAAATTTAACAAAATTGCCTGCTTCATTTGTTTGGTCGGTGTCTCTGGTAGTTCTTTTTAATGATTTCTGTATCAATAGGCCATTGACCATAAGACCATTTAGAGCAGATTAAAAAAAATTGAATGCACTCAGCTTCTGCAGGGTAACACCTGCTGGGCAAAGCAAGAGCTGGTGGGAGTGGAATAGGAACTGTGAGCTTGACCCAATACAGGAAATCTAAGTAAAACTGCGAACAGCGTGGCATTTTAATTCTCTATAATGATGTGCAGAACAAGGACAGCATAAATAGTGAGGTAAATTTGAGTTCTTAAAGTCACACTGCTCTTGCATGTCAGTGGTTTCTCTCACCTTCCCAAAGCGGCAGCATAACTGGGATTCCAGAGGCACCTGGAGAAGATGACCACCTAAGGTCGTACAGTATGATGAATTTTCTGACCACAAGTCCAGTGAAATGTCCCTAAATGGGACAGGCTGGAGGTGCAAGGTGACAGTGTGGGTGTTGTGCTGCGCAGTGCTAAGGGGACCAGGTGAGGGAAAACACAGCTCCTAGCTCTCCCAAATATGCCAGCTTTTAAATAACATGAATTATCATGTTCAAACTAAAAATGTTACTTGGTCTGTTGAAGTTCAGCATCTGCCTCAGTATTTTTATAGGTTATGACCGTGGTGACCAGCATCCTTGAATTCTACATTTAATATCAAAGCATGAATCCCATAATCTGCTCGCTGAGGATGCCAGCAGGTTCACTGCAGGTACTTCAAGCTCCAAGTGGATGGGGTGGTTGAACAAGGTCTCTTAAGTACATCAGATTTTAATTTTTTTTCAGTTTGATTGAATGATGCTTAAAATGAAAGGTTCAAATTTTACTATGTAACTCTATTAATAATTATGAGCATTGCACAAACTTTCCTGAACACCAATAACAACTTTTCTGTCTGCATCATTTATTTTAGGAGCTTTCAAAAATAAAAAATCTAAGACACAAAATTTTAGAATAAATGTGAAGAAACATTTTTCCATTCATAGATTATTGAACTATATATATTTATAGTCATACTTACCTCCTACAACTTGGCCATGCATTTCAGTAACCAATTTTAAACAAATTCTTACTTATTGTATAAGAATCTTGACCTTTTGGTGAGACAGAGAAGTACAAAGGGCAGAAGATGTTTTGAAAAGGAAATGTAAATGTTAGAGCAGAATCTCTCTGACTCAATCTAAACCTTAACTCCTTATAAACAAGTAGAGCAAAGGCGATATCCCTAAGATAGGTGGTGCTGTCACAAGAAAAACCCCAAAACAGAGCCTGGCAGAATGTGTGTGTGGTTTTGGCTTTTTAAAATAGAAATAGTTTCACTATGGTATCAATATATCCTTCTCTTCAGTGTTCTTAGTTCTTCCCATGAAATCTCTTGGGAATTGAATATGTTCATTTTGATAAAAGCAGACACCCCTTGTTTCTTGTTTCAGTTTAGAAGCCATTGAAATAGGTTTGTGAGCACTGAAGGAATCAGCAGACTCTTTAAGGAAAATGATACTTTATAAGCTTATCAAATTATGGCTTTTTAATGCAGATGTAACTGTACTATCTGCTTTTTAAGGTGGAAATCTCTTGTTCTCCGCAGTCAGTCTCTGTCACAGTAAGGACTGGTGCTCCCTGAGTGCTCTAACAGACAATATGGAAATGCTGATGATACATAAAAACCTTGAGATTATTGAAGTCTTGACTCAATCAGAGCCCCTTAAACATTTTCAGCAGAGACTGAAATACAAAATATCTGTGTGTGCTCTTTGCTTTAAAACGTTTCCTCCATTTAAAGTCTGCTGTATGCATTTCTTTTGCTACCAAGGTTACAGAACTTGCTTAAGGAATACATTTTCTATGTTTAAATATAATCAAATGCTTAATTCCTATCCTGTTTTGAGGTAAGAGAACGTCTGTTGAATTCCCAGTGAAGACATGTTATCATACAAACTTACTGAGCATAAAAACATAAATGAAATAAAATATAAGAAGCAGAGAGTGTATTTTTCAGATTTACAAAGTGTCCTTTAATAGCTGTTTGAGGCAATATTAAGAAGTGTTTTGTGTAAACAGTCTCCAAGGTCATTGATGTTAAGCTGACTGAGAACACGGTATGAGACAAAGAATTAATTTATCTTTGCTCCTTGACCTGATACTGATTTAAGAGTTCATCTCGCACCCTGGCTTAACTAACCTGCACAAAATGAGTAACAATAACTTAACGTCTCATCTTTCTAAGAAAAACGCAGGTTGCTGATGGTTACCTCGCAACATTTTGCCGTGGGCTGTGGTGGTTCCAAAGGCAGGTGTTCCTGTGAGGGAAGGGGCAGGGATCTCCTGGTACCCACGGGCTGTGTGCTGCCCGTGGCTTGCAGCGTATGACCTGCAAGGGAAGAGGGCCAGAAGTCGAGGGCAACTGCTGCTCAAAGAGGTCGTAGGAGAGCCTAAAGAAAACCAAACAAAAAAACGCCCAAGATTTTAAAGAGTGTATCCTTCCTGCGTGCCCAATATGCCTGTTTCTCTGAAAGCTTAACGAGCTCTTAATCTTCGGTCACTATGTCAAAGACTTGTCCTTGTAAAAGAGCACAGAGATTTGTGCTCGCAGCAGGGAGGATGATGTCATGTTTTGAAAGAGGTGGCTATGGATTGGAGATATATATGCAAACAACCAAGCCTCTATTTGTTTTTCATTTAAATTTAGTTTGCATGGGCAGCTGGTAGAATCTGAAACAGTTTGAGATAGGCTATGATACCGTGGGGGTAAAGAACGAGGGTCCTCTCTGTCAATCCATATTTATGTAGGCAGGTGCTGGGAATTCTGAGCCTGAACACTGGAATTAGATCATCAATAGTGGTTTTCTGTTTTCATAACCAGTTTTAAAACATAGTAAATAATATGTTATTATTTATTGCTTTACCGTGTCACATCTGCATAAAATATGTAAGATTGTATGCATAAGACATAAAGTGCACATAAACTGCACTGCTAAATTGTAAAATACATAAGGATAATACATAAACTATAATGAATGCATTTGGTGCACTATACTGAAGTATCATATAAAGTATATATATCATATAAAGTATCATATACATATAAAATCTGTTAACACAGCAAATGTAATGGAACTGACTACAAGGAAATTTCAGATCCTTTTGTTTTCCCCAACTCACCTGCTGGCTTGCCTGGTTTAGCAATGTTCCTTTTTCAAAATTTTCTGTTCTCTTTTGCCAGGTTAAAAAACACCCTCACAAATAAAAACAACCTGACTATGCAAAGTAAAGACAGTGTCAACATAGTCTTTCTACTGAAGATGCTCCATTATTCAATCATAATTGTATTCATAAATTGCCATAATTTCCATCATATAATTAGGCATTTGGAGAGCTGTTTTTTAAAATTTGGATCTAGGCCTCTTTTCATCAGAACATTAAGTATGTATTTGACTTGAAATACATTATTTATTCTGCTGAAGGCATTTCACCATTGAAACCAAGCTTTAAGCATGCTCAGTCAAAGCTTTACAGGGAAGCTTGAGTTTTTTTGATCTGGTTGCTTGTTTGGAAATGATGTCTGTTGCTGACATGGGGTCCTGCCAACACCTCCTCAGAGGTGCTGTAAGGTAGTCACTTACTCTCTGAATCACAAGCAATTACTCACAAACACCTACAACCCCTTTGGTTCAGTAAACCAAAATCAGTTTGCCTTTTCTTCCCGTATAAATGAGAGAAAGTAGGGAAGGGTGAGATGGGTGGTAGAAGATTAACACACCCTGCTGTGGAGAACCAGCAGGGCCTGTGGAGTGTGATTTATGCTCCTCTTGACCAGCTCAGCACAGATCCAAACTTGAGGAACAGAACAGGTCCATATTAACGTAGCTTTTGGTGTATTTCTATATTACACCTATACACCCAGGTTTTTAAAATGATGACAGAAATCAGTAAATGGCCTAAAGACAGGTAATACTCAGGAAGATAATTGCTAAGCTTTGCTTTGAAACTAATTTATACCCATCCTGTACACCTTCAAGACAGTGGCCCTCCCAGGCTGCCTTTGCCTCAGTACTGCCCATCCTGTAAAACACATTTTAAGAGCCCTCCTTGCTGGATGGGCCTTGCATTGAGACAGCTTGGTGGGCAAAGCCAACACACGAGGCTGCAGCTGAGCTGTGGAGAGCATGACCCAACAACTCTTTTTTAGCCTGTGGGAGGAAGGTATTATCATGGTAACAGGTGTGAGGTAGCATATGTTGCATTTTGGGCTTTGGTTTGGTATTGTATGGTTTGTTTACATGTCTGAGTTCTGTACTGCCTCGACTTATTATAGGTCTTTTTCAGGACACAGTTTTCATCTCACACAGATATAGACATTTCCGTTGTATGGCCCTGTGAATGTGAAACTAGCATCGAGTCTAGAAATGAAGAAGAAGAAAAAAAGAGAAAAATAAAATACCTTTTTTTAGTATTTTTTTCCCTCACTATGTCGTCATGTAAGCTAAAAATAGTAATACATGTGCAGGAGACAGCTGACCTTTCATGCTTGGTTGTACTGCATTTTATCCACTGTAGTACTTGTTTTACTAGATAACTTTTAACAACTTTCTAAGCTGTGAAGAAACACAATTAATACATTTCCATTGGTACCCACAGGCTGCAGGAGTACACCACTACATCCCTAGATGTTTACTTTGTACGTGTGAGCCAAACAGTTGGGTTGTTAAACCTCCAAAAGTCCAGCACTGTGTGCTTTGACTGTTTCTCTGTGCAGCCTACTGAGATTAACTGCATCCAGAGAACTGACACTTTAAATGTCCAAGGGAGTACTTCAGCATCCCTGGGATCCTCCAAACCTTGCTCTGCCATTCCCAGTTTCTCATTCGTGGATCTACAGGACGCCTTGGAGCTCCTGTACGAGCTCTGGTGGAGTTCTCAAACCAGGAGCTGCCCTGGGTCACCCGGTCCGTACTGCAGTAGTGTCACATTGGACCTTGCACCAGAAAGGGACAGGGATGCACTTGTGGGAACGTGATCAGCCCTCAGCCACTCACTGGTCTAGATGTTGCCCTGGGAAATGGAAGATCCATTCAAGTATCTGCTCCTGTGAATATGGATTGATGTAATGTGATACAGCTTCACTCCGGTGTGTGTATGAAGCCTTGGCACCTGATTCAGAGCTACAAAGTCCTTGGGCTGACTGGGTATCTGGAAATCAGGTACGGTGCTGGAAGGCACACAGTTCCTCTATGGACATCACCCTTTTTTTCCTGATTTTCTTTTTTTTTGATGAAAGAGAGAGACACACAGCAATACATAAAGGAAGCATTTAAAATGGGACAGGGCCTGTTCTGAAGCAAATATAGCACCTAAAACTACTGTCTCTTTTTAAAAAGAAAATTATCTGAATTAAAAGAGCCTTTTAACTCACCTGTAAAATATATTCAGATAAGGAAGGAAGGCTGCGGTATTTCCCCTTAGAAAGAGGGTTGGGTCACACAATTCCCCTCATGATGCAATAAAATTCAGAAGACCTGATCCCAGCTTCTCTTTGTCACTGCTAAACTACACAGCTCTTCAGAACTCTGGATGTATTTAAAATCCTAGATTCTAGACATCTTAGTAAGAGAAGCAGAAATGCTACAAATAGAAGAACAAAAACCAGAAGATAAAACTACAAACTGTGTAACATGTATATAATCTGTAACGTGCTTTTCTCCAGCCACATTAAACACCACTAAGAGGATCCTACACTTCTGTAAACCAAGTGTATTTTCATTTATTTAGTATCACATTTTTGTGAGTTTGCTTATGCAGTAATGTATACACATTAGTTATGAATAGTTTTGCTTTGTGGAAAATGTAAACTTCATCTAAATATTGAAAGAAGATCACAAAGGCCTGAACCTCATCCCAAGTGTAAAATTTAAAGTTGTTAGAAGACTGCAGTAATGTGGCAAACCAAATTCATACCAAGCAGCATTATGACATTACCTTCTACTTGGTTTAGTTTAATTTCTGTGAATATTATATTTGAGTTTTATTCATTTGACCTGCTGAGAATGCGTTTAAAATGGGAAAGAAATCCAGCCAGCAGAACTCCCCTTTGTTGCTGTCTAGTATCATCAACAAAAGGGATCAGTTTTTAATGATGGAGCCAGGAAGCAAAGAAACCATAAAAAAGCTGGCCAGAACCAATGCCAGATAAAACCAGAGCATCTCCAGAAGGCTGTAATTAAGTTCCTCATCAGGCAGAGCCTTCCACCGCAGCAAATGTCCAAGGGTGTGTGTAGTTTGGAATAATCCCCATCCACAGCTCTGATGTTGTTTCCCTTGATAAACCAAATGAAACAATCCTAATGACTACAAAAACATCAGCTCTGCTTTCCAAACACTGCTCTCTGTGTTTTCCAAATGCTTGCAATATTAGACACAAGCCTCATGTGCTGAAACCTGTTAAATTTTGCCATTGATTTTGTGGTACTGCTTGTGAATAACTCTCCCATTGTAGAGTAGGCAGCTCCACTGATTTTATTGGTTCCTACTGTCTGCTCTTCCACGTGGAAAGCTATTAATGGGTTTAAATTTTTCTTATATTCTATTTCTGTGGTGAGTTTCTTGTAATTTCCATGGTGGTAGCCTCCAGCTGACGATGATGTGTAAACTTGGGCCTGAATTAAAGACTTAGGAAAACCTGTTCAAGTCTGCTTTAGGTACTTTTTGCTGCGTGGGGATCTCCATGGGTTAGAGTGATTTAATGCCAGGCAGGTTGTTGGAAACAATGTAGGAAGGCATCTTGTACTAAGTGAAACTACTGAGAAACTATACTTGTCTACGCTAGTTTTATTTCTCGAGATTTTCCAGTTTCTGAGTTGTTTTGAGACAATATAAAGTAGCAGCCATCTAAATGCTGCATGTTTGAATTGCTGGACATCTGCTGGGTCACTGAAACTTTCCTTTGACTACTCTCAAAATAGGTACCTTAGAAACACTCGTGTTCTGATTGGAGAAGTAAAAAGAGTAACTTAAGAGCACTTTAAACAATTTCCATCTAAACTGAAAAGACCTTGCATAACATGAAGCCCTGAGGTTGTCTTTCATGACTTGTTGCAGAGTAAGATGTCTCAAATCAGGAGAACCCCCAGGCACTTTGTCTTTTCCAGCTACCCCAGTGGAGCACGAGAAGAGGAAACCTACAGTAACCTCCAAACAATTCCAGACACCACAGAGCAAATGGAGTTTGATATCAGGTATCACACTACATTAATACTCCTTCTGTCCTCCCCAAGTACAAGGTGCCAGACTTTCCAGAGAACTGCTAAGCCAAATAATCATAGTGCATACTACTGGAAATGGAAGAGATGCAAGTGTGGATAACCTGTAGTGCTTAACACTGAC
Source organism: Machaerirhynchus nigripectus (assembly GCA_013397975.1). Taxonomy (NCBI): domain Eukaryota; kingdom Metazoa; phylum Chordata; class Aves; order Passeriformes; family Dicruridae; genus Machaerirhynchus; species Machaerirhynchus nigripectus. The sequence continues at coordinate 365,622 of VZRQ01005776.1, read as the reverse complement.
CGTGCAAGATTATGCTGCATTAAATGTCTGTGAGTTTTTATCTTGCACAGGGACACAGATGTGGCTCTTCATTAGAGACCCACCTGTTACAGCAAGCAGCTGAAGAAGCCATTTTTGCATAATTCTCCAGGCGCCACTTACAACAAACTAGTAGTGCTGCCTTGGGTTTTTCTTAATCCCATACGTACATTTTTTCCAGTACAAGAGTCAGGGGCTGCCTTTCTCCCCCATCTGAAAATTCCTTTCTGTGGTTTTTCTGGTGTTTTTTTGTTGGTGGACTGACCAAACCAAGCCCAAGGGTTTTTTTTCAGCAGACTCTAGAATTAAGCTCTTAAGCCCACTTACTATTCAGCAGATCTCGTAAACAGACCTCAGCAGAAATGCAAATTAAAATAAAAATGTATATTCATATTATTTGTCTACCAGAACAAAAACATGTGTCTAAGAGAAACTAAATCTGCTCAGAAATTTTCATCAGGAAAGCATAACCAGTTTTTAGCATCAACATTTGCCAGAGATGTTGTTCAAGTTTCTGTCTGTCCCAGGACTTCCTTAAAAACCTTAAGGTTCTGGTCAGTTTGTACCTGGGCACCACCCAGTAGCTGCAGACCCACACTGCATAGTGGAACTCACTGGAGTAAATCTGTTGGATGACAAAGCCAACATTTTTGTAAGATGAAATAATTTGAAAGGTTTGAAGTGAAGGCTGTGCTAATATTTTGACGTGGGGGGAAGGGAGGGGGACAACCCAAAAACTCAAACCAGAATCCCATAGTCTTGTATAAAGAAATGAAACACCTAAAAAGTCAACTTGTTTTTTCAAAAGTGACAACTATGCAGCTCCTTATGAAAATGTCAAAACACTTCATATATGGGCATAAAATGCTTAACCAATAAACCCATAAATAACGGGAAACAAACCCCCTGTAACATACCACTTCTACATGCCCAGCAGTTGGGGGAATAACAGTACCTGACATTTGCAGAGTGCTTTTAAAGAACTGCTGTTGCAGGGTTCTCCTCTAACGTGCACATCCTGACTGCCTTGCAGCTCAGCTACTCAGGTTGGCCATCAGCTGGCCCTGATCGGGGATGAATTTAACAGGAGGTACCACAGGCCATTAGAAGAAACACTGCTTCACCTGGCACAAGTGTAAGTTACCTTATTGGCAGATCCTTTTAAAAATCATGTTAGATAAACAAGAATGTTTCAGTACACAAAATAAAAAAATTTATTGCTACTACTGCTGCCTCAGAGAACCTAGAAGAGCGAAGCAGCTTGTTTTACAAGGAAAAGCTTTGTAATAATGTCAAGTGTAAATAGTTTCCACAGACTACAGCCTATTAAAAGTCAAAAGACTTAAATAGTGTCTTGCTATTTCAAATTCCTCAGAGGCACAGTAGCTTTAGACACAATTTTAAGCACAACTGAGTGATGAGAGACCTGCAGCCCAGTGTGGGGTTAACATGTTACTGCATGTGCAATAACCTAGCCATGCACATACAAGAAAACATGGCTGGACTAGTTTGAACTGCCTTTTATCTGCTGTGAGCTGAAAGGTTGTCCTGCATAGTTGTTAACTGACATGCAGCAGTGTCCTAACCTGAGTTATTCAGCTGTGTCTGAACCCCCAGGTACTCTACCTTATTTTCTCCTTGCTTCAGGGAGGGGACAGTCACTCACTGCAGATCTACCAGAGAATGCAGTTCAATTACAGCTGTGTAACATAGCATATAAATATACGTGTATATAACACATACATACACCTTGTACCTCAGCAAAGCCATATTCACACTCCAGAGAGAGCCTGTGGCACTGCTGTGTCAGTCCTGTACTGCTGTCCTGATTCATCAGAGATAAACATCTCTCATTGGGTTATGCTCTTCTAAGTTTGAAACAACCACAAACATTGTCACTTAATCACTTAATTCTGAAACTAAATTATCTTTAGATTTCAAAGGTTGTCTTCCCAAATATTTAGAAAAACATACATGTACACATACACTTTCAGGAAGGAATATACTAAAGGTTTTTGTTTGGGTTGTGTTTTGTTTTGGTTGGTTGGTTTTTGTTTCCTAAACATGGGTATTTTATTTGCCACTTTTTAGAATAAATTTTCTATCCTCATGCTTTCTTTGTTTTGTTTGAATCATCAGAGTTGCTATCAGTGTTTTCCAGACATGGAATGTTATTAAAAGTGTTATAAGAAGCTTCGGAAATGTTTTGAGCAGTAACTGGACGAAGTGGATCACGGGCTATGGAGGCTGGGTATGCTCTCTCCCTTTTCTCTCACCTTTTTGTTGGCAAGTAGGCAACAGGAACACCTGGCTCCCTTGTAACGTCAGTGAGTGAAGCATATAATGTGGCTTCAGGCTGGGGTTTATCCCTTAGTTTGTTGGTGCCCCCTCAGTGCCCTGTTTTTTTCTCTTTAGGCTGAAATTTCTCATTTAAAGACAGAGAATGCTGCCCAAATCCCACACAACTCACAGGGCTTCTTTCAGAGGGGAGGCATCTGCCACTATCAAATGCTGGAAGGGTCTCCTTGGGGAGATGAGCAGAGCAGAGCTGCTGCCAGCACTATTTACCCAGAGAAGAGAGGAGGATTCTTTAGTGGCTGGAACCACCAGCAAAACTGACCCCCTCTGCCTTTCTGCAGCAGAACTGGACCGTGCTCTCAAGCCCACACTGACCTCCCCCAGAGGCACTCTTTTAGTTTCCTTGCACCATCTTTTTGCTGCTTGTTATTTCTAATTACCATCCCCTTTCTTCCCACAGACTTGCAGGCTTCCTTTCAGGTGCCTGTGCCAGAAGCTGGTGCCTGCGGCCTTGCTTGTTGCTGCCTTTTGGTGGGCCAGGAATTATGGACTGTAGAATTAACACACAGAATTACAACAGGGGGTCATTGCTGGACACTGACCAACATCATTAACACCTCAGTGGTGGCAGCTGGTTTGTTTTTCAAATTTACACTGATAAAAATCTCTTTTAATATTTAAAACCTAGGCTAGTGCTGGGTCACTGCTGTTTCATATCTTTTTTAAAGAAAAAACTTTTAAAATAAAGAGGTTGTTGCTGGATAACTGCCTGACTTGCTAGTTTTGAAATGTGACTCCAGGTGACTAGAAAGTCTTTTTTGTGTTTGTTTTAATGCAATATAAAGTGTCTATTTCCTATAAATGAGTTTGTTAAAGAGATTCTGGATGTGAAGAAAAGGCATGCTGGCCATCCTTTAAATTTTAACACTGTAAAAGCAATAGTAAAGATTAAAAACCATGATACTTTTTTAAAATTAAATTGTTGCTTCAAACCTTTTGCAGTGTTGTCTGCTTTATTTTCCAAGACTCTGCTATCACACATTAATGGCAGTATCTTCTGCCCCTTGTGAAAGTAAAACTACGAGCTGCCCAGAACAAAACCCCAAGAATTTGATGGTTTCTGAGAAGGGTTTTTTTCAGAGAATGCTTGTCTTTTTGCAAGGCATGTGCTTGGGGGGAATAGAAGCCTGAGGGGAACATGAGCACAACTCACAGGATGGAGATGATCGAGGTGTCACCCTCCTGGACTCCATTAGGGCACAGCTGGGTTTTTCCTCTCTCAACAACATCTCCCATTCGTGCCTGGTTATTCTCTCTATATCTGGGTGCATCTCATCTTCTCTTTGCTATTGAAGCTGGTTTTCAGGATCCAGCTGTAGACTCTCAGTGAGAGAAAACGAAAGTGCATCTCTGTGGTTTGGGTATTCCCCTCAGCACGGGGGATGCCTGCTTCTTGCCCAGACAAGCAACTCCTACCCTTAGCGTTATTTTTGAAAGAGGAAAATACAATCTTCACTGTGTTTGTGATCTAAGCACTCATCAGAGAAGTTGGGAGTTTCAAGTTCAAGTCCCTGCTTTAAACCAGACAAGGAATTTAAACCTCTCTTGTCTTTAGTGACGACAAATGCCAAATCAACCCAGATTTAAGCATGTTGAGGAACATGCTTCCTCTTTTTAATGAATGGTGCCATTATGATCCTAACTGCCCATCTCAAAAAATGTCTCTGGGAAAAAATAAAAATGAAGCTCCACTACACTATTTCATTTGACCATTTCATGCAAAGGACTTTGAAATATCTTTGAATGATTTGAAATGCTGAGCAAAAGGAAAGCATGCAAAGAAGTAATGTAAAGGGTGATGGCTCTAGCATGCCCCAGAAATTCAAGCAGCAGCAGCACATATTCCAGTGTCACGTTTTTCCAAAATGCTCTCAAGCTGACATGCCCTTCAGTGGCAGGTAGGCAAGCTTTTTCTAGAAAAGCACAGTTAGCACACCTGGAGCTGTAGTCACACACAGGCAAGAATTTGGCCCACATAGCCAAAAAACAGACCAAAGTTTTATCAGTGAATTGACTGCTCCGTTTAGCTCCATAATAGCAGCGTGATAGAAAAATGTGTTAAAAGTTACTATTTAGTAAAGGGTAAAATTTAACATCAGGAGGGTCTAATAAACAAACTGTGCATGTGTAATAAAAGTACCAGCTATGAAAAAATTGAGTCTTCCCAGCTGAATCAGTTTAACACTACCAAGTAGTTATTTCTAGATAAATAACCTTTATGCACAGGGGAGCAATGATGAACAGGAGATTCTTCACTGCCTATTTCATCCAAGAGCTATGTGGGGTGACTGCGTTTTCCCACTCTTGTAATCCATAAAGTAAGGCTTTGCATCACAAGAGAGGGGAATTTCATCATCCAGCATGTATGGAGCAAAACACAGTCTTAAGGAATGTAAAATTCAATCCCAGCAGAGAAACAAGTGAAACACAAAGCAAACAGCATCCAAAGCCACACCAATCAGCACTAACTGGAGTACCAGGCAGCAGTCAGGGCCAGGCTCCTCTTTCACCTGTGGAGCAGAGCTAGTTAATCTTTTAGTCACAGCCCCAGGGTCTGACTCAGGAGACCCAAAGTCAATTCTGTTTTTTTTTCACTGCACACTTCCTCATATGTGACAGCATTTACGGCACTTGATTTTCTTCCACATCCTGTTTCTGCTTGTTCATGGGCGAAGGAGCCACGCTGGTTTCTCACATCTCAAACATTCAGTTTCCAAAAGCAGAGGGGATAGATGAGCAAACACATTAAAGAAATGCTCTGAGATCCAGGATTCCTAATTACTTGGGCACTCTCTGCCCAGCCACAGGCGATGTTACAACGCACCCGAGGTGAGGTTGTGCTGACAGGCACCACACAAAATCAAGCCCTGAATGCTCTCCATGCAGAGGTACAACGACCTCCATCACACTTTTTCTGCCCCTAGAAATTGCCGCATCAGCACAAGAGCATGATACCCTCTGGCTTCTGGTTTTGGAGACACCAAGTTCACTGAGGAGCAGCCTCGGCTCAACCACTGCACAGAAGCAAAGCAAACACCCAACAATGGTGATGGGTCCTTCTTCCCACTAATCAAACAAGACCCATAAGATTGGAATGCTCTTAGGATACAGGTTTCCCTTCAGCATTCTGCAGTTGACAAAAGTGCAAAGGTTATCTAATGGCTTGCAAACAAGAGATTTCTAGCATGATTTTCCCAAAGAGCTTTAATTCCGAGCAAAGTGTACAACCAAGTGAAATGGGGGGAGGGGGGAAATTATGGCAAGAACACTACAAATAGAAAACAGGTCTCCAACATTTCCTCAGAAAGGTTAAATAATTAAAAATAAAGTCCAGAAATTTTAAAGCACTAAAATTAGTGCCACCAACATACCACGCTCTATTTCAACTATCATAAAAGCTGGTTTGAAAGTCACCCGCGTTGCATTTGGTCTTAAAAGATGTGGTCAGAAACTTATAACACAGCACAGTCCAGTGTTTAATAACATGAATGGGATTTAGTTGCAATATTCTAACCCATCATTCTATATGAAGACTTTGGCATGGTTTTCTGAATAATTAACACCTTACCTGTAAAATAGGAACCTTCGCTGAAATAAATTTCTTTACAGTTATTCCAACCTTTAATCATCAGCCTCAGGCAGTCCAATGGTGAAACTGACAAACTCTTCAGTATTTTACTAATTGTTAATGTTTACACATGCTAAAAGTGGAATTTGTACTGTAAGGGCAGGCACAGCTGCCAGCTGCAGTCCACAAAAGAACTGTTTAATAATACAGTCCACTTAGCAATGATAATCAAGGCCAGTGTTTTTAATTCACTCTCCCTTTCATAAATGTGAAATTACAGAATGATCGGTACTGTAATTGGAAGTTCTCCTGCACTTCATAATACATTACTGAAGACGCTGTCAGTCATTTGAATTAAGTCATATATCCTAAATTTTTTCTATATATCTGTTAAATACAGCATTAAAATACCAAAATAAAAAATACAAACTGAGAAATGGGATGTTCTTTCCCAGAGGCTTCGGGCAACCTGCTGCTCTCCAGCTCATAATTTCCTGCTGCCAGGAAATGTACATATTTTTGTTGGGCTTTTTTTTTCCAGTGAATATTTCTCATGTAACTTAGCACAACCAGTGTGGCATTGGACAATTGGAGGGAAGGTTACTTCCATCCACATGTGGACATAGCCAATAATGATGCAACCCAAAGCATTAAAAGTAGCAAGAAAAGCTTCATAGTTTATTTATAGTTTAACCTTAAGAAAATAATTTTTCTAGTAACATCATCTGCCTCACTCAGCTGCTACCTGGCAATGTGAACATAAAACAAGAGAACTTTACATAGATGAACACCCCACAAGTCAGCTGAGTTAGAAAACAGGATCAACTGAAAGCCATCCCAACAAATGGCTCCTCTAAATGCACCCTCAAAGCCCTCCATAACTTGGAGCCAACAACCCCAGCATTCCTGCAGATGATCCCTGCACCAGACAGCCAAGGCTACCAACTGGAACCCAAATCCACACCCAAAAAACTGCCCCAAAACCCCCAAAAAACAACCAAACCAAACCAAACCAAACAAAAAATCCAAGAGGGAAAGTTGCTTGCAGCACTGAGGCCAAACAATGCTACTTGGCCTGTTTGCTGACAGCTTTGCAGTCCCAACACACATGGAAGAGCTAAACTTTGCTCTCCCCTTTCCACCCCTGAGGAACTCAAAGGAAAATGTTCATTGCAATTATGCACATAGTGCTCTTTACATCGTGAGAAGCCATAAATGCTTAAGACTTCCTCTTTTGGGAGCACAAAGTTTTAAATCAGAAAAAAACCAAGTTGTGTGGATTTTCCTCAAAAGGTTATTTAAATCTCTGCTTCTTCCTCATCTTCCAGAGCATCTACATGTTTATATTGTTTCCAGGCCTTTAAATTGCATTGTTTGAGAATGGCTCCTAGTTGATTCCCAGGCCCCACTTCGTATGTGTAAGGAAATTCTGTTCCTTGCTTTCTTTCGTACACTGAGTGCATGGTCTGCTCCCACAGAACAGGTGACACCACCTGCTTCACTAACAGCTTCTGAATGTGCTTTGAGTGCATGTACTTTTTGCCATCGACATTGGAATACACACAGAGCAGTGGTTTCTGAATCTCAATCGATTTTAGGACTTCAGCCAGTGGCTCTACTGCTGGTTCCATCAGTCTGGTATGAAAAGCCCCACTGACTGGCAGCATTTTTGCACGTTTAAAATAATATTTTCGGGCATTCTCCTGCAAAAACTCCAAAGCCTATAAAAGAGAGAGAGAAGTGAGTCTTGCACAACAAAGGTTTTCTCAGTCACCCCACAAGAATCACCTCATCAGACTTATGTGATAAAAGGATTCTTTTTCCTACCCAACAACTGAACACATGCTGGAAAAAAAGCCCCACAGAGCAAATATGTATTTGCCATATGTAACACCCACACAGAGGGCAAAGTAAAAGTTTTAAAAAAGTGAAATGCCCAGTTCAACTGAAGGAATAGTTATTCTGAAGCAATACCTGTAAGTGTCCTGCAATGACTCTGCTGTCTGGAAACAAATAGTTTGAAACTGTGCACACGGGGTTCTCTATACCCAGCGATTCACAGTGTTTACGGGCTTCCAGGCAGGCAAATTTGTAATTTGCCTCTCGCCGACCGACAACCGAGAGCATTCCACTGGGGACAGCTTCCGACGCCTTTTGCATGGCTTCGGCGCGCACTTTCACCGCGTACAGCGCTACGGAGAGAAACAGAGATGCTGCGTAAATGCGAGCGCGGGCACCTGCGCGCAAGAAAGGGCAGTTGTTCACTCTCGTGAAACGTCAATGCTTTTAATGCCGTATTACACATGTTAAAGCCAACAGTGGAAGTAAAAAGTAAAATTTGTCTTCTAATTAAAAATAAAAAGCGGGAGGGACACAGTGATAACACGCAATGCTTTGGAAACAGCACGGGCCCGGGCTGGGAGATCCTAGCCGGGAGTTCCGCACGTCCCCGAGGCACCTTCGGCAAAGCCCAGGGCTCCAGCGAAGACCAGCGCCGCGAACTCCCCCACGCTGTAGCCGGCGGCCGCCACGCAGCGCTCCACCACCTGCGGGGACACAGAGCCGAGCGGCGCCTCAGCC
>VZRQ01005776.1:320268-356367 GCA_013397975.1 Machaerirhynchus nigripectus | reverse complement strand
AAGGGCAGCGCAGCCCCGCAGCAGGGCCCGGCTGCCTCGCCGGAGGGGCCGCCCGACCCCGCCCCAGCCCCCGCGCGGGTCCCGGTTCTTCCGGAGCGCTGCCGCCGCCGCGCCCCGAGCGCCCTCGGCTCCCCAGCGGGTTGGCGGAGCGCGCTGAGAGGGGCGATCCCGCTCCCTGCTGTCGGCGACAGCCCCGTGCCGGCCAGCCGGGATCCCCCGGGCAGGACGGGACCTGCGGCGCTGGATGGAGACGGGCGGGGCGGCACGGTGCCACCGCTCACGGGCGAAAAGGACTTGGGCAAACACTCACGGCTTTTCCGTGCAGGCGTTTAGCATGGAAAGTGCTTTAAAAAAAAAAAAATAATCAGAGTTAGGAAGCTTATTCTTAATTTTTATCTGGCACACGAATTTTCCAGTGGTTCACAGCCGTGCGCGCACAGCAGAAAGGCGGACCCGTTCCTCTGGTCCCACGGGGACCGGCGGCTCTGCCGCGCACACGGGGCACATTCGCCCTCCGCACTCGGGAGAGGTTTTCACGCTGCTGTTTTACTGAAGGTACTTTCCTTTAGTGTCGCCGAGGAACATTCTTCTTTAAGGGTGAAAGGAAGGCCTTTGGTTTTAATTCTGAGGTTTTGAGTGATGCTTATAAAACAGCCCAAAATGCACTGTGATATAATTTGAGCGTTCAAGGGTAAGATTATTTTTAAAAAAGGGAAAGTTGCCGTGCCGGAGTTGCAATTGTGTAACGAGTTTGCATGAAGGTTATGAAACAGTATCAAGCATTGAGTCAGAGCAGTTCAGTGAACTGTAAGTACAGTGTAAGTACAGCTTGGGAAAAGGAAAATGTGTCACAATACCAAAAAATTACGTTGACTTTTTATTTGGGCCAATTCGAAAGGATCATGCTGAGCAGGTTTTTCTCACTTTTCTATTCTCTGTGCTGTTTTGTAAGATGATTTCTTCCATTTTTGTCAGCCTCCAGGTAAAATAAGTGGAAAAGCCAGTGAGCTTCTCGAGTCAGCTGAAATACATGGACAGTAACATAGGAGATATATGACATATGTGACCATATCCCAGCCTGTGGCTGCCTCTCCCTGTAACATACCTGTCAGTGAGAAGAGACTGAGCAGTAAATGGCAAATTATCCTAGCAAAGATCTTGCTCTAATATGCATTTCAGTTCCCTGTATGTGAATAAATCATCGATTTATTTGCACAACTTGTGCCCTGCCACTTTGAAAGAAGTGTAACCTGGGCAGTGAGATTTTTTTGTTTCCATCTGTACACCTTGCATTAAAGTCTTCAATAAATACCATAGTTCTATTTTTAATTCTAAAATTTTAATTCTAAAATTCTTAAATTTTATTTTTAATTCTAAATACATATTATAAACATGTAGTATACAGTTATTAGATACTTATACTCTATTTATATTCTATAACATTTATTGTTTGAAGTGTCTCTATTACTTGAGATTAGATAGCAAAGATAAGCCTGCCCTTTTTTTTGTGGTAGCTGTATTCTTTGTCATAGACTGTGACATAAATTTGATTTTAATGTTGCAGCTTCCCAGGAATTAAAACCACAACACACATAAATAGCTTCTCAGTATAAATTATGTTATCTTTAATTTTTCAGACAGCTGTCCTGGGAAGAAGCCTTTTTCCTGGGAAAAATTTGCATGCTCCTCTCAGACCTGGGCTGAAAGTTATCTGCCCTCAAAAAAATGTATGGTAGAGGATGAGAGGCAGAGTATGTGTCTTGGGGACCCTCTTCCATGGTACAGTCCCAGCTTTGTCAGTCCATCTCCAAACAGTGGGCACTGGGAACACCAGGGCTGTGAGGGTGATTTAGTCTTGCTGGGAGATTTTCCTTTGTGTTTTTAATGCGGTTTTTAAGCCCCATGTGATTGGGTAGCCAGCCCCAAGCTGCACAAGAATGGAACTAGTCAGAATTTTTATCACAGGGGTATAAAAAAAATGGGATGAAAGCAGTTCTCCTTTCCTACCTTCCTTCTCCTTCCTGCTGACAGAGTGCCCCAAGAAGGGAAAGGCATCTGTCTTTCAGAGACCTCCTCAAGGCAAAGAAGTGTTTTAGTTCATTTTTCATCAGGCTGAAGCAACCCAGCTGCTCTGTCATGATATATCTAATCCCACTTACAGAGCATCCCATCCCTTTCTTTGGGCACACAGTGGTTTTCCCAGAAAGAGGACACAGAAAGTTTCTGTTAGTTTTTTCTTCATTTTATGCCACCACAGAAAAACAACAGAGAGAAGCCCATTAGGCAGCAAGTTGGGTTTTTTCCCCGCTTTATTTCTCTTTTTACTTTATGTAGCTGGAACCAACTTTGGGTAAGTCAGATGTTTTGAATACCTAGAAAAATTATTCTAACATATATGTCAAGCAAAGTGGCCTAGTGCAGCCCTCACTGCACTGCTGAAACTGCCTGAAGTCATACTAGGGCTAAACAGAAAAGGGGCAAGCATGATGAGGAATACATTGCAGGGCAGAGATAAGAAATGGAAAAGAAGTAAACAAGTTAAGTGTGTGTGAGGAGAAAATATTTCCAGCCTTGGTGGTTCTTAGAGGCAGATATCTGCTGGGTGCGGTGCAGATATCATCCACAGACATCCAGCATTCTTCAGTATGGGAATGAGGGTGCAAGAATATTGTGCAACTCGCCCTGGAGCTGGGATGTGATTGGGAAAGTAATTATAATTTCTAGGTTGAGTAATAACTGCTGCAGCCAGTGGGACTGTGTTAGCAAGCCTGTGGTGTGTAAATTCTCACCGATTCATTTCAGACCATCAGCTCTACACTGAAAGGAAGGCAGGGCTGATGAACCTCTGTGGTTACATTACTTGTAAAAAAATGTACAGGGTGTTCTGTAAACATTGCACACCTCTTGTACTGCACAGGTAAGCAAAGACTGCAGCACTGGCCACTGCACAGACTCTCCAGTGCATCCTTGCCTTTTACTCATTCTCTTGCTATAAACACCTACATCAGGTAACCAGAGACAGACACACATGGCTTCTTCCATAATCAGCTAGTTATTCTGAGTTACCTATGCTTTTTATGGAAAATTGATACTAGTATTTAATTTCTTGGGAATGAAAACACAGGAACTCCCATTGCTGATGGACAGCTGTGGTCTTGCTGCCAGCACATCTTGCTGCATGGTTTCGTCCCTCTTTTCTCCTTGCAAGACAGAGTATTTTGCCATGCTTGGGAAATCCTGAGAGATACTACTGGAAAATACAGTACAAAATTAATTAGTAGTAATAGTAGTTAAAAGACTGGGATACCAACATTGAGTTCCAGCCAGTATGTTCGATCTCTTCTTTTCCATTTCCTCCCCTTTGCTGTGCATGAGTGGCTTCACTTCTCTCATTTCTTTGCTTTGTGCCTTCCCTATTTCTATTTGCCTGCCTGCTTTTCTTTCTCTTAAGAATTACTTCAGTATTCTTCCTCCAACATGCATGGATACATCATTTATACACTAATGACTGCAACAGAGCAGTATTGATTTAATTTTATAGTATTTAGCACTTTCAGCTTACGGAACACTTTCAGACTTTCTTCCCTGGGGGTAAGCTGACAGGACCCCTGACAAAGTCCAGCTGCTAACTGCTGCAAGGAAACCACCCTTATATTGTTAACATCCAAATAAAGCATAAAGCCTTTTGGATTCTTGCTTATCACTTTTGAAAAAATACTATTTGGCAGCCACTCTGGAGTTGCACATATCACAGCATGTGTAGAGAGCTAAGCCTGGCCTCTCTGTAGGCAAAGCAAAAGGGTTAAAAATTAGTGAGATCTTATTAGCTTTAGATTTCTAACTTAACCTTTGGGAATTACTCATCCGAAGGCAGCCAAAGAGAATCGTTGTGCTTGGAGCTCTTCCCATCACACCTTGTTGCTCCTGCACATGGCAATTGCTTCACACCCCAGTAAAAGCAGAGCCTTTCATGCTGTCAGTGGGGATGACAAGTAATGCACGTGGCAGCTGATAGCCTGCTTCCTTGGGAAATAAAAGCACAGATCTAAGCGTAGGAGAACAGGGGAACTCCTCTGCTCCATTTAAGATGCTTCCTCTTAAGTAGAAGAAGGAATACTAGAATTCCACTAGGCAGGAAGTATGGCAGCAATGAGCCCAGCAGATTCTTTCCTCCCTCCCTTGTCCATCCTCCACCCAAGACCTAACTGATCCTATCACAGCAGAGTACCACATCATTCTCCCCTTTCTCCTCCCCAGCCTCAGTTCTGAATTCTTCCCTGCTTAGTTTTTTTCACCCATCCAGTCTTTTGTTCTGTTTTTGACCTTGACTTGTATCTCTTTGATGGTTCTGTCTGCTGCCTTTTTTGTGTGTATTTCTATTCATTGCCAACTTCCCCCAAGCCCAGAGCCCAGGCCTACCTGCCCTTTCTTGTTTACCTCTCTCAGCCTTTCTCATCCTGAGTGCCTTACCAGTCCCTCCATGCTCAGTTTGCCTTCAAAACTCTTCTCTGCTTCTATGACCAGGATTTCTCATGCAAACTGCATTGAGGTCCCAGCCACTGATATCTCACATCAACCCTGTGTGGCTGTGTGGGCAGAGCCCTGAGTGCCCAGACAAAAATCATAAAGCAAGAGCTCCCTTGCTGCCCAAACTTACCCTGGTCTCCAAACAGAAATTCATCAGGTCAGAGCTGTGACAATGAAACGTCATCTGTGCCATTTCCTATCAGTTTAAGCACATCTGTCACAAGTAGGATTTCCTCTTCCCCACTTCCTGCCTCCTGATCCCAGCAGTCACAACTATAGCAGTAGAAGCTTTGAAATCCAGGGAAAGACAACAGCCAAGACAGCATCAATACGGCACTCTTCTCTGACAAGCCTCTGAAATGCTCATTGATCTAAAACTTTCTCTGCTGGGCCTTCTGTAGTTGGTCTTTCCCCACTGCTGCAATCTCTCATAACTTAATCTCTCTCCTGCATAACAGATGAACAGGAATTGGGTGTATTTGCTTACTGTATATTTGAAAAAACATCTTTCAGTTCTGCTCTCTTTTTTTATTGTAGCTCTAATGTTTACATTTTAGTAAACTAAGCACAGCTCTTCTGTACCAGTTGGCTTTTGGCCAGAAAATCTGTAATGAAGCTTTTTCCCACTTCCTTGCTTGCTGGTTTTCCTGCTGCCTGTTCCCTAACTAAAGCAGCATGGCCTAGCAGAGCAAGGCATTACTTAGCCCTACTTCTGTAGGCAAATTTAATGGGCTTGGCAGCTACAATTGCTGCAACTGATGGAATGCTTCATGAAGAAGCCAAAGGTGTACTCCCCATGTATCCAGATCACCTTCCTTGTTTAGCAAAACATCATTTAAGTACTTACCTTCTCATTGTCCTCCCTGGTGTTTGTTTTCCAAGGCAGCTTCTCAAGTGTCTTCTACTGATTCACGTCCCTCTGACTCCCACTGAGCATCCTGCAGACAACACATCCCATTATTTTGCCTAGAAAGCACATACTTTTCTTCCTTGGCTCTGCCATTTCATTGAGGGAATGGGCTTTTTGCTGAATACAGAAATACACACGTCTTACTGCATTTGTTTATCTTCCAAGTGCAGTTCATATAATATCAAACTGTTTTATTCCTCTGGCATACTGTCATGATCTGATTATTAAGGTTCTTTAGAAATTCCTCTGCCCGAATTAAGGTGCAAACGAGACCATATGCCAGTGACAATAATATGGGTTTTATTGTATAGTAAATATGAGAGAAAGAAAAAGGAAAGGGAGAAATAGAAAATAGGTGGAGGGGACAGAAAGAGAGTGACCAGGATAGAATAAGGAAAATACCACCACTCCATGGATCCCAACAATGCTCCACTGATCCTCTCCAGCTGCTCTTCTTGGTGGTGAAGGTCCTCCCAAAAAGCACAGAATCCCATGGGTTAATATACCCTCGAGCCAGGTGGCAATGTCCAGGCATGTCCCCCTGGGGTTGGGGCAGTCTCTTGCAGCAGACTCTGGATCTGTTGCATCTTGTGCAGTCCTGTGGGGCAAAGCCTCTGGGGAGCACTTTGGGGGTCTTTGATGCATTGTGACCCCCCCTCGGCTGCCTCTCACGTGAAAGTCCCGTGGGTGTGGCCGGTGGGGTCGGGGGTGCCACAGCTGGGCCGGTTTGTGTAACAGAGGATGGGTGTTTATTGCCTCTCACCAGAGGTTACACCATGCACCAGAAACCTCCTCCTCCCCCCTCGGCTGGGGGGAGTCTGTGTAAACCTGGCTTCTGTGAGCTGTGCTCTCCCCCCACCCCAAACTCAGCCGGGGATGACGCTCAGCACAGCTGGTGACTTTGGCCTTTTGTGGATGTGTACCTTTCCCTCAGCCTGAGATGACTGAACAATAGGTTTGCCTTTACCTTATCAGCAGTTTGACTTTTCAGTCCAAAGTCCCAGTCTTCAGGGAGGCTTCTTTGGTTGTAGCTTCTTTGTAATGAGCAAAACTTTCTATCAGTGTTTGAGGCATGAACTATTTCCAGTCTCTCACACATACTTACGGGTGAGGATATTTCTGTAGGTAAAATTCAGTAATCTTAGTGCACTCAGCTGAGAGGGAAGTAAAGGCCTCGCTTCCCACCGGCTGCCCCCTCCCCAGGGACAGATTCCTTTACAGGTGTATTGGTACAAGATCCATTAATTTCAGCTGCAGTCTCTCTCAGTGACAAGACTAGGCTGTGGATCAGATCTGACATGCATATTTTTAAAATCTGTTAAAAGTGGAAACTTTTGCAGTTGCATTTTAAAACTTCTCTGCCAATCAATGTTTGGTTTTGTTTCAGGTTCACTGTCTCAATGGAAGTGCTACCAGCCTGGGCCCCAGCAGTAGGTTTCACGTTCCTGCCCCATGCAGGAGGATTTTTAGGAAGCAGTATAACCAAAAGAGAAATCCCAGCATGGTATAAAACTCTACAGAAGCCATCCTGGTGTCCACCTAACTGGGTGTTTGCTCCTGTTTGGGGAACTCTCTATACATCTATGGGGTATGTTTTTCACATTGTATTAAGGCACTTACCTGATCTCAGAGTTGCCTTTTGTATAATGCTGGACCAGAGCACTATGACTGTACTCCTGTGGCTGTATGTTTGTAAGAAACTGTGTCAACCTGCCTCTTTAACAGGTAAAAGCATGTTTTGGGAGTTGTGTGTGGGTTTGATAGGATATTTTGTATGCAGAAGTACCCACATCAAAAGCAGGAGCTTGAAAAGCTGCCATTAATTTGCTTTCCTCATTCACTCTGAGGGGAAGACTTGCCAAGCTGGAAAGAGTGGAGCAAGGCAGCACTGGGATTTCTTCTAAGTATGTCCTTCAGTAGTTTAAGGAACATTAAAAAAAAAGGGGGAGGAGGGAAATTAGGATAGAACTGTTCTAACAGAGCTCAATAATGCAATGGATGAAACTGAATGCTAGATTGGCACTCCCACGTTCTCTCATTTTGGTTTCATTTGGTTTCATTTTCTTTCCAGAAAAGCTTTGTAATTTTTATAGCCTCATGTCCTGTCCCTCCCCACCAGTATTCTCTTTTCTTTCTCCTCATACAGACTGTACTTTTTAACTTATTTAAGTGGAATACTTGTGTATTTCAAGAGTTAGCATTTGAATGAGATCATTACTGGCCTGTGAATAAAAACATGCCTTTTATCAAGGAGAAAAGAGCTGGGTGGCTTTCCCAACTTCCTTCAAGTTGATTGCACAATCTGTAACCCTGTATCTGGACTCCTTATCAAAAATCTGGGTAGCAGGTTAAATACCTTAAAAATATCCAGATTGTTACAGCTTATCAATTATTTTGGTAATAGCAGAATCAGTGTATCATAAGGTGGATGGTCTTGGTTGTGTATTATACATCCAGCCCAGTGAAGAGATTATACTTAGTACCAGCCTTTTCTTCTCTAATCCATCATGCACACACATTCCTTGAATGACCACGACATTTAATTCCTCCAGAATCTCTTGAATATATGGAAAGCAACAAATAAAGCAAGATTTAATAAGCTTACCTGCCTTTCTTGACACTTAGCTTCCTAGATTTGTACACCACGATCTTGGTCTGAAGTTGAAGTCAGATGTATGAACAAGTGCAAGTCTCCACTGTGCTCTGGAAATCACTTAGGAAACTGAAGTTTCTAATGCTTACCCTGCCCCAGCTTTCTTTTGTTTTCATTATTCTCTGCAATCAAACTGCCAAAATAGCAAAGCTGCATTGTTCAGTCCCTGTGAAAGTAATGAAAAGTGACTAAAGGGTTCCTCCTGCTCCCCATACTCAACTATGCTTTGGGATCCCACTCAATGCCATTCATTTAATCCACCTAAAAACTGGGGTTTATTTTTTTTACATCTTTAAAGCACCATGTCCCAGTACCAAAACAAATATTCTTCACTATTTGCATCTTAGACTTGTTTCCATTTCAACATGGCATTCTCTTTTAAGACTGAAAGTTATCTGCTTCTATGCACTTAGAAGTGAGAACTCTGGCATGATTGGGAATTTTTCTCTCTCCATGTTGTTATCCAGAGCAGCTGATCAAGTTACTCTGTGCTGTCAGTTACTCTGCCAAGTAGTCCTGGATATCTAGATTTTCCAAATTAATCTTAAGACCCTAGCACTGAAGTTACTTCATTTTGATCAAGAATGTGTGGTAGCTTTAAGCAGCGTAGTGAATGACACTTCCCCTTTGCTTTCTGCAGATACGGCTCCTACCTGGTGTGGAAGGAACTGGGGGGCTTCAACGAAAAGTCAGTGGTTCCTCTTGGTCTGTATGCAGGGAACCTGGCATTAAACTGGGCATGGACTCCAATATTTTTTGGAGCTCACAAAATGGGATGGGTAAGTGGAAAATGAAGCTTCTGAAACGAAGACTCCTATTCTTATTTACAGGGTATTAGCATGAAAGGTTTGTGTCATAATCTTTTCCCCCTGAAAATGGGTCTGAATACAGACTATGGCTTGCAGAAATTTTCTAGAATTCTCTTTAATGCATGCCTGCAGCCACCTGAGAGACTTTACAGATCTAGACCATCCTTAACTTGATTGATTTCAAGCAGCTCTTTCTGCCATCCTTTGGTAGGAGCTTTGTGTGACTAGGAAAACGTAAACATTAATGCCTTACTACAATTCCTAGGTCTCTCTGGCAAACAGCAGTGATAAGCAGCTTGTTACAACATTATTCAGGTGATCAACACCTCTTTTAGAAAAGACTGATTTTCTGCAGTTCTCTGAAGAGAAACAGCTTGTCTCAAAAATAAGAATTGGTAATAAAAAACTAAAATATTTGCCTGCTTCTCTAGTTGCACATGCAATGCTGTAACAGGGAAAGACTCTGCAATCCATCAGAGAGTCATTCACACCTCATCTCTTCAGGTGACACGAACAAACTGGACAAGTCTGCTTGCTCCAAGTCACATGGGGAAGTGTTTCACTGCCCACTAAAGAGGGTATGGGTGAGAGAGACTTCATTCTCACTCTGCTCCCAGCTGTAATGCCCTCTCTTGTACCTGTATTGTTTTATGACTTGAAGTGGTTTGTAACTCAGCAGGAATCTATCATCTTTTTCTGCTGGCTTTCCGAGAAGGATTTAACTCATAGAGGGATAGAGCAGGTGCCACAGCTAGGTGGAAGTAGTGACACACAGACTTTGGAGTCAAGGAAATGCAACGAGTAAAAACAACACTAAC
The DNA here is from genome assembly GCA_013397975.1 of Machaerirhynchus nigripectus. Taxonomy (NCBI): domain Eukaryota; kingdom Metazoa; phylum Chordata; class Aves; order Passeriformes; family Dicruridae; genus Machaerirhynchus; species Machaerirhynchus nigripectus. The sequence continues at coordinate 346,650 of VZRQ01005776.1, read as the reverse complement.
CACCTTCTGTGTTTCAGGGGTTGGTGACTCTCCTGCTTACAACTGGTACAGCAACAGCTACGACTGCTTCCTGGTATAACATCAACAAAACAGCAGCTTATTTGATGGTTCCTTATTTAGCTTGGCTAAGCTTGGCTTCTGCACTCAATTACCGGATCTGGAAGGACAATCGCAACAAGAAAAATCCTGAATAAGCAGTTTTCAGCCCAAACCTTTTTTTTTCCACAATAATTTTTTATATGAAGTTATGGCCTTATTTTATTTTTAGCTGAACTACTTCTACCATTAGTTTTCTAATTAACAGTTGACAAAACAAATACACCTTTATTAGGCAAGCCACAAAGGGGTGTGAGCCTAACTGGGTTTTACAGCAAACTAAAAGAAAGTCTTGATTGAAAAGTGTAAGTGCCATATTACAGCATTGTATGTTACATGACAACAGCATCTTAACTGTTACCAGAAGCAAGCAGGAACTCAAACTTCCTCACGTTCAGAGGAAGAAATCCAGCCAGATATTAACACAGTTTCCAGAAAGGTGCTCCTAACAGTGCCAGGCATGATTGTGGCCTGAATCTTTGACGTTTACCACTAGGCAGGGTGCTTTTGTGCTGTGATGTGTCCCACTACAGCCACCAGATATTCGTCTTCTGGTCACTGTACTCTGGAAATGTTTCAGACAAGCTCCTTTTTAACAATTTGAGCCTTCCCACTTTGAAGAACTGTACATGCATTCAGCTAAATGCATTAAACTACATGGAAACTTACTAACCTTGTTCCTTGCTGGTATAGTTTTTAAATTGTTTTGAGCAGAAGAACACTGAAGGCAGCAGGATGCTACAGCCTCAAAGACAGCTGCTTCATCTCCTCACCTTTGCCGTGGCCAAGACAAACCAGGAAATTCAGAGCACCTGTAAAGAAACTGTGAGAACCCAGTCACAACGTTTCTTTAATCAAATTTACCTAAGGAGTCCAAACCAGTTCGGGTTCCCCTGAGCAGGAGGCCAGCACGGTGTGAGCATCACTTCTGGCTGTGCAATCCCGCTCTCCCTTCTGCCCCACCTCCACAGTGACTGGATTTTCCTGAGTTTATTTCTCCAGCCTATGCTCCAGTCAGTGGATCAAAGCAGGTTTCTGCAGACCAGCCTGAAATAGCCTCAGATATTCCTCTATATTCCTGATCATGAGGGAGAACACGCTGCATGTTTGCAAAGTTTGAAGCAAGGTTTAGAACACTTAAACAATTTTATAACTGTACTTTCCTCTCAAGCATATCCTAAGTTCTGCAAACTAGCTTACATAATTACTACACATAGAATATGCGTCATGACAAACATCAGAATTTTGTGCAACTTGCACATAAAATTGCTAAATTTCAGCCACGTGACCCTGATTTGAGGAAAGATTAGGAACAATTTGTTTCAAAACGACACCCCACTGCCAAATACCTCTCTCTTAGGCCCTAAACTTTGAAGTCCAAAGACTGTTTGGGCTTCTAGGAGAGTTTTCAAAATCCCTTTCATTCCTTCAAGCTTCTGCATTCCTGTGCTGCTCTAGACATTGCCTCCTGCTCACTTCCTCAAAAATGTGGTTTCTTTAAGGGGCAGGCTAAGCATGACAGCCAGCAGTACAAGGTTCCTAAATGCTGTGGCATTTGTTTCTCTCTTTTTAAATAAGAAAAATGGGAAGATCCATAAAATATTTAGTCTCACTAACCCCATAGTTCATTGCACTGAAATACCCTATTACTATTATAATATTATTTCCCACCCACCAGAACTTTTTAGGTCTGTGTGTAGGAGGGATAGATAATAAAGGGACATACAAAGCCTGACATAATTCAGTAAATTACAGTTTTAATGCTGACACAAGGAACTTGTACGATGTTTCCCAGCAAGCAAGCAATCAGGCTACCTGAAAAACAAGTCCTACTCAGAGGTCTCCAGTATTCAATAAACAAGACACTTTGTCAACACACACCAATGATTTACAGAGAGAACAAAGCAAGACAAGGACGATGCAGACAAAGGGATTATCAATACAGTATATGGTATATGCATATTCTTCTGATACAATTTTTTTTTCCCTGGTGATCAGTATAGGAAAACAGTTGCATCAGCAGCTCATAGAACTGAAATATAAATCCTGCTGTTAAGCACATCTGGGAAGGAAATTGATAGAGTCATGTCTCCTGTGGTTAGACAATGCGTGTCACATGGCAGTTGTCTGTTTCATCCAGAAATAGGGTGCTGAAGACGTCATTAAAAAAGGTGGGGTGGTATTGGCAGGCTCTGTCACAGTCAGGATTAAAGTTCACCTCCAAGATCTGAGGCTGCATAATTCTTTTCCCTGTCAAGGCAAACACAAACACTGCTGCTTAATACAAGCTCTACAGAGATCCCAAAAAACTTCTTGTCTTTAATCCAGAATTTAGAGAAAATGATTGGGAAAAGCACAGAGCACACAGCTCACACTGCTTGAAAAACAGTATGGGTTAAAAGAGAAGGAATAACTTCCTGAAGAGGTCCACAAACATAAACAATTCAACATTCAAATAAAGGAGCTTCTCACCATCTCTGCTGGTGTCCCACTTAAGCATCAAGTCAATGGCATATATTGCTCTTGATGACGGATAGTCGCAGATGCCAAGAGGGGCGGGTTTAGATGAAGCAACTTGGAACAATTCAGCAAATGCCTTAAAAATACTTGCCTGATAACAGAAAAAGGTCTCTGAATGAGGAGTGAGGTTCCATAAAAGCAGCAAACATGTTTCTAATCACGTCATTCATACGGTGTTTTAAAGGCTTTGTATCAATTGCACTACACAACAGATGAAAATCTGCACCTACTGGCTTCCAAATGTGCATTTAATCTAATGCCAACACAGAGAAAGGACTCGGCACCTGGCAATATCCACGGACTTTCCTGGGAAGCCAATCAATATTATGGAAATCCTGAAAATAGTGCATTTAACATTAAAATTAACCCCCTTCTCAGGCATTGCGCAAAGTATTGCACTTATGTGTAGAGGAGGGGAAAAAGAAAACCCAGGAGAGTTCTGTGAAGACCAGCAGTATGACTGTGAAGTTCTGCCTTTTTCCCGCCTATCCAGTTGTATTCTAGATTTGTTTTGTTCTGTTCTGCAATGAAAAATCTTTTACCCACTTATACCCCTAAGAAGGGTGGGGGGACACGGAGATTTTAAGAAGGTACTACATAGGTATTTTGAAAAACAGACAGATATTCACTGAAAGTGAAATAAACCAGGAAGAACACAGAGGTGTCAATTTCAGCACTGAGTTTGTACTGCAGTGAACCATTCCCTCTGCAAATGGAAAGATGGTGTAAAACTTTCTATTTTCTATACACACAAAGTACTACTTTGGGTAACCTATGGGATGTATTTTGACAACTCTCTTGTCACCCCTTGTAGTCTCTTCCAGACTATTTTTAAACCCTGTCATATTCTGAGTATCATTAACTGGATACAAGGGTCTAGTTAAAACCAATGTGAATTAATTTATGGAAATCAAGGCACAGTTGGGTACTTTATGCACTTTTGAATAAATATGTACATATAAAGGCTCAGCTATCATTCACTCTGCTTCTTCCAGCTCCTAATAAATATGGAAGAATTAAAGAGTTCAGTTTTGTGCATGTTTCTGAACCAGCTCTTGACATTCAGCTTTTTCTTTCAAGTATGAATCACAGGAAAAATTAAAATCAATGAGAAGGCCCTCATCTGCCTTCCTGCATGCTTTATAGAACTGTAGTATTTGGAGCTTCCTTTTTACAAACAAGATACCCTGGTATCAGAGAAACATCTGTGTGCTTGTGAAAAGTCATCTGTGCAAGGAGCAGGGACAGGGCTCTGGCAAGGCTGCTAACACAGAGAAGCTGGGGCAGCAGCAGGAAACTGCATTTGAGAGTAGTCAGGACTGGCTGTATTGCTAAGTCCAACATAAAGAATTATTATAGTGTAATCATGAAATAGAATTCTCAAATTATAAAATACAGCTCTCTAACAACCAAATATTTGAGGGCAAATTACACAAAGTTCTGAAGTGAAGGTAGACATATTATCTCCTTCGAGAAACTCAGACACAAGAAGTATGTCTTCTGAGAAAAAAATACCAAACAACCCAACAGTTTCGGAAAAGCAGGTTTGCTGAGCAAAAAACACCCCAAACAGATCATGAGCATTTACATGAGAAAGATGAATTGCTGACTTACTTGTACCGTTGTCCAAGGATATTCAGGGTATTGTTTTTCAAACAGAGGAATAAAGTCTTCACAGTGCACCTAAAACAGTTTAATAACATCAAAGGCTGTCTTGGTTGGGAATGACAAGAGAATGGAACATCAAATATTATTTGCCATTCATACAAGTGCAAGTAGAGAACTAGGGAATTAAGAGCTCCTGAATACCTTACTTGTTCCAGTACTTCTTGTTATAAAAGATCACACTAAGGCTTTGACAATGACAAGCTGTCGTTGTTTGTAATTCTTTTATTGTCTCTATCAGTGTGGGTTCTATTCAGAATGTAGGTTTGTATTACCTTAGATAATCACAGATGATTGGGGGATAGAGGGGAAAGAGCCTAGAAAAGCATTTGCTTAGGACTTCAGGTACTTTGAACACCCTGTTTAAGTGGATGTGAAATAGGTTATTTGCTAATAGCCACAGAGCAGGCACCAGAAGATTTTCTACCAACAGAGAGGTGAGGGAGTGTTTCAGGCTGTTTGCTTACCTGTTTTAATGTCACACCAGGAGCATAATTCATGACGGTGAAATGCTTCTCATAGTCATCCAAGTCATCGAGTGAAAACGCCCTAAGGAACAGAACAACTCCTCAGTTTCCAAGGCATCCAACTGCACCACGTGCACGCTGTGGGGGGAGGTGAGCACCTGTTGGAGAAGCGCAGCCAGAACACGTCGTAGCTGTAGAGCTGCAGGGGCCTGGCGGAGCGCAGCAGCACCACGTAGCGCACGTCGAACTTCACCAGCCCCACGTCCTCGCGCTCAAACAGCACCGGCTCCTCGATGTATTTGCACACCACCTGTAGCACAGCACGTTAAACACAGCTCGGGTGACATGCAAGTGTCACTGCACCTCGATGGCTTAGGGCAGCCCTGCCTGCATTTCGGCTTTTCCTCAGAAACATGCACAAATACACAATGTTACTTTTGTGTCACGCTCTGCCAACAGGGTGTGAAATCAAGGAGGCCAGTGTGTTCTTGATTTTTAAAAAAATCACAGATTTCTAACTCTGGTGACCTTGTTGTTTTGCAACAATTGTGAAGCAATTCTGTGTGCATCTCTGCACCCCAGAAAACACATGCAGTCCACACACCACCAACAAATGGTGCTGAAGGGAACTCCAGGGGTCACACCCTGTGAGGTACAGGTGGATGTTGCAGGCTCCTGATTCATCTCTGTTTGGCAAAGGTGGTACTTTGTGCCACTGAGCAGAGCAATAACAATCAATCAGGGGACAAAAGCAATAATGTTCCCTAATTGATGACTAGTGCTAATTATAGCCAACGTATTTGTGTGGCAGCCTGGGGATTTGCTTTACAGCAGCACCACGCTGGAGTGTCCCTTATTGTCAGGGCAAGTTTTATTTTTTGCATAAGACAACATCAGGCACTGACTTCATCACTGCAACAACTGGGGTTGACCAATTTGAAACTGAATCTATTTTGAACTGTATGCTTATGGCCAGCATATGAATTTTAGAGAAAATAAATTTCCTTTGTATTCTCACACCTCCTTCTATGAGGCAGTTTTTTCAGCTCTGCCCTTTAAATCCCATTCAAAGCCATGCTCTCTCACCTTTGGGCTGCTTTCCCTATGCCTGATGATACTGTTCAGGTTGTTGGTGATGTGGGTATCCAGGCTTCTGGCCAAGTTCCATGGTTTGCATATCCAGTGATTGTCTTCTCCTCTGGAAGAGAAAGAGAGAGAGCAACACCTGTAAGTATTCACCTCATTTACCTGGCTGAACATCCACTTGACTTGATCCATGTCTTCTCCTGAAAAAAAAACTTTATAAAGCTGTGGGCTACAGTGCAAGAACTAAGACTTCTGCTGACAGCTGGGAGCAGTAGGCCTCAGGCATAAGGGAGAGAAAAGGCAATGGTACCTTTCACAGATTTTTTTTTTCGTTAGGGCCTAGCACAATCTCACTGTTTATCTCCTCCTTCTGCATCTGACACCACCAAAAGGAGAAAACAACCCATCAACAGGACAGCATCACCATGAACATGCACAGCTCACGGTGTGGAATCATTCTGCCAGGAGCCTGAGAACATTCTCGCAGGGCATTGTGCAATCTTTCCAAGTTGGTTCCCAAAAGACACCTCCAAATCATTCACTTTAAATGACATCGTAACTCCTCTCTTTGGGAAGAAACCACACAGTGTCTCAGCAGTTCACATTGCAGGAAAATGAAAGCACACCACCACTGCCCCGCTTTCTGGCATCCAGACACCTCCAGGGGCAAAATTCTTTGAGATATCCTTGAGAAAATCCAGCAATATGCTGGTCTTTCCATCTATCTTTCCAAGTCAGGACAGGGTGATGCTTGATGTCGTTTCCTCCGCCTCTTAAAGCATCATAAAGTGAGCTGAACACAGCAGTTAACTTCTGTTTTGTTTGTTTGTTTGAAAATTCCTACCACCTCCTTCCCATTCCCTACACAGACACTGCATTCACTGTCAATCCCAGATACTAAAAAGGAATTAAACCACCCCACACTAGGGATACATAGCAGGTGTGCTCCCTCCTGGTCAATGCCAGTCCACAACAGACTATGTATAGCAAATAATGGCCAAATGAAACCCCTGGCAGGTATCACCACAATAAGCAAACGTCACCAAAGCAGCAACCTTTCAACCAGAATCCTCCATGCCAGACAGAAGAGGTCATTCAGCAGCAGCTAATGCTTTCTCTCTTACAAAAAGAAAAATCGCAGTTTCCATCCACTTCAAGGCAGCTGCAGCAGCAGAAAGTGTGGATTTAAAACCCTACAGCTCCACAGCTGCTTCAGGCTAACACTAAAACTAAATTTTGTTTTCATAACCTTCCAGAACCCAAGTACTTAAAACATGTTCCACTCTGGCTTAAGTGCAAGAACAACTGATACTGTCCCCAGGAAAAAAATCCCACACTTGTTGCAAACACATTTTGAGGCTTTGTCTATTTGTTAAACACAAGAGGCAAGATCCTGACCAGGCAACAAGCAAAGGACTTAAACTCTGTATTCAAATCACAGCAAAGTTTCTGGGTTTCAAACTGCATTGCTTAAATACTCTTACCTAAAAAAAAAATACCTAAAAAGCTCCCACTTTTCAAGTAAAATTCACCTGAATATAAATGCAGCAAGAGCTAACTCATGGTAGTGCAACAGCTGCCAAGACCAAAATGTGGGCTCCTGGTCTTTGAGGAAAAGTGGGATCAAGACAGGACAAAACCTAAGGAAGAGGAAACACAAGTCACCTTCTGTCACGCTGCTGGAAGTAGCTGATGAACTGAGGCAGTTCTGTCTGGAGGTTAAAAGTCCGAGGCAACCATCTGGGCCCATCTGGTCCTCCAGCTCGTCTAGCAATGGATGCCAGGCAGTCTTTGACAGTCAGGAGGTTCTCACACGGGAATTGGTTCACCATTACCTCAGGCCTCTCCTCACTCAGCTTCCTACAAAGCAAACAAGTGCTTGGTGAAGGGGGAATGTTGTGGAGGCGTTCGGGAATACAGTTTTTATAGCAAAAAAATTTTTAAAAAGTACTATCAGGGGAACATTATTAATTAACCTATAATCTTTGAAGTGTGAGAAGTTGTAGAGGATGTCTGCTTCTCCCTCGTTGTCTGTGAATACAAAACGGGGATGTGTCAGGTTGTTGAGGACTTGCTGAATGTCTGTGAAAACCCTAGAAGAAACACATGAAGAAAAATGTCAGTTTAGTCTCTGATCAACTCATTTTTAACAGAAAAAAAAGTTTTAAGTTTGACTTTCTGCAAGAATTATGCTTTTCCTACATATACTCTCTGTGACAGTCTCTTCTTTATACACAGAAACAATTTAAATTGAAGTGGGATAGATCAAAAAACTGTATTTTGAGACAGAAATTTCAGAGGTAGTTTAGCTCTGAGAGCTTCACAAAAATAACAGTTCAGAAGATGATGACTAAATCCCTGACAGAGAAGCAGTAACATGAATTCACTGTTCTACATGACAAGTCCACAAGTGAGAGCGACCTTGTGAATACCTTCACGCCTGAAAGAGCTCTAAAAATCAACCTGCTGTCACCCACATGAAAGAAAGTCATAAGAAATCTTGTCAGTTTAATTCAGTAGCTTCAGAAGATGATTTTTGTTTGTTCAGAACCTCAAATAACCCAAACATATTATGTACATTAGGTATATACTGGAAATACACACAGCCTTGAGGTTTGATACAAATTCCCTCTTAACCCCATTTAAAATCACACAAAACCCCAACCCAAACCTGACAGACATTTCAGAATGTAACCAAGAATGAGGCAAGTTGCTGCATATCTTAGGAAATTTCCCTCTCAAATAAAACCAGTAACTTGGATGCTAAAATAAGCAGACAGAAATAATACTAGTTATTTTAATGACTTTACAGCTTAAAGCGAGGCCACTTAATTCAGAATTCAGCATGTTGATTCAAAAAGTGAGACTGGTTTTTTATATCAGTCTCATGGTAAGGGAACATTTAAACAGAATAGGCAACCACTAATTTTTTCCATGAGAAACTACTGTATTCTTCCTCCTCTCCAGATCTGTTCTTACCAGGTGTGGAACTTTCCTCTCCTCCTCCACTATTAACCAGCTGGAAGAGATATTCCCCCAAGAGACACTTATCTAAAAAGATGAACTACAGAAATAGCCCTGTCACAGGAGGAAATTAATTCTTTAAAAAGCAAAGTATGTAAGATGCTTTGCATAGCTCCATGTGTGAGATATTACAATAGTTACACTATTTATGCTGAAGTCTGTAACTGAGAGAGGACTTCACTGTGGATGAAGGGAATCAGCCTGTTGAAAGAAGCCACTAATCTTTCGTCACTGTTGCAACAGAACAAAGTTAGTATTTCCACAGAGTCCCACTAGCATTTCTTCCTGCAATTTAAGGCTTCTTGACTTCTCCTCGTAAGTCTGCACACTAGGGGGAAGTGTAATACCAATTCTGATGTACCGGATGCACCACAAGTTCTGCCAAACCCACAAGCTCTCCTAACATCCACTGGTTTGGAGCAACTGTTCGTCCTTGCTGAAGCAAAAGGAAATCAAAGTGGTGCCCTGAAGATAAAAGGCCAATTATATAATGCTGTAACAAAGTCCTGAAGCATCTAAAATCTCCACACAAATAGGCACAAAAGAACACATGCAGCACAAGAACTACTAAAATTTAAGATGCTCAGAAAACCTCAAACTGGTTCCTTACAAACAGACCCTACAAGTCACCATCCCACAAAGATCCAGTGCCAGAGCATTCAGGATTATGAAATTTGAAGACTTGCTTAAAGCTCAGCACAAAAGAAATAGGGGAGCTCCTTCTATCTTTTTTAAGTGCAGGAACATCACTCTAATACAATGAGGGAGGTTAAGATTAGAGGGAAAATAAGGTAATTTCATTTGTTCTAAGGTTTTAAATTACTCCACCCACTCTGTATGCTATCGTCTTACCATAAAGTCTTGGGACAGTCAAAAGCTCTGGAAGGCAGATTACTTCAGTTTGTGAATGCAAATCTCCCAGAAACACTACGTAAAATAATGAATTTCACTGCCAACATCTATCACTGAGTGTAGGGCTCAGAGCCCCTCAGGTACTTCAGCCTATCCAGTATCAAGGCACACATTTGAAACAATCAGATCTCTGCACTGAAGAACACAGACTAAAAGGGCAGGAACCTGACAGCCAGTGAGGAATCCCTCTGCTGCTATCTAAGGAGCACATAGGATCTTCTACTGCATTTTCCTTGGGTTTAGTTAAATATGTTGGCACACATTTCTATGCCTACTCTGATAACACACACAAAAAGATACAGACAGGTAAGAAATGTACCAAGTCCCATTCTGGCTTTGCCAGATGGCAGAGCACCTACACTGCAATCCTGTAGTAGCAGCCAAGCTATTCTGGACCTTTCATTCCAGTATCAGTGCCACACTGAACTAATGAAGCCAGCTAACCACACCTCCCAAATGATGCTTTTTTCCCCTTGTCTCACAGAAGTCCTGGTAGGGATGATATAAAGTCTGGGATTAAAGATGATATTCAGTAAAATTATGCAAGTAAGACGAATATGTTTAGATGTCACTTAATTTATTCAGAATATTTGAAGGTAAGAAGCAGTTATGAGAATCAACTCCCATAGCACAGAGCTGACAAGACCAACCAAAACAAAGTGTTGTCTCATAACAGCTCTTTGGACATTTTTAAAAAATGACTGATGTAACTAAAGAGAAACATGAAAGAGAAGATCAAAAGAAACAGAGATGATCAAGCCCAACACAAACTGGAAAGAATTTCCCTAATAAATCTGTCTTTGAAGCATTTAGTTCTTTGATTCAATCTTTTTTCCATTCAGCAATCAGCACAGCTGGATAGAACAATCGCCCTAGGGCAGCAGTTACTATGCTACAAGACCTAACTGAACCTATAATTTTGCTGTATCAAACTACTTGTACTCACTGTCCTGCTTTTCAGGACTCAGGTTAAACATTTATTGCATCTTTCATTCTCTGTCTTAGCTCTGCTTGGATACAAGATGACTAAGAATTTGTTCCAGGTTCTAAATTCTGCAACCTCATGCCTTGAATTTCTTCTGAATCCCCTAAAACAGCAGCAATCCACAAAGCAGGGCACACACATTATTAACAGGCTACACACATCTACCCAGCTCCATGTGTTCCCATCTGCCTGCCCATGGTGACAGCCCTAAAACCTTTAAAGCTTTACAAGAGGCCAAGAGCACTGGAGGGCTGCAGCTCCCAATCAGTCATCTGGACTCTGAGATGCTGCTCTACTCATGGAGGAACTTTAATAGACAAAATTCAGAGCATGAGAAGGATCTTACAGCCTTCTGTCCAGATATGAACAGGATAAAGGAAAAGATAAAAAACCCTTAGGAGTACACTGATTGGGTGTGGATTAAATTCCTTAGAAGAAGAGCAGGAAGAATTTGATGCATTTCCCCCTCCTTCCTTGCCTAATGTGCACGCCATTCAGTTGAAATGTAAGATACAAAATAAAGAGGTAAGCAGTGGAAAATATATCAATGTTTCCCAACATCCTCAGTATTTCTTTCTGCCTCTTTTAGAACGCATCTGCCTTTGACTCCTGTGTCTTGAGTATACCAGATGAAAAAAATCAGCTTTTGCTTATCCTCACAGTCACGCAACCAGAGATGTCAGCTACAAAAGGGATCTTGACTATCACTGGGCAAGTTAATAAACGCCTCTCCACAAAAAGTGACTTTGATTTCCAGTAGTTCTTCTCAAGTAAAGTTGATCTAGGGAATAACAAATCAACACAAGAAGCTGGAGTGTTAGTACATCTACCAAATACATTTTAGTGCATCTTTACCCCTTAAGCAAAGTGTTTCAGGGAAGAACTGTGATCCCAGCGTCAGACTACAAACACCCCGCAGTGCAACTCACAGCACATGCTAAGCAATGGTTTGTTTTTCTGGAATAAAACCAGTAACAAGGCAGCCTGGCCATGCAGCACCACTGCTTTTGCTCACAAAAAATCCCTTATCTTTGCAATGTTCTTCCATCTTTCTTCTGAAATGGTTTCACAGCATGAGGTCCATTTTTGTAGCAAACACATATCCAATTTAAGACATCCCAGGTTTTTTTAAGATTCCTGTTTGGTAATGTCATCTGAAGAAGGGGAATAGTCTGTTACATTCACACAGCACAGAGCAGCACAGGTACCCCTATGGACATACATGCTATGATGCAGAAGACAAGTCTTTAGTCTTTCTTATAAACCTTAGCTGTCCTTAGTGAAAAAAACAGTGTGTAACTTAGTGAAAAAAACAGCATGTAACTTAGTGAAAACATGATGCAACTTTTCTTTCACCCAGAAGGTGGCACTTATTTAAAACAAAAAAAACCAAACTGACTTTATTCTTTAGAAATTCCCTAAGTGACAATTCACTCAACTCTGAAGAATAAATCCAACAGGAGCAACTAGTAAGTCAGAATCTTAGGCAAGTGGCTCCATCTAAACACACCTTTACCTTGCCTCTGTTGCTCAAAGATGGAAAAGGCTGTTCAGCCTGAACACACTGCAATTACTGCACGTAATCCTGGTAAGAAAGCATTTTGTTTGGGGATACGTACTTGAAAACTTTGTCTTTGGCATAAACTGGTGGATTTATCACAACAGGAAGTTTTTCCTTGTTTTCTGCTAAAATTGCCTGGAAAACAGAAAACCACAAAAAGTTAATTCTAGGCAGAATGAAAGAGTCCATTGCATGTCTTACTGGCCCGTTCTCTTTGGTGCAAGTGAATTTCAGTGAAGTTACATTTTGACAGTTCTATTACGTTATGTAGTATGCTGTTCAGAAAAAAAAAAGTCAAGTACAAGAGCAGAGGCAGAAGGAAATCCTATTAGTAAAAAGGAACAAGAAATAAGGCTTCAAGACCAGGGCACATCAACACTGTTGAAAGACCCTGAGAAATTCTTGTCTCATAAACATTAAAAAAAATCTCAAATCACAGCCAACCATATACAATAGAAGAAAAAGTTGCTGTATTTCCAACAAAAGGGAAGACTGATCATTTAGCTGTGATGCTTTGTTACTGATGACTAAAAAAAATTATAGGAGGTTGGAAGCCAATTCTGCTCCTGTCAAAATGGGCAAAATGTTTTTTGCAGTCTTCAGCAGTAACCATGCCTGCAGAGTCTCTCTCCATCCTGCACAGCCCCCCTGTGACTGATAAAAGGAAATACACTTTTGGATCATTGCTGATGCCCTGCCAAAGGAAGCAGCTCACAGAAACTCTGGGGCAGGTGAAGTGCACCTTGAGAAACAAAAGCAGCTGCTGCTGTGCAACAGCCCTTTGAATTCCAGCTGCTCCAGCCTGTCCTAAGTTGCAGCGGTGAACTGTCTGTCCAGTCACAGATGCACCTCTTTACCTTTAAGGCTGGCACAGGCAATAAAATCCTACATAAGTTGAAAGATAAGCAAAACCACAATGATAATCAAGATCTTAGACATCACCTTCTGAAACAGATTGGGCGGGACAAATACAAAATAATTCCTGTAGTCACTTAAGAATAGGAAGAGAGCCTGTACTTTTAAGGTGAGAAGATTACAGTTCTCAGAACAGTACCAGAGGATGCATTACTGTGTTTTTTGCAGCTCAAACCCAGGGAGCTGTTGACATCTCCCTAGTCCCGGACTAGTTCCTCCACCCCAGACACTTCTTTAGAAGCTGCCTCCCCTGACACTTGTTTCTGTAATCATTGCCCCATCATCAGCCACAGTATAATTTAAGTTACAGCCTTTGTGGTCTGTGTTGGAAACCAGAATTAGGTACCAACAAAAAAACACTATCAAAAAGTTAAGCCACAATGTTGCTGTAACAACTCTCTCACTATTTTACATACAGTGAGAATGAGAACTGTCAGCAACATGGTATCTCTTTCTAGCTGGGTCACCTTTGGTGTTTAGGGATGTGCCATGCCCTGAGTTATTCTTCACTGGTCTGTCACCAGTTGAGACTTTCATCTACTAGAGTAAAAGAAAGTTCTGTTGGTTGGTTCTAGCATCAGTAGAGCTCTCATCTCTTCTCAACAGCTCAGTGGCAGAGACAGTTGAAAAAAAGGCTGCTTTGAAAAGATGTTTTTAAGGTAGAGGGGTAAAGGAGGATACTGGACCCATTTGCCACACACAGTTCTTTAACTTGACCTGATTGTACCAAAACAGAACTAAAACATGTGGGGAAAAGTCGCCTTATCAGAGACCAAGGCACTTTTGCCAAGAGAACGCATGTAAGAGAAACTGTGGGTGCATTGCTGTTCCTCATCTGCTAAAGCAAAGTACAGCTCTTCCAAAAATGCAAAATCCCAACCAACCAATCTGACTTAGGTTACAAGACAGCCTAGCTATCATGAGTATATACCTTTATTTAGCAGAAGCAGGTTAACTTCATTTTTGACTAGATATTGTTAGTAACAAGCTGGATAGAGCATTCGCTGCTTCTCATCCATCATAAAGAAAGACAGTTGGGATATAGACTCATCTTTAGAAGCTGTACTTTGAATGCTGTTAGTAGCCAGTACAGCATCCTCATAGGTATCAGTTTCCTCATTTTTCTAAGAAGTGAATCTCATGCAGACATTGTTCATGAAAAGGAGATTCCAAACATTAATTTCACATCCTTAAAACATCCCAAACCTTTATTAGAAAGGAAACAAACTGAATGAGTACTTTATAATAATGCCATCATATTAAAAATGTCTCTGCTCCAGTATTTAATGGTTCTAAACCACAACACAGCCCAGTATCCAGTCTGAAAAATACAACTTTTCCTGAAATAGTAAACCAAATCTTTCTATAATTCAAGACTGAAGAGCAATGCTACAATAACAAATCCAATCAATAAGCCTATTAGACCATGTATCAAATATCTAACTGGAAGATGGATGCCTCATATGAAGTACCTCATAGTGTGCTTATAAAAAAAGCTATGCAATACAGCAATAAAATATTAGAATTCATTTATGTTGCCCCAGTATTTAAACACTTAAGATATTACATATAAGTGTAAGACATTCCTTGTCTCACTGTGCTTTGAATTTTTTTTTAAATTTAATGGCTGTCCTCTGAATCAGTCTTTAAACAGAAGCAAAATCGTAATTCTTGCAATGCTTTTTTAGACACTGTCTCTTCTTAATGGAGATAAGATATTGAATTAACTTGTTAAAATCATACCTGGTAGTGCTCATCTGGTGGCTCTGGAGTAAAACAGCTGACATCCAGCACTTCAGTAGGCACCCATGGTAACAAAACACACTTCCTGATCAGGCGATCCGTTTCCCCGTAAGCGTAATCACGAGTGACTTCATCTGCAGCAAAACCAGGAGGACCTTTAGGAACTGCCTTTTATTTCCCACTGAAAACCTTCAAATGACAGCTGTACAGTCAATACCAGCACAACTTCTGTTATTTAAATGAAAAATTAGAGATAATTAAAGAACTGTGATAAAAAGAGTATTATTTAGGATGTTTACCTTCTCCATATGATGGAGGCATAGGGTGGTCCCTGATTAAGATTACAGGAATGAATCATTGGCTTGGTGTTTCCCAACTTTCAGAGCCTGACTTTGTGACTCAAAGCTACAAACTCACACTTTAAGGAATTTTTCTTAAACCCCTCAGATGACTGAATTGGCAGTTTCACTAAGGTAGTGATGCAAGATTTAAGTTCTCTGTCAATAAAACAGCAGCAACATTTTTGGACTGATAAAAGGTTTCTGTCTCAAAATATGGAAATACCAGACAGAGAGAACTTTTATGTTTGACAGTGTTACAAGAACGCAGCCATTTTGGTCTTGAAACATTTGTTCTACTGTGAAATGCTCAATGATTTGTAAGAATTGGCCCATTTTCTATAGCAAGCATTAAAGAAAACCCCAGCTCCTCAGACACACACTTACCACCAGTTTCAAGGTCTCTCAGAGGCCAGAGAACCGTGTAAGCAATTTGTTGAGGCATATAAAACAGAGGTGCTGTTGCAAAACTCGGCTGATCTGAATGCTGAATGCGTGATCCAAATTCATCCATCATGTACCAGACAGGAACCTTCTCCTCTGCAGTCTGCAGGATTAAACAGAGGGAGACACCTCGCACACATCGACTGCGGGAAAAGCTCAGTGAGACAGAGGCACTGGCAGCACCCCAACACCACTTCTCAGACTGCAGCTTTAGCCAGGACTGTGGCTCCACACAGAGTAATGCTCTCAGCCCTGCAGCCCTGAGGCTAAGCCAGCACCCAGGCACTGCTGGGAAGGGCTGGCCTGTTCCCACCTCCACAGCACACTCCCATCCTCTTTCTCGTGCTACTGCTATTGCGTACCAGACCCGCTTTCCCTGAACCAAAGCAGCCACTTAAGAGAGCTAAACCAGCAGAAGGCTGCTTGGTAGGATTAGCTTTCAGTTTCTATCAGAATCAACTAGCTAAAAAGTGTTTGAAGTTTAAGAGTGAAGGAGAGCAAAACTGCTGCCTGCAACAACAGTTAGCTATGAGTGCTGAGGCTGCATTATCAAAGTGCCCCTTCCTGTAACACGTGCCATGAAAAAAAGCCTGAATGAGATAATAAACTTTAAATTGCTTGGTAGCACTACTATGGTCTTTTTATAGAGGCAGAAATGGAGCAGAGAGACTAGACTTAAGATAGTCAAGCAGCCCAATCCCAGAAAAGGGAACAGAAGACAAGTTTAACTACAGGTTGAACTAACTGTCTTCTGGAAAATCACTTTTCAAGTGGTAACACAGATAATTCCATTTGACTCACAAGCTATTCATGACAAATTGAGAAACAAAGAGATAGGATAGAAAAGACTCAGATACTGCTCAGATCTCCCTTTTATTTAAGGAAAAAGTAGTCACAATGAATCCCCTTCTCAGGGATTTTTCAGACCTGATTCTACTGTGAGTTAAGTTTGAGCTTACTTGATGAAGATGACCACTCCAGAGAACAGCCTCAAGACCCTGAGCTAACAGGTGCAGTCTGATCATGCTCTCACTGCTCAGGGTTAGCCCTGCCCATTCTGCATAGGGCTGAGGCCAAAGAATTCACCTTTCTCCTCTTTAATTCAAAAAACTCCAAAAAGCCTTGAAACTCCACTGCAAACCCTACAATAGGGTTTTCAGCTGAAGCCTGAGGGTTGTATTCTCTCAGAAATCTCATGTGTGCACTTGAAGGTTTGAAGGCTCAAAGCATGCTGGTACAGTGCTGAAGGACTACAGAGGGCAGGGCGACCCAGCCTGGTGTGGTCTTACCCAAACACCCTAAAAGCAGCAGCCCTTGCAGTAAGTTATGCCTGGGAACACTCAGGCTCCATCCTGAAGCTAGCTGGTTCTCACCTGAGGTAAGGCAGCATTTACACAGCATGAACAAAGCAGGGAGTTACTTGGCAGTGTAGATACATCCCTGGTCTGTAAAGCACTCTGCACAGGTGAGGAAAACTGCAAGCACAGCTGAAGCACTTCCATGCAGAACAGCTGATTCTATGAGAGGTTCTTTCCTTCACTATGAAAAACTTTTGAGTAGGAACAAAACCAACATAACATACAAACAGACCTCCTGCTTATAGTCCCTTTCTTTTCCAGCAGACTCTTCTCTCTATAAAAAAAAAAAACCCTCAAATTTCTCATCAGAGAGCTGGTAGCAAGCTGCTGTGTGTTTTAGCTCTACATTGCATTTGCTCTCCTTCCAAACAAAAGCTTATTCTGAAATGCCTGTAAGGATCTTTGTTAATACTCATGTACTGGAACATCTTCACCCCCAAACTTTTAGCATCCTGTAGAGACTTACCCCTTGAGAGAGCTGGTAGGTCTGGTTGTATTTCCACATTTCCTGCAGCACCTGCTCGATGCTGCCCTCGTCTGGGACCTCTCCGTGGAAGGCGATGCCCATGAGGTTGGCCATCCTGTGCAGCAGGCCGGGCACACGGCGCAGCTGCTGCCGGGCGTGCTCCACGCGGTAGGTCCAGGCGTGGTCGATGAGGAACACGCTGCGGGAGAGTTTGGGTGGCGTCACACCCCGGGATTCTCTCACACACACACACACTCCGTGTGTGCCACATGCTCTGCATAAAAGCTGCATTTCCCTGCAGATGGTGTGATAGCTAATCTGCTCTTAGTCACTAGGTCGCTCCCAGAGCACACGCTGTGGTGTTGCAGGGTAGGAGCAAGCTTCCAGCAGTAATTTACACTCCGGTTTTGTTCTAGAAAGCTGATGGTGCATTAGCGAGCATTTCCATGAAAATGAAGAACAGGCACTCAGTTTGTGAGCTTAGTCCCTTTAAAAGCCAAGAACACAAATGTCTTCCCTTTTACTCACTATTAACCCTACTGCATCAGCCTGATATTTTCCCTGAAGCAGGAAAACAATACATTATTCTGAAAAATTATTTGAGGACCTTGTTAGCCTCTGCAGGTCTGTGACATCTACTGTCATCTGTAAAGCCAGGTGGAGAAGTCTGATCATCAGAAGCCTCTATATGCTATTAAAAGAAAATGAGCAATAAGTTTTGATTGTTTCTATTTGGTTTGGGGTTGTTTTTTGGGTGGGGTGGGGTGTGTCACCAATTTATTTTTAGAAAAAATTAATTGTTTTAAAAAATTACAATCGAACCCAAAATAAAACCTTACACATCTGGCACATGATAACCATCAAGCTTCCCTTGACAAGTTTAACCCTTGTTTAGGTTGCATGACTTTTACAAAACCCCACAGTTTTTCAAACATAAGGGTCCTCCGTATTTTGGTTATATCATCTGACTGAACCAATACAGAGAAAAATCTGAATTCTACTTGCTAGCAAAAACCCCAAACCACACAAAAACCCCTCCACAACACCCATATTTCAGAAAGCTATAAACATGTCAGCTGTCACGTAGGGCAAGCATGGCTGAACAACTATTGTATCCCAGATTCCACACACACATGAAACCTCATTTAATTTTAAAATTACAGGCTCCAGAGAATGCTAAGCTCAAGCTCTTTGAAAACATTAGCAAACAGCTGTGTTGGTGTTCTCCTCCCATATTCACACACCTGAATGCTGAAAGGAAGCCGAAGATTATCACAGGAGCTGGTTCTGAACTTGATAATTTACGTGCATTCTCAGATTAAGAAATGATGACTTAGGTTAAAGCAGGGATGTAAAGTCCTATGATCCCTGTTCCTAAAGACATCTATGATTCTTGGTTGGTTTTACTCATCAAGCCTAATTTAAAATTTTAGACTTTGCATGTTTACCTAAGATCTAAAAAGTATGAAAGGTCTCACAGAAGTTTTATAGGACTGATCAGGATTGCATTTAGATCTCCAGCAGAGATGACTTCATCTCACTGCTTTTTATGAATGTATGACAAATACCCTGTTCTATGTTTGAAACCAGTAAGAACACAAAGACCAGTGCTACAATATAAAGTTGTTTCTTACACAACTTTATTCTAGTTTTATAGATGCATCCTAGTCTTATATTCATGACAGATAACCTGATTTTGAAGCAACAGAACAGTAATTTGATATATTCAATTATAAATGCATGCACATGACCACACTCTTGAATTATACTTCAGCCAACTGAAGGAAATGTAATAGGCCACAGAATATTACTGGGATTATCTTCTTGGCACGAGATTTGTGGAGATCACAAGTATTCCTTTAGGTTTTTTTCCACAGGCACACAGTCTGGCAGATATAAAGGTTTGTTTTATTTCTGCAGAAATAATTTCAAGGTTGCCTTTTCCCTGTTTTCTCTCTGAGTTTACTAAAACCAGTTTCTAAGTATCTTCCTGCATGATTGAAAAAGGGAACCACATTAAGATATCTGCACTCCCAGTACCCTTTGCAAGGTGTGCTTCACAGCATGCATCTCTCCTCAAACATGCAGCTATGCCTTAGAGTAGGAAAAGAGGATTTCTGAATAGGATCAAACAAGTCTCAAAGCAAACTGTCACTATCATTTTAGGGTTTCATACCACTCAAAGACTGAACACTATTTTCAAAATCACAACTCACCTATCAGGATTAGAGGCTTGAAGCCCATTCTCATTTGTTACAATAACTTTGAAACAAGGTTCATTTCCAGGATTTGGTTTCTTTTTAAATTGTTCTTCCATTTCTTCATCAACTTCTTCCTCCTCATCCACCTCTTCTACTTGCATTATTCCAAAGTAGTCACCAGCATCAAATACCTGAGATGGAAAGTGCACAAAACATCATGCAATTGGTTAAGGCAGTGCCCTGATATGCAAAATGCAACACCTGTAGATACTTTTTCCCTTCAATCTGATAAAAATTGTCATTTTTAACTTAAGAGACAAACGAACAACAAGTATTTATTCTTTCACATTTTAATAGAGCTGTTTGTTTGGGAAGTTTCTTTAGTTAATATTAGCAGGAAGCTTTGTTGGTTTCTCTGGCACCAACAGGTCTACTAATGATTGTCTATTAGTTTAACGCCTCATTAAGAATTTTAGAGGCCAAAACCAAAATACCTTTGCTCAACCTTTGCTAAAATCAGTAATTTAAGACCTGCAAAACCGGGTGTTATCCAGGCTCCACAACCAACTAAAGTACATTAAGTTCCCTGAAGAAAAAGAGCTTTTCCCAATTAAGCTCTGAATCAGTTAAGAAATCTCAGCCTGTTTCCCTCTCTCTTCTTTCCCTATAAAAGAAACTATCAGTGCTCACTCACCTCCAGCTAATTGGGAGATTCCTTATACTGCTATATAGAAAGTTAAGTTTTATACACTTATCTATACTAAGGTGCTGAAAGGGGGTTGTTTACATTCTTGCCTACTCTGGATGCAACAACTTCATCCAGAACATACAGAAATTAGGGCAGTCACCACACAAGGCTCCCTTGCCAAACAGTGGGCTTGCATATCTTGCAGAACCAGGACCCTGCTGACACCTTTCATCATTTCAAAATGAACATATGCTTTTAGGAAGAGAAAAATATGTAAAGCCTCAAAAGACTGTTGAAATTCTTTCAGAGAGAATTATTTTGCTAGAGTCACTCACACATCACCTAACAAACCAGGCATGGGCAGACAAACCCTTTGCCTCAATCTACTATGACTCAAAAGTAGCAGGGAGGGAGAAAGGTCTAAAGCGTGAGCTCTGGAGTTACTGGTTCAACACTCCAAATCCAGTTAAACACAGCCTGCAATGCCACATTATTAAAAATTACTTCTATATATTGACAACTTATTAGCTGTAAAATCCCAGTGGCAGCAACAAGCTTTATTTCGTTCAGGTGAGCGTTTCTTTAGGACAACTATTTTTGCTAGGCTTCAACAGGAGGGTGAGGAATCAACTCCACACTGGTGAAGAAAGGCCACCTAGAAAATGCAGATAGCTGCTCAAAGAGAGTGGAAGTCGGCAGAGAACCAACAGTCACTTCTCATCTTAAGCCACAGTTCATAGAGCAGATCCAAGTGGAGAAGTATCTTAAACTCCCTTCTGAGGAACAGGGGATGGTATTTTCCTCTGGGATGGCAGAAGGCAAGGGGAGTGGGCCATGGTGGAAAAAAAAATCACAGAATGTCTTGGGTTAGAAGGGAACTTAAAGGATCATCCCGGTTCCATCCCTGCTGCCATGAGCAGGGATGCCTTTCAGAGGCTAACAATAGCTAACAGCTATTAGCTGTTATTAGCTAACAGCTTCTTAGCTAACAGCTGCTTAGCTAAATGCTAAGAAGATGCTAACAGTACGTTGGCTAATACATACATTTGCATTTCTTATAGGGTAAAGAAAATTACTTTGCAAACAAACATACTAGAGATTAAAACCACACATATTTTAAAAAAATTAAAATCAGAAACTTAAGTTTCTTTCACTTCAGCAGGTATCAAAACAGCAGTTCTAATTTATTTCTAGTTTTGAGGATAACATTACTCAGTAGTAAGCAGTATCACAACCTCTTGCTGTTCTAATAGTAGCCTCCAATGCTTCTTTAAGTCTCTGCACAGTTGCCTTGAAAACTCATAGTCATTGAAATTCATGTAGCTGCAGGCAGGTCCCAGCAAAAGGAAGAGCCCTTCCCTGTGCTCACAATTAATTTTTCTCAGGTTGGCTCCCAGCTGGGTGAGCTCCCTGGTCTGGTTCAGGGCACAAGTGCTAATCCCAGCCCATGGCAGCCAGCAAAAGCAGCGTGCCAGGAAACATGTTCCACTCTTCCCTGAAGAGACACTTCACTGCTCCTGCCGCTGGATCAAGGGCCATCCTCAACAACCTCATTAGCCAGCAGAAGAATCAGCAGCCAAGTGGCTGGCAGTCATTAGAAAATTAGAAGCGTAAGTGTGACTCAGGGGAGCCACTTGACCTGTGCTGCAGCCCTGGCACTGTGTGTGTTTTCTACACTATCTTTTGTCTTAAGGGGTTTGTGAGAGAGAGATAGGAGGCGAGCCAGCGCCTGACTCAGATTCAGCCTTCGCTCACGACAGGCTCCACCCGTTCACCAAACACCCACAATGAATAGCCAGTTCTTCCACAACACGAAGGGGAAGCTGTTGGGTTTATATTTTATTAAACATCATCTCAAGACTTCGAAAAATGAAGGGATTCCAAATGCCCTAAGCCAAAGTTTTGATCTCTCCCTCCAACAAGTCATCAGATGCATGAGACTGTAGCCATTGCATTTAGGAAAAATTTTCCACTTTTAATACCTTTACAGAATTATGCTTAATGAAAAATTCCTCCTAGATAATTTATAACCTTGTAAAAGTGAATTCCGTGTATTCCTCACCCAAAGCAAATCACACTCCTCACAGCAGCAGCTCAAGACCACCTTAATTAGTGGCTTTTTGCGAGGGTTTTTTTGTTTTTTAAACTCATACTTGGTAATACAAGCAGTTCAGTGGTGCACTGATGGGTTTGGCAGAAGCACCTCGTTGTCAGTGTGGATACACAGATAGTTTTGTGTGTCCTCTCTTCCTCCCTCCCTTTGAGCCAGGCTGTCACACTGAACCTATTAACACAGCAGCTCCATTAAGGGAATCTTAAGTAAGCTCCTCAAGCAAAAACCAGCTGGATAAGATCACACCACCAATTTGAGACATAATCTTTGGCTTGAAGCAGAACAGGGAGAGCTCACATTAAGTATTCCACCAGGGCAACTAATAACCTCTAGAAGACAACAAAAGGGTACCAACACATTCCAGTGGCACAATTGCTTGCAGGCAAAACGTGTTGGGGCAAAATCCCTCCCTCGTAGTGTTCAGCTGCAGTTCCAACCTAACCAACCCCAACGAGAACTTGATACCAAAGAAGGCACATGTCATGGCAATTACCACACAGGCATCTCCAGCAAATTCTTTTAAGGCACACTGCAAACTGCTTCGAAGGCCACAGGTAACCTCTGAGCAACAGGCTGCCCTCCACTGCTCTGGAAAATAAAGTCTAGGAGTATTATCACGCTGCATTCCTTCTAGTAATTAATTAAGAGCCTCCATTTCTAACTGGGATGAAACTCCCAAGCAGTCTTTTGCCAGCAACATCTGAGGGCTACAAAAATCTTCCTGCAACACACAGAAGCCTGCAAAATAACTTAGCATATGGCTGGAAGAGAAAAAAAAAAAGATTATGAATAAAATTAGATGCAGGCACTGTATTTTCCAGGCTTATAAACATTCTATACACAGTATATCCAGTAGTATAAGAAACAACCACTACACTAGAAACAGAATTTTAGCACTTAGAGTGAATGATTACACATGCATATATTTTACTCTTCAAGTTTCTGCCAGAAACACAAAAAAATTTTCCTCCCAGCAGACGCTGAATGCTAAATGCAAAATGAATAAAGGCAGGTTTACCAATCTAGCAGTTATACCATGTTTTGAATGAGCAATCCAATTACATAACGCTCTCAGAAGGAAACCTGCTCCAGCAGATCCCAAGGTAAATAAAAAAAACCAACTCAAACCATCCACTTCTCACGGGCTTTAGTGTACACAGTGGAGGGAGGGTGCATTCAGTCTGTATGTTGAAACACGTGTGAGAGTGTTGGAAAACAGCTGCTTGGGCTGGGTTCTAGAGGTATTGATGCAAGAGATATTTTTATCTGTATTATGGATGCAAATTTTTCAATTTCTATGCTAGAAAGGTTTAACCTTTGCAACAGGTTAGGACAAATGAAAACTTCTTGCCATTTTACACATGAAACAAGGAAACTCATCCTGCGCTCCATGTTGCACTGGGTTTTTTTTGCCCCCTGAGTTATACTTTTATTACCTAGACTCCCAAAACATTTTCACCCCTTCCCCCCACCTCCATTTCTTTCTTTACTGCTGCTCCTCCAGCCATTCTGCATGTTCCAGTTCTAAGTAAGGTCCTGCAGCTCTGTCTCTATCTCCTCAGGAGGTCATCCCAGTCCGCAGCACTCCTCACAGTAACTTTTCTGGGACATCCCAATCTTCTCAATATCCTTTTGCCCTCCTTCTGGACAAAACCCAGAAGCTGCAGCAGTAGAGACAAGCACTCTCAGCAGCTTACTTAATCTTCCAAAGCTCACTGAAATAATTAAGTCTCTTTTTCCACACACACTGGGACACTTTGTACAGAAGAGCCTGCTCAGCCACCACTGCAAGTAAAATGAAGCAGCAGGAGCAGCCTGCTGCCTTAGGGCACGTGCTTCCTTCCTTCTGCCTTTCGTCATCCCAGCCTCTGTAAAAACATCAGCACCACGGGTCTCCGCTCACTCTATTGTCTTACCTCCTAAATGTTACACCCTCCCAGCAAAGCTGGTAACAAACAAGGACTTCGGCCACAGGTCACAAATCTCAAATCTGCATTAGGTTACAGCACAGTTTCAGTTTGCTACCTCCAGCTTCATACTGGCACGTGGAAACACAACAGCTCTCAACTTCGGGTTTCCTTAGCAGCTTTATACTGCCTTCTGTTCCATCCTCCTCCAGGACATCCCTTCTCATACCTTCCTACCTAAGCAGAGCAGCAGATATTCCTGCTCCAAGTGACTTGCACGAATACTTCCTAAGGGGGGTGTAATTCCACATGAAGTTTGTGACTGGGCATACGCTTGAGATAATGTAGATTTATCTTCTCTGTAATAAACATGTATTCCTGTTATTAACAGTACCACACAGAAGATTGAAAGCAGCAGGAACATATTCAGACCCTTCCTGACTATAAACACTCACATTATGACTTGCAATGCTTTTCTCCTGCCCCTGCTTTGAAGCTGAGATGGGGAAAAGAAGCATTCCAGTAACTAGAAATTACTTTACCTGTACGCGGGTGTTAAACTGCAGCCCCCTCTCCTTCCCTACCATCTCCTATACTACCTGTTCAAACTTCTCATCCCATCTCACCCATTTCTTCACTGCTTATCTTGCCTTCCAGCAAACCACCACTAGTTGCCTTCTCCCCCTATCAGATCTCTTTCTCTCCCTAGAAGTTCACCTCATTCATATTTTCTTCTCCAGGTCGACTCCTCCAGACTCCCTCAAGCACTCTCAACTCTCCAGACAAATGGTTTCGGGTTGTGTCTCTTTCCTGCCTCAGTTCCTTGTTCCTTTACTCCCACAAATCAAAGACAGCTTTCCTCATAACTGAGGCTGGGCTGCAGATGCGCAAACCAAAAAAAAAAAAAAAAAAAAAAAAAAAAAAAAATTCTAAATACAACCTGTGTCTCTATAACCTGTTTAAAATCACTCCTTTTCTTGACTTTCTCTTCCCTTTCTCCTCACAAAGCTCCAGGGAGCAAGCAGATGGTTGCTACAGAGGTGAAGAGGGATACTCCATCCTGGAGTGTGCCTGTGCCTCCACACTCCCTTTAGCTCAGGGCCAGCGGTCAGCTTCACCTGAAAAAAGCTGCCCAAGCCAGGTAACTCATGAACACATGAGATGAGCTGACTGAGCTCTGCACAGTTATAAATGACAGATCTGTGTGGAAGTGAACTGGAAAAAAAAATTAAAAACCAGGCAAAAGCCAATTCAAGCCATAATGGATTAACATATGACAACATCCTGAGTCCAGAACTACTACTGTTATTGTTTTTTCTTAATTCTCTCTGGCACAAAAAGCAAAGGGTTGAGGACATTGCCCTGCATTTGGCTGGGACAGAGGTAATTTTTTTCTTAGTAGCTGGTAGAGTGCCGTGGTTTTTAGATTCATCACGTCTCTCCAGTACTGTATCTCTCGTTACCGGGATCTCCAAGTGCCGTGGAACTTTACGCCGACAACAGTAAGACGAAATCAGATATGCACAATACACCTGACGTCTTCTACAGCCCCGAGCTGCAGTTTCGGAAACACAACCCGCACCGTGCCTTTCCCACCCGCCTTTCTCACTGTTCCCTGCTAGGCAACACCGTGACTCTCTTCTTCACCCAGGCGTGAAGGGGCTGCCCTCAGCACCGCTCTCCACGGCCACGTCCCACGGCCTCCGCTCGGCCCCGGCTCGGGGCTGCTCCCTCGGCGCCGCTCTCCCCCGGCTCGGGGNTCTCCCGCCATGGCCGGGCCGGAACGCGCCGGGCGGGGCGGGGCGGCCCCGCCGAGGGCGGGCAGGGAGGCGGGAGCGGCGCTCGGGGCGTTCCCGGAGCCGGAGCGGGCTGGGCCGTGGAACGGGGAGGGGG
>VZRQ01005776.1:225747-320031 GCA_013397975.1 Machaerirhynchus nigripectus | reverse complement strand
CCCCCGGCTCGGGGCTGCCCGCCGGGGCTGCTCCCTCAGCGCCGCTCTCCCCGTTCCGGGGCCGCCCCCAGCGCCGCTCACCCACCTCTCCGCGCAGTTTGCGGCTCAGGCTCTCCCAGTAGCGCGTCGGGACCCGCGATGCGCGGAGCGCGGCCCCGTGCAGGGCCNGAGGGCACTGGGAGGCCAGGGTGAGTTCCACACACCCCCGAGAAGAAGGGGCCTGAGGAGGCTTCAGTCTGCTGAGGAGATGCGCGTTCTGCTTCTCCTTTGTTCTCCTGCCCTTGAGCTTTAATAAAATTACAGCATTCGTGGTGCAGTGCTGGCCACAAGATTTTTTTTTATTTTTCCGGTGTTTTAGGGACTCTTCTGGAAGGCCCCAGTTATATCCCCTGAAGCGGGTTACGGGTGGGGTGTAAGGCGCGGCAGGCGCTGACTGCCGGCCACAGCAGTGGGAATTGCTCTGAGTTCTGATGCTCAGGAAAAACATACAGTGTCAGTCATTTATTAAATTAAGGATTTTTATTTTGAACGTTGACAAGGGAATTGTAACATGTAGGCCTGTCTTAAATATCTGTCAGTACAAGAGGGAGGTGGTTTTTTGTGCAAGCGTTTGTAGCAGAGTGCTGGCTTTCCAGTGCTTTCCTTGGATTGTTTAGAAGAGATTTCTAAGAAATTCTCCTCATTCTAAGATTTTGTGAGGAACAGCCGAAGCCAGTTTAACCTGAGGCTTTTTAAACATTTTTGGTAGCTTTGGTCTCGCCTCAGGTATGGTTATAAAGCTCCAAGAGCGAAGCCAGGTGTCCGACACTGCTCAGAGCACAGGTCAGGGCTTTGCTGTGCCCACTGTTGCTGCTGGGAGCACCCACATTGCTCCCTCCATGGATTATCTGTGCTAGAGACCATGGAAACTCCTTTTCCTGCCACCCCATCCTCAAATCAAGGATTCAACTTCAATGTTGCTTGGGCTGGCAGCACAGCACTGCGCTGGGAGCGGTGTCCTACAGCGCTGGAAAGAGTCAAGTTCAAGGTGCAGGATTTTAGGATCTAGTAGCTGGTCAAGAAAGCCTCACACTCACAGACTTCAGTCAGTGGAGAACGTGCCATGTTGAAGAAATACCTCTTTGCTCTCTGCCCTCTTCAGTGTTGCTGGACTGGTGTCCTCTGTAACTACCCGAGAGTAGCAACAATCCCTTTCTCCACATAATCACAGAATTATTTAGGAGGAAGGTCTGTATATTAAAGGGCTACAGTAGGTTGGCCGGGTAGAGAGAAAGTAGAAAGAGATTAAAAATGGTGCCTACGTGCTGTAACTATACATCACCACTTAGCAGCTGAGGCTCTAACTCAATCTCCAGGTTGGGTATCTGAATAGTAAATGCAGGCAAATTTTCCTCTTTGCCTGAGACTGTGTCTGCCTCACCACGTGCTGTGTTCCCACATTTCCTCAGCATAAAGGCTCCACTGGGATGTCTCTAAGGAGACCTTCCTGATTAAACAGCAGAAGATCAAAAAATAGTTGGATTTCCAGTGTTCCTTGACTGTGTTCCCAAACTGCTACCCTGAGTTTGAGCACATTTTTTGCTAATACTGTGATTTGGGAAAAGAGGATGGCTGTGGTGTTGATCTTGCCCTAATATTGTAAAATCTGGAGATTTGACCACTTACTTGTCTTCCTGGGGCCCTTGCTTACTGAAAAGGCCACCCTTCCCTCATTTCTGTCTTTGTCATGTTACACAGTTAACTCAAATCTTTTATTTACCTTAAAAAAAAAAATCAATCTTTTTTCCTCAAACAGATCAAGGAGGAAGAGTGTGGGGTGTTTTCCTGTCTTTGTTCAGTAGAGCCACAGTGATCATGTGCTGTCCACAGGCAAGGGGAATGTGATCCTCTTCAAACATGAGATTTACATAATTCTTTTTCTCACCAAGTGTAGGCAGGTGCTTTCTCACTGCTTGTCTGCACTTCCACCTCACTTTGGGTGGGAGTTTTGGCTGCTGGCCAGCTGGCCGTGGTTCCAGGCTGTCTGGGTGGGTTTGCAGGTCTGGGGGCTGCTGCTGATAAACTCCAAGAAGAATAGGACACAGTGAGAATCACTGAGGTTAAGATTAGACTGAAGTGGGCTCTTCCCTTACTTTGTCCAGCACTTCCCTAAATGTGGTCTTACTGAGCTGCTGTTCTTGGCAGCTTGTTTTACTTTTTTTGCTGGTTTTCCACAACAGGAGTAATTCCTGGAGCAGGGAGTGGGGGCCAGCACTCTCCATTCTTCTACCACTGCTTCCACCCCCTTGAGGCTTTTAGGAGCAGTCCT
The DNA here is from genome assembly GCA_013397975.1 of Machaerirhynchus nigripectus. NCBI lineage: Eukaryota > Metazoa > Chordata > Aves > Passeriformes > Dicruridae > Machaerirhynchus > Machaerirhynchus nigripectus. The sequence continues at coordinate 317,723 of VZRQ01005776.1, read as the reverse complement.
TCCTACTCTGATGTAGATCACCTGTGATGCCAGAGCCATAGCCCAGGGATACCACTGCCAGCCTCTGATGAAAGCAGGTGTTTGTGGATAATCTTTGTAAAGAAAAGTCACCACAGTATTTTATTCTGATTGTTCCCTGAGGAAGAGTGGCTGATTTACAGTGCCTGAACAGTGCAGCCTTTACTCAGACAATATGCTTGTTAAATTTAATGGGTTACTTTACATAGGTATTCGCAGAGAATGCAAAAAGGTCTCAGCAAGGCTGAGCTTACTAGCACCACCCCAGTCTAAAAAAAGAGGATTTAGCCTTCTGGCACTATCCATCGGAAGCCAACCCATGGAGCCCTCGAGCCTCTCTGTCACAGCAGGTCCCATAACTTATCCACCACCACCACATTCAGTTCCCACCCTGCAGCAGTCTGTAGCCGAAATTTATCATGAGTTAGCAGATGTTTGCCCCCAACAAACACAACCAGAATTTTTCAGAGTTTTGCAAGTCTGGCAGTTTGTGGCTTTATTCCAAATGTTCATGGCTTTCTCAAACAAATAGATCTGATGTGCATTCCCCACTTCATATTCCTATTGTTTTAATGTCAGAACCTCCCTCTTTGCCAACATGGCATGGAAACCTCCTTAAGAGAGGTAGGGCTATAAGGGGCAGAAGAGACCTTAACATCACAGTGAAAAGGAGATGAAGGGACATATTTTTGGTGCATTTGACAATAAACCCTCTCATATGTGATAAAAGAAACCATTTGCTTTCAAGTCAACAGCTTTCTCAAGGGTAAAACTAGAACTTCAAAGCATGGAAAGCTGTGATAGGGGCTTAGATGAGAGGAACATCCTTTGATGTATATAGTTTATCATAGTTGTATATGTGAGTTTAAAACATCAGAGATGTTTGTAAGAAGGCTGTTTTAAGAAGGCAAAAGGTATCCTTTTGCATCAAAATAGCAGTTATTGTGTATAGATGTTGCCTGCTTGCTTTGTGGACAGGTACAATTTTTGGGAAGGTTTGGCAACACCCACTTGTCAGCTGGAGTCTGTACGAGACTGTTTCTCTCCCATAGCCTGGCTACCATGTGACAGTGGGGCTGTGCTGTCCTGCTGTGTGCCTGGATGGACACCTGGTGGGGAGGGAACCCCATGTTTTGATCTTGGAATGGGTGCCCATGTGAGCGTGGAGTTTGGAAAGAGCCTCGGAGAACACGGTGCAGGTGGATGAGTGATCTCAGCAGGTTGGACTCAGCCTCCTCTCTAAAAGTCTGGCAAGAGATCAGTGTGTGAAGGATAATAAACCAGACAAATTGTCTGGCACAAACAATACTTTGCGTGTTTTCCCCACGAGACACATTTACAGCACCCACATTATGCACTGACATAGCACCCACTGACAAGCGCAGGTGTTTTGCTTTCAAAGATACTCTCTCACTGCTCATGCAGTGCTGGGGCGGAGGGGGCTGCCCTCATTCTGGGAGTACAACGTGAAAAAACATCTTGCTAGGCAGCTCCAAGGATCTTCTGTCCACGGAGGCAATCCAACATGCTGCCCTCAGTCCTGAGGCATACTGCTGCACCTCCACAGCCACTGCTGCAGCTTTTCACCGGCTGCTTGGGTGCCTTCAGAAAGGCAGATCCCTGCTCTTCCCTGTCCCATGTCTTTAGGCATACATAGCATGCTGAGACCTTTTTGCATTCTCTGTGAATACATAGTATATTACTTTGGTAGCAGTTGGAGCATTACTTAGGAATACTGTTCTACACACACAATACAAGGGAGCTGGAGGTGCTGTTATTCTACGTTAAGAAGTGCTTTTGGAGTGTAGCACATCTCATGCTGTGCTGACTGCCCATTTACATGTTATATTTAAGAGGCAAATTTAAGAGCCAATTCTGGTAGGACAGGCCCTTTCTGTGACACCAGGAGTCAGCTGATGTTGATTCCTGGACAAAGAGAAGAATAAATAATCTATGCCAGCCTGCTTTCACTTACCTGCTGGGTTGTGCCAGAGCGCTGTTCCTCAGGCCATTATGTTTTGTATACTTGTCGGGAAGTCATGGTAAGATTGGAACTGAGAATGGACCCCTCTGCAATTGTCACCAGGCAATGCCTGTTTCAGCAAATGAGAATCTTGTACTCAAATGAAGACTGTCATGACTGCTGAAACTTAAGTGGCTGTTATAAAATAGCCTTTTCTACCCTGCTGTAGAAGGCAATCAGTTTGACAAGCAGGACTTTCCTCTCATGAAGCTGTGCTGGCTGTGACTGATGCCTGTGTTGTCCTCCAGGTGTTTTTCAAAACCTCCTGGAATAACCTTTTCCATGATTTTACCAGGCACTGAAGGGACACTGACAGGCCTGGAGTCTCTGGAGCACTCCTTCCTTTCCCATCTTGAAAATCGGGACAATGTTTGCCAGCTTCCAGTCAGCTGGGACCTCTCCGGATTCCCATTCCAGATTTTGTCCTTGTGCACAGATACTTCATTACCAATAATCAACTTGATTTCCAATGACTCTAAGGAACTTTGAGGCTCAGCTTTTCCGTCTTTAATAGGAGCTGACTTTTCTTGTTACTCATTTAAAGCTCTGAAGCCACAAGGACAGCTGAGTGCCCTTTCATATGGCACATCTGCAGTCCCATAAAAATGATGTTGTGTCTTCTTGGAATGCAGTGAGGACAGCTGCCCACATTACCTGAGTGAATTACTACCAGCTGAAAAAGGCAGTAATTGATATTTTGCAGCCAGTTTCCCAGTGCCTTTCAAACCTGCCAGAGGCACTGAGAGTCATCAGTCATACTGACAGGATTTATATAATTAACAATATATATAAAATCAGCAAAGCTGATACTGTAACACCATAAATGCATTCTCTTAACAAGCTGAGCTGCTTACAGGAGGATGGCAGCAGAATGGCACATGCCATGCTGGCACATGAGAGCTTCCTTCCTCTTTCTTTGAGGCTGCTTCTCAGTAGAGGGGTGTGACAACGGGCATCTGCATGAGCTATACATGGTAGCACCAGAGTTAGTTTAGCAAGCAGTTAAAGGTCCTGGAGGGATACTGGTGATGTGGTCCTTCACTGTAGCCAGGATTTCTTCTCTGAAAAACTCTTCTTGAAGCCTGTCTGGAAGGAACTTACGTCAGTGTCCCAAAAACTCCAGTGGTTTGATGAGAAAGAAAAAGCTCTCTGTTGCTTAAGGACGAAAATTAGACCAAAATATGTAAATGCTATCAAAAAAGAGAAGTTCTCTTCTGATTCTCGTCCACACTTGTGCAAGAAGCCTTGTCTATATACACAAATAAATGGCAGGCAGAGGTATCCATTCCATTTTATGTTTATTATGAAAGTGATTTTAACAAAAGTTTTATTACATGCTTCATTTTTAACTTTGACATAGAAATCAAAGCTATTAATATACAGAGGCAAAAGGAAATGTATTTTCTTATAAGGTACATTTACAACAACATTTTCTACTATAAATCTGACAGAATTGTTAAAATATTGGTAAAGCTTAGCACTGTATTTTATTTTCTAAGTATCAAATTTTGTACAGTTATTCACTACCCTTGCTCTAAACTATTATCGTACATTTCGTATGGAAAGAGCTGTTTGTACACAATTTACATTGGTAATAAAGCTTAGAAGTCCCAGCAGCATCTACAACAGTTCCGTTTAAAATCTCACTCCTGCGCAGTGGTTACGTGGAGCAAATTGATGCAGAAACCAGTATTACACTCTGTGTGCTTCCCCCTGAAATCCAGCCTGCCAGAAATTCCTGCTTAAACTGGTGCTGGATATCATCATCGTGAACTTTTTTTGCAGGTGAAAGTACCACCAAGCTCAGTGGTTTTGCCTAAAAAAAGGCTCTGTGATCTGATCCAGTGTGAGGTTTTATCCCTTCCACTGCTCCCTACCAGCACAGAGATCCCACAGCTTTCCTTGTCTTTCCACTATCCATGGGTGTAATCCATTAAATTCCCTTTTATTTCTGAGTTTTGTGTTGTTTCTTATCCTAACAATGGAAGAAGAACCAGCACTAACTTTAAAATACATATTCTCTACATGTTATGAAAATCGGAAGCACTTCAGAATGACACTTGATAGTCAATTCTGTTTAAATTAGCATGTGAAATTGCCCGAGAAAATGCTTCCTGTGATGCCAGGGAGACTGAAGAAATAACAGGATCTGTAATCTGGAATGATAAATCTGGCAACTGATCACATCCACCCCAGTCTCCTAAAGTATCTTTATAATCAACATGTTGAGCCTTGCTGCTTTCAATGCAAATTAATGGCCTTTCTAAGTTATAAAACATAGGAAACAATATTTACAAAATAATTTTAATTAAAAAAGTAACAAAAACAAACTCTAAAAAAGATATTTTCACAATAATTAAAATAAAGTTTAATTAATCAAAGCCACTTTTTTTCCTAGATATTGAGAAAATTGAATTGCAATTGTTTGTATATCTTTAAACTTGTTATCTCCGCTCTCTGAATACAGATGGTTTAAATTATTACATCTAAAGGTACTTCTGTACATTTTACTCTTGTATATTACATATTAATTTTATAGATTAAAAGCTTTATGATGAAAGAATAAATAAATGAAATAACAAACTGGAATTGTATATATTCAGATCCTTAGATAACAGTTGACATTGTTTATTTCCCAGTCTGCTTCTATTCAGAAGAGAGATAAAACATGAGTCTTGTCGCTGAATCCAAGTCTCTTGCTGTTGAGTAAGTTCATAGTACCTTACAGAAATTTCCCTTCTTCCATAAATTCTTATGGAAGACAAAAGTATTCCTTTTCCCAAGTGCTTACAACAGTCTCTCATTCTAGAAAACTATTTCAATAAAGTCCCAAAGTACTGAGATTCTATAGGAACTCCTCCAGTTACTCCCATTCCTGTCAATCAGTGGTTTTGAACTATGAAAAAATGCAACTCCTTGAACTCATGATACAGATATAAGGAACTGTGTGTGTTGCTCATTCCCATCATCAAAAAAACCTTCCAGACCCCTGATGTGACTGAGAAATTTGGCACTGGGTCCAGTTGTTGAAGATTTTACTCCAGCTAAGTTTTTAAGAGCATTCAAATGTATTTGGAGTGCAGACATGGGAGCTGTCATAGAGCAGGTGGGTTTTGCTGTCAAACACCTGTCAGCAGACCCTAGATAAGAACCATAGCACTACTTTCGCTCATGAAGTTCCTAACCTGCTATCTGCAAGATTAAAACTGGGTTTTTTTCTGAGAAGTTTGAATCTGTTGGGCAGGCTTATAAAAAGGCACAGGGTGGGGTTTGACTGTGCTTTTGGAATGCTGAACACATGTAAAGGATGTTTCTCACTCACGTGGCAGCATCCTTGCATTCTGCTCACAGACAGGACTTCAGGTGAGCTGTGCTCTTTAAAACCCACTGACAACTCAGAACGTGGACCCTCTGAAAACTCTCTGACCAACCCTGTATTTATTTAAGCTAGTCTAAAACTAAACTAAACTAAACTTGGCTTACAAGGTAAGCTAGTTTTAAGCAAGCTTACTTACTTTTAAGTAAGCTTACCCTAGAATGAAGCTGCTGTGTAGGAAGAATTAGTCTAAATCTTAAGTAGTCATAACTTTATTCTGTGAGGGGGGCACAATGAGGAAATAAATTTCTTTTGAAAAGTTGGTCTTTAGGTAAAAATCTAATGTATGATGGAAGAAGGAAGACAGGGCAAGAAAATGGGCTGAAAGAAAGACCTCAGGACTTTTAAATCCAGTTTCAGTGAGCTAAACCTCCAGGCAGAATAAATCTTGTTATTGAAGGCAAGATGCAGTGTGGCAGAAGAGGTGGCAATGCACTGAACACAGAATCCTGCTGCTCCCTGTACTCCAATGACACACAGAGGCACCTTGTCCTCGGTGCTTTCAAGGCACAACTCAGGGCTTGATGAGCAGCTTGTGATTGCTGCAGTGTCCTGGACTGCAGCAGGTGTGCAGGCAGTGATTTGGTGGCCCGTGAGAATGTTTAGGGATGATTCACTACCACCTCACTACAAATAAGTGCAGTATTTAAAGCAGAAGGAGAGGCTTAAAACGGTAAGTGCTGCAGGTGCAGCTTTTAAGCGTACAGGCATTTGCAAGTAGAAAATAAAGAGCTCTGTTCGTGCCACGGAATTGGGCAATCACAAATGGGCACTTCTTCAGTCTACCTGTAATGACACATAAATGTGTTGTTGCAGCTGTCCTGCAGACAATGTGTAATTCTGTAAGAACAGATACAGGGCTGTATTTATTGATATGTTCAAATGCAGTATTTCATATTCAGGGTAAAAGCTAAAATGTTACATTCTGCCATGTTCACAAAGCTGATTTTCTTGAAAGGCAGCTGTATTTCTGCTTGTGTGGTTTTAGATTGCCAAATGTGTCTAGGTCTTCTCTGTAGCAGAAGACATTCCTTGCTGTTGTGCTGCTATTGTGTAGTAGCAACAGGTTCTCTGACTTTGACAGTGAAGGCATCCTACAGTAACAGATGGAGAGCTGAACTCACCTCCTCTTTGGTGACTGCCAGTTTCTGTAACTATAAATCTAGTGTGGAAGTCAAAGCATTTTTAACTTCTAGAGCTGATATAAAAATTCTGTGCTGTTCTACGAATCAACTGAAACCAGTTCAGACTGCCCTACATACCACTTGTCATTACTTATTTCATTAGAAATTTGCATATCCAAGAGCATTTCTATGCAGAGTGGCAGGCGTTCAAGCCTGACTCATTTTCTAAATATATCATATACGAACCCCCTATATGCCCACAAGCATTTAAGTGTCAACTTTTGAGGGTCAAATTATTCTCTTTCTTTCCATGCTTTCAGCAACACAAAGCCTGTGTTTGCCACAGGAGTCCACAAGTGCCTTGTCCTGACTGTGGAGTCCCTGCCCTGACGTGGCTCTGGGGGATATGAGCCTCATTCTCAGGTTTGTCAGGATGAACTGGACAAAAGCCTGGTTTTCTGTAGTGTGGTTTTAAGTCAGGGCAAGTGGTACCAGAGTCAAATGCGACTGCTCTCACCTGTATTCACCTCTCACAGCTCTACCAAGGTCCCACTACCAGTGGCCAGAACTAGGACATGTCCTTCTTATGGTTTCTCTCTGGCACTGGATTTCCCATGGAGCTAGGAACCTGGAAAATATTACGGTGCTGCCAGTGGTTTCTGGGCTCTGGCATCAGTGTCATACAATGGTATTACATCCAAACATGGTGGTTAAACTAAAGTTTTGGCAAGGATTTTACTAAACTCAGTGTACAGTACCAGGTTCTGAAGTTTGCTTACTCAAGTTTGAAATACTAAAGATCACTGTAAATCATTTGCCAAGTGAGGAAGTTATTTTTCTCCGTAATTTTCATCTCTTTTCCTTCATATCTTTCAGTAGAATGGCTGCAATCCTGACTCATTCTAATGGACCTGAATAAAACTCTGAATAGCCTATCAGACTTTGAACTACTGTTTGGCTGAAGTAGTTTTGTAGCTATTTACTCCTAGAGAATTGAGTACCTGAAAATATTTTTGCTTTTTAAAGCTTTTTTTGTACAAATTACTATGGTTAAAGAAAAATTTAATGAAATTCTTTTTTCATTCCAGGCACACAATGAACCTAGGACTGATGAGATGTTCTTTGTCCACCTTTAGAGACCCTTGGTGAATAATAAATAAAAGTAGTTTGAACATCCTCAAGAAAAAGTTAGGTTTAACACCCTTTAACAAAGGACTTTTATGGAGAAGTGACATTTTTTAACAAGGGTTAATGTATATATTAAAAAGAAAGCTCACCGAAGATCTGAGGTCCGTGAGTGGAAAAAAATGAATTGTTAGACTGTAAGTTCAGGCTGTTCAGGCATAGAAAGAAAAAAATTATATTCTTCAACAGAAAAGGAAAGAAGGCAAGCAAAATTACAAGATGGTTATGTAGAAAAACTCAACAGAATACTTGAAGTGTATTTTCATAGAAATGGAATATTCACTTGTAGTCAACAGAAAACAACTATGTAAATTTAGGCAGTACTTGCTCAAGGACAAAAAAAAGTGTCAGAAGATAACCACAACCACCCCCTAATATATGTCTTTGAGAACATCCAAGGACGTGTTAAACTACAGGGTAGACAGGCAAAAAAAAAAGCAGCAAAGCAAAACTGTGTGTTAATCTTTTTCTGAAAGGATGCTACCAGGAGAGTTCATTTCTCCAGGTAATAAACTTGTAAAATCAAAAGGGAAACTGATACACAAGACGAAGGGACTGAAAAGGAAAGAGGCTGAAATACTAATGCAAAAAAACCAGGCTCCTCTCTCATTCTAGCTTCTGTGCCAGGAAACAGCAGGAACCCCAGGATTTATCGTCATGGCAAACCCACTGTCACTCTGTGAGCAGGGCCTGAGCACAAGGCTAAAGCTCTCCTGCAGTCCCTGTGCTTGATGGGCACTGCGGCTACAAATTTGGGATAAAAGGGAGCGCCAGGTCTCTGCAAAAACAGAACCTGCCCTCCAACTCTTCTGCAAAACCATGTCCTGTTCACCCCTGAGCCCCTGACAGTCTGGGGCTGGGACACAGCTGTGTTTTAGAGACAGCAGCTCCAGCAACAGCTCCTCCTTGCTGAGCTCCTCCCACACATGTTGTCCTGAGGGTAGCTCTGTTGGTCTGCATGTGGAGGGTTCCCAAGGAGGAGGCAACAGCTGACCCTTTACTGGGCAGCAACTGCATCTTCACTGATGCTACTTTCCCCGGAATAATACATATTGACAGAGATTGTCCCAGAGTAAACCATTATCCAATATTATAAAACCTCAAAAGGCTTCAGTTGGGTGTTAATAGAAGTGACAAGCACTTGGAGAAGTTATTTAATCGTCTACACAAAGTTACATATAGATATGAGTAAATAGGGTGTGTGGGAGTAAAGATTTAAGCATGAAAAATATTTACAGTAACTAGAGATAACATTACTAATGTACCCACAAATAGAAGTATATATTTATATATTTATATATTGTACTTAATTAGATGCTCTCTTAATGGAAAGAAAACCAAGACTACTAGTGTTGTTCATTTCTTACATATCCTATTGTAAATGTCCTTAAAGGGACCAACTGATGAATGGAAATCCAGAGCTAAATCTGTTTCAATTAAGTAACTGACAGTGGCAAACCTCTGAAGAAGTTTAGAAGAGGACAGATAAAAACATTAGGACATTAGGGCATGGGACTCAGTCTCATGTAATTCATAAAACAAAATTATACATTTTTTTCTCCTTCTTTTCCTTTTTGGTTTCTACTTGGACAGAGGTTCCACCAAGCCACAAATGAGAAATAACAAAATTTAGATTGTTTTGTTTTCTTCTAAAGATTCAAATATAAACTTCAAGTGCAATTCAAAATCCAAGTATTATTTATACTACATACTTCTTTCTATAACAGAACTTATCTGCAGGTAGTTTAATCATATTTGAATAGATTCCTCCTTTCTTTGACAAAAGTTATTGTTGATGAAAAATAAAAAGCTAGAAAGAATATTTTTACATAGTGAAATTTCAGGTGGAAAGTGAGGATACACTAGTGCAGACACAAATCTGGATCTACAACTAGATGCACTCAGGGATACACAATTTTTTTTGTAGTAGTAGTAAGAATCCCATTCAGAACACTGACTTTTAACAATTATAAAACATTACAGGTGTTCTTCAGTAATAACTGAGAACAAAGACTGCAAAAAAGAGCCTTCAAATTAGCAAATGCTTCTACTATGGAGGAAAGACAATATTCGACAGGAATGCAAAGTAACCAGAAATTGAATACCACTAGACTATTTGTATGGTCGTAGAAACCTGGAAACTTTGGATCGCAGTAGCTTTATAAATGATCTTGGAAACATTTCTTTTGACTCTTGTGCTGTGTACTTGAAATAGTTTTGAGGGTGTGCCAGTACGTCAAAGAGAGCTTTAATCAGTTTCTTGTCCTACGGAAGACAACATAGATGTGTTAGATAAAAGCAGGGTTTGGACTTAGTGTCTGCACAGGTGTCAAAAATGAAGAAAAATCAGGTTTGTTTTGCAAAACTTGAGTCTGGGTAAAGCAGTGCAAGGAAACTGCTCCATGTTGCTGTGGAGTCTTAGAGGGATGAGTCTACCTGCTGTGCTGGATGTTTTTGGCAGTGCTTCTGGCAGGTCCTGCCCTGGGAGGGCAGCACTGAATTAACCACAAACTGCAGATGTCAGGCATTAGAACTGCAAACTGCCTCTGACTGTCCTTGCAGCCTGTTCCATGCTGCTGTCCAGGCCTTCGCTCCATGGCTGGGAGACGAGGCTGGTCCTCAGTGATGCTGAGCTTTCTAAGGACCTTCTCCTGTACCTTGGGGAAGCCTTGATTCAGAGCCTCAGCTGAGCCTATGCCTGGCACTATGCACTGCAGCTGGGACCTGAGCAACCCAAAAGCTGGAGTGAGAGAGCAGCGCAGGGCAGGGATGGCCAAGGGAGCCGGCTCTTCTTCAGCTCCTGTCCTTCCAAGCCCTACATCTACATGGCTCAGTTTTGCCCTCTGAACAGCCTTTTTGCAGTTTCAATTAGTTAGTTGTTCCAGGTGTTGCTTGTACCTTTGGAAACCATTTCTTGTTGAGGCAAGATAGTGATTTAGGTAAATACATTTTTTAATGCACAGCAAACTTAATGAGTCATTTAAACATTTAGATGTCAGACTGAGGCTGAAGAAGGCTTTTAAAACAATAGGTTCTTCATTCTTGGCTGACTTATTTTTCTAACATACAACCTTAATAATCATATTAGCAAACATTTCATTTAGTTCCTGATTCCACAAAGGACATAAGCACATGCTCAGCCCAACTGAGCTACTTGATTTTGAGCTGCTTCAAATACTAGCATAAACCTCAGAAGACAAGAGAATTGAATTTGGGGTCACCCTTGAACTTTAAATATAGTGACTCTCTCAAGGTAATGAGAACTATTTTAGGAAAATGTGTAGGAAAAGGAATTCTTGGTTGGCCTCAAAGAAAGCAGAAATTTCTCACCTTTAGAATTTCTTGATGGTTTTCTGATGCATATAATCGGCCATCTCGAACAATGTCTTCTATGAGTTGTTGGTAATCCTCTGAAAAATAAAGATCAGCTGCATGACTGTTTGTGACATCTGTTGGGAGGGCAATAGTCAGACATGAGCTAGACCTCCTCTTGAAGACAGAGCTGAGAGATTTTGTATCCAGTTAATTATTCAGTGTCTCTCAGGCTCCTGAGTTCTAATTTAATCACCTTAAAATTCTCTATTTCTTTGCAACAGTTATTTTGATTTATCCCTATAAATACTAACATCCTCAAAAAACTGCACCCTTCAGATAATAGTGCTGTATTATCTCCACTCTAGAGATGAAGAAACAGGGATACAAAATCACTTTTCAAACATTATATATGTTATATGTATGTTATTTCAAAGTCTTTTCAACTAAAATTAAATGAGTCACGTAAAGTTTTCCTCATTCTTCTGTCCCTGTAAGCAGTGTAAGAGAGATGCTAAAGGAAAATGTTCTGTAATTCAGATATAACACAAAGATGAAAACCAGTTCCATTCTCACCATCGTAGGTCACATAGGGGACCTGAAATCCTTTGCCACTGTTTCCTTCGTTTGACTTGAACTGAATCCAGAGTTTCCTCGATCTTGAGGTAAATGCAATAGGTCTCTCATATGTCTGGCATGTTTCATATGTAGTAATCGAAGTAGGAGAAGCTGGAAATCAAGTTAAAGGATCTTTATAAAACAACTTTTAGCACCCTTCCTCATCTGGAGGTCAGAAATGCCAAATCGCGAGACACTTCTCAGCTGCCATGTTCCCGAGAGCAGAAGTTTTTTGTGATAAAATGGATGTTGTCTTTATGTTTGCCTATAAAGAGATGTAGGTTTTTCCACAAAGGTAATGGGAGTCCCCCAGCAAAAAGCTTAAGCAGATGGTGAGGTATCATTTTTGACATTTATAAATTACTACCAATATTACTTTTGTTTTTTTTTTTTTTTTTTTTTACTCCTCTAGCATTGTATCCCAGAGTTCCCATATGCTTGTCCCAGATAGGTAAGAACAGGTGAGCTGCATGCCAGGCAGACAAGGTAACCAGCCCCTCACGTGCCCAGTTTGGGGAGTTCATCTGATACCAACAAACCACTTACAAATAAAAACACAAGAAAACCAGAATGTAATGCCTGGTGTAGTAATTCTGACCAAAAGACTGCCCCACCCTGCAGAGTCAGTGACCCATGGAACAGTGAACCTGAGTGTGAGGAGGTGACTGGTGACAGCCAGCACAACTTCACTAAGGGCAAATCATGCCTGAAGTGTAACTTTACCCTGATGTGACTTTCTTTGGTCACTGTTGGAACCACAGTTTGGGGTTAGAAGAACAACTGATGTGTTTTGTTTTAGTAAGTGCTTTGCTTTTATAAAGTTCATCTGGACAGGTATCGTTTTTTCCCATCTATAGTGACCAGGTGTCTTCCTTCTGATATAGAGAAACATCAACACAGGCCCCCAGGGATAAAAAGTTGTGAAAATTGTTTTAGCAAATAAAAGACACCATTTTTGTGAGTAAATACACTGTTTTGAACAAAACTCCATATAAACAATTGCCGTGGAGGTTTGGTGCTTCTTGGAGATGTAGCAACAAATCACCAGAAGGATGCCCACATCCTCCATGCAAAAGAGGAATGCATCTCATTGGGATCTTAACTTCGGAAGTTGTTGAATTAATTTCATAATCAGACACAATGCAGCCCCTCCATTCCACAGAACAGTAGGGTAACTTTGGATTTCTTGGGGGTGTCAGTTGTACCAACCCAGTGCCCAGATTTAGCAATAACTGCAGCATATATATATATTTACAAAGGGTGAGAGCACAATTTATACAGATTACAGAGATAGTTGTCCAAATATAATTTAGCATTGTTGACTTCTAGAGTGGCAGTGATTTATCCCTTGTGGTAACTGGGCCAGACAGAAGCCCATTAACTGCTTTGTGATTCAGACAATAAACTTGAATAATTAGTATCACTCTGCCAACTGTTATTGGTAATGTTCTGTTTTAACTTGCTGTGCCACTTCATTCAAGAAACCTTTTACAAACACTGGCTACAGTGAAGAGTCATCCCTTCAATATGAGCTATTCACTCCATCAATTTGCAGGAAGTATAACCCATGTCTGGCAACTTACCACTTTTTCTCATTACTAGAACATCACCACATTCATCTTCAATTGGGAGAAATATCTCAGGTACTACGATGAGTATTCTTCTCTTTGGGGGTGGGTTTATATTCCAAATGCATTCCACATTAGCTGGGTAGTCTCCAGGATAGTTGGGCGATTCAATGTAGCCGGTGTAGTCCCCCAGTTCTCCTCCGCAGTGCTGGTCTGGGGAGAAACATAAATTAGCATTTGTGGTAGTTGATTAGTTAATCTGAGGTGGTTTTTCCACATCTGTCACAAGCAAGTCTAAACTCCTCCTTGTGGCTTTAGAAATGCACACATTGTCCAGCTTTAAAGGAATATTTGATCCACAAGGTTGCTCCAGCTGATTGCAAAACCTTAATCTCCAGTGCATGAACTGATTCAGTGCTTCACCCAGGGTGCTTTAACATCTGATTGAGAAACACAGGCAAATAAACACGATCCAGTTGTGGTTACCACGGGTACTGTGCTGACATGCAGAAGATATTCTGCTTTAACTTACTTGGTTTCTAACTGGGTTTAGCTGAATGAGTGTGCTGGTCCCAATAGCCAGCCTTACTTGATTACAGATCTGCCTTGCTTCATCTTAGAGTAAACCAGTTAACAGAGAATCTCCACTGATGGATCAGGTTATCTTTCTGAGTTTTGAAAACTTCTATTGAATTTTGCACAAGTTACTTTAACTTGAAATCTCCAGGCCTACTCATCCACATAAAATTAGATATATGTTTAAATATTTTGCTTAATCCAACCCTCAAATATTATGCAAGGTCAGAAACTGGCTTGAAAACTGAGAGGATCTAAGACAGCAAAGTAACAAGGGTGGTTTTATTTTACAGGAAAATCATCAAACTTCTTCAAATTCCATAAAAACATATAATTTACTCAAATGACATTAGAAATGAAGGGCTTAGAAGACACATGGCACATAATCAGAATAAAAACTTACAGTAGATCTGCACATCAATAATTAGATGACATCGCTTAATTACTATAGAAACATTCTCTTAAATTAGCATGATAGAGATGAAAAAAAAATGCTTGCCTAAAATAATCAGTCAGTCACAAAAGATCAAATAACACTGCACTGAAATTCTTGGGGATATCTAAAGTGGTAATTAAGATAGGAGACTGAGTACTGCAAAAAAGCCTCCAAGAGGATCTCACTGTCATAAGCGATTACCTGGCAGTTGCAGCATGCATGACCATATCTTCTGATATTTTATAATTATTCTAAAATGGCAGTTACTCTGATAGAAGATATTTTGCTCTACAGAGACACGGAGCAATATCCATTGTCGCCCTGAATTTTGCAGTCTTTCTATGTTTTCATTCTTGTAGTAGAATTTCCCAGGCACTTTACTGTAAGCATCAGGCATGTTTACCTACCAATATCTATTATTATCATTCTTTTTGTTAGGCGGAGAATTATGATAGACTTTTGATCTGACCAGTGTCATGGAGAGGTGGTAACCCCATCCTCCAATCCATGGTTGTCTCTAAAAAGATATATAACTGACTAAATAAAGGGCCGGGCCGGTCTTCTTCCTCCTTCTTCCTTCTTCTTGTCCTACCTTGGCCCTTCCTTGCTCGCTCTTTTGGCCCAGGCCTTATCCTGACAGAACGGTGTCTGCGTGGTCCTTTCGTGTCTGAGTACGACAATCCATCACTGTTACACAACCTGCATGATCTGGGAAACTAAAGGCTCTGTAGTTTTAACTTGTAGCTGGCACTCTGTGAAACCACATTAAAGCTAAAACACTCATATGCATCAAGTGGTACTTTCCCAACTTTTTTCCCTCATTGTTTTCCTCACTTTTACTATTCTCTCTGGAAGTAGATATATGCTAACTAGGAGATAGAAAGCTGAAGTCCAACCTGACAGATGGAACCTTCAAGCTGCAGCTCAGACCCAAAGATCTGTGTCACTGATATAAATGTAACTTACTTTTGCAATGCGTGACGTTGGTGGAGCCATCGAAATCTGTGCTGGTGTTGCCAGGGCAGGTGATGCAGTAGTTTTGACCAAACTCAGGCTGGTATGTTCCCACAGGGCAGCGGATACATCTGTGTGTTGTGGAGTTGTAGTAGTGTCCAGGAGAACAGTGAACTGCAAGGTATGAGGTGTATTATTTTCAAAAAGTAGCAACCTCCAAGGCAGAGAGAACTTTCCTCTGCCCTGGACATACCTGGTCTGCAACGTAATTGGGCCATAAAAGGCAGAAAAGACACCAGCTCCCTGTATTTCCCAGTATAAAGGATCTTCCAACTAAAACCCCCTGACTTGAGCTAAACCCTTATGAACTAGAAATGTGTGATACATATCTCTCACTGTATTTAATATAGTTGTAATAAATGGAAGCTGGTGTAAATCCACCTCAGCAAGAAAAATTACTTTCACAGTATCAGGGGAGAGGTTTCCATTAGTGTCTGTTTGCCAGGGCCAGCATGCCATTCCAGTAACTAAACCAAAATGCATTTGGGCAGATTCCTTCTTCAGCACTGGCACTGGAAGTTGACATTATGGAACACAGAATGCATTGTACATTTACTTTCTGCCTAGCCCATGAGCAAACAATCCTTAACTTTGTATCACTTCCATAGTGTTTAGTTTTTTTGATACACTAATACACAGGACAAGGAAGCTAAAACATTGTCTAACCCAAGCTTATGTTATTTATTGCCACACAGTGAGGCTGATTCCCTTATCAGTTGCAGTGCCGACCCCATACCTGCCTGTGGTAAATTCCAAAGAAAACCATAAATCCTGGTCAGTCTGCACAACCTCAGGAGACCATTCCCAGTTTACAGATTTCTTGACAATTTCATTTAATCACATGCCTATGCAGCAATAATGTTTGTTTTGGAGCCTTCAAGAGCCCCTTGGCACTGATGATAATAAACCAAAGGCCAAGAAGTAGGAAGATGAATTGTGGAAAGATTTTGAATTCACCTTTGGTTTCACAGTCTTGAAAGGAAACAGCACCTTCGTATTTGGTCACAAGCCCACCGCCACAGGGAAAGCAGAGGGTCCTTCCTGGTCCAGGCTGATACGTACCAAGAGGACAGACTGTACAAGGTTTAAACCCATCTGAAGAGTAGTGCCCAGGAGAACACTGCCCTAGAAATTGAAAATGATCATCTGTATTAGTGTGTTGACTTTTCTGGATGAAGTATAAAACCCACTAGTAGTTAGCAAGGCTTTCATTCACTTGAACATGTGACATCAAGACAGCTGCAGATCAAATTCTAATCTTACCTGCAAATTTTGTTTTGTTCCTGTATCTTCTTCCTAAAACCAGCACCAGTAAATAGAACTAGTTTCATAATATGCTTTTTGGCAACTATGTTTTTGTCTGGATTTTTTTTTTTTTTCAGAAAGGGGTCTATTAAGATTTCATTAGAGTACTTTATGCTTTCACCAAAGCTTTCATCTCAGTATTTCAAAGCACTTTATAGGAAAAAATGAAACTGCACAATGCCTATGAAGCAAGTTTTTGTATCTCCATTTTAGAGATGTGGACAGTGGATCATGGGGTTTATGAGATGGGATGGTACCAGTCCAGCACCTTGTCTATGAGAATACCTAACATCAGCAGCTTTCCACATAATTGTGAAAACTAGTGCTTGTCAGATGCTTCTCCACCAGGAAATGGTGATTTGTGCAAAGCAAATCATTTTGTGAATGAATCTACTGACAGAAGTTTCCAAACTCACTCTCCAGGCAGTTTCTGATAGGCATTTGTTTGGCTTGGTACTTCCTAGCTTGAGTACTTTACTCTGTGAGAGCCTGGGAACCAGGGTGTCAGGTTTTTCAGGATTATGGCATGAATGTGTGTCTTCACACCACTCCAGACTGGGACACCAGCGCTGTGAGATGCTACAGATTCCCTGGGGCTGCCTAATTCCAGTACTTTGTAATTTAGCTTCCCTGAGAACTGAGCAGCAGACAGAAACAACTGGCTTGAAAACAAGGAAGTTTTGTGAGCTCTAGGTATTGTTGCAGTCTCCTAAGAGCCCTGATAGTGCTGGGAAGTGTTTGGGGCATTCAGTATCTTGGGTGCTTGGCATGAACAAGGAACTTGGTACTTAGGACGAACTAGAGCTCCTGAGTGAAAGCAAAGTTCAAGTTCTGTCCCCACAAAAGCCAAACTCCTGTAGACACCTGTGGGGCCAGGATCTCCAGGATTTACTTGTGCTTCCAGCCCAGCTGGCTGGAATACGACCATACAAACTGGCTGTTGCGACACAGACCTCAGAGAAATACTATGATGTTACTAATTTGAACACAATTTTGCTCTTGTTTTTAGTAGCATAACTGATCTACCTGGCCTGTTCCAACTAGTTACTGGAACCCAGACCAGAACAGGTCTCCTGGTAGGACTTGAGGCCCTGTGGGGGACCCATGCTGGAGCAGGCTGTGCCTGAAGGACTGACCCTGTGGAAAAGTGACTCATATTGGAGAACTCTTGCCCATGAGATGGAGTCACATTGAAGAAGTTAATGAAGGCTCCTGTGGGAGGGACCCCACGCTGGAGAAGCAGCAGGAACATCATCAGTGTGATGAAGTGACCATAACACCCATTCCTGTCTCCCTGCGTTGCTGGGGGGGAGGAAGTAGAGATATTTTACTTCTCCTTATCCTGCTCTGATTTTGATTAGTTGAATTCACTGATTATGATTATGAATTCACTGAATTTTCCCAATTCGAGTCTGTTTGATACTTGCTGAGTGGTCTCTCCCTGCCCTTAGGTCATGAACCTTTGCTATCCTGTCTCTCCCCTCTCCAGCTGAGGAGGGCAGTGATAGATCAGCTTTGGTGGGTGCCTGGCATCCAGGCAGGGGCAACCCACTGCAGCATGGAATTCATTTGCAGCTACAAGTGATTTGTGCACAACAGGCACTTAAAATCTCTGACATACTTGTGGAATGTATATTCCTCACCTTCAGGAGTGAGGATTTCAGTAAAGTTTATTGGTTACTGTACAGGCATTTCTGCTCTGGAAGATAGGATACAAAAATACTACTGATTACTGGCAGTGAGTACATTTCTAACAAAGTCTGGTTATCAAAAATACACTGTTTCATCACATGTGCTGACACAAATTTTGGTAAAATCTTTGACAGGGAAATCTCTGAAGTCCAAAGCGTATTCTCTCTTGCCACTTCCAGAGGAAACGGGGAGAGCTGAGCAGAAAAACAGACTGTTGTGATCTGACAACAAACATTGTGAGATAAATCCACCCTGCAAAAGTAATCAGGAGGTTTCTTTTTGTTGTTGTACAGAACAATAATTCCAATGTAAGCCTTGAAACAAAAGTCTTTTTCCTCTAGTTTTTATGCTGCTTTTGTCAGTATGTTATAGTCAATCTTTATAAACTCGGATTGTGTTTTGATAAGCTATTCTTGTGTTTTGGGTAAATACAAATCAGCATAGCAAAGATGCACAGGTGTTTCAAATTTTTCCTCTGATACTTCCTTCATACAGCAAATCAGCAAAATCTATCACATGTTTGGACTGGAGACACTACCGTTATTTTTTATTCAGTAAATGGGAAAAAGTAGCAGATTCTCAAGTGATATTTGCTATGTGTTCACTTTAGATATCCTTGAAGAAAGCATTAATGTAAATTGCATGGATGAGTTTTCAAGTTAGAACTTGTGTAGCAGAGAGGATAGATTTATTTCAAAGTCAGATAATGTATCTGTTACAAATTAGATTTTGATTGTCTGTAATGAAATGAGGTAAAGAAAATAATTAACGGTTGCATCTTAGAAACTTTTACTGACCGAGTTACAGTAGAAGCACCAGGTATTATCATCATTATAATTTAGTTTATAAATCGTGAAGTTGAATCAGAGATGCTACATCACTTGCCAAAAGCTACAGTGCATTCAAGCAGCACTGAAAGTTGCAGTCATTAGTTCTGAGTCTGGGTTACAGATCCCTGCAGCATAACTATCTCTAATTCATAACTGCTGCTGATTAGAGCAGGTAAGCTGCATCTCATGCAAAACACTAAATGAGCAGGTTCACTATTAGACTCACCAATACCAGTCCAAAGTAATCCATCCCTTTGGCTCACAATATACTGATGAGTCCTTACAAGGCACGGTATTTCCATGCCTGACCTGAAGCACTAAGTGCTTTGCTTGGCTTGCTCATTTCCATACCACAACTCACATTGCTGTAGCAATCCCATCTTCTTGTCAGCAGTGTGAGTGGATGGCCCAAGCCAAACCATCCATTGCTCGTAAGAGCACAGAGATTCCTTCTGTTACCTTTCCAAGACAGAAGTGTGGCAGGCTCTCTCCTCTTTCAGCCTCCCTGCCTCACAGGGCGTGTGGCAACACCTAAAGCTTTTATAACCAAGTTCAACTTGCCTCCACATTCTGACACGTTCCGGGCGCCCGCTACTCCCTGGCCATCGTTACTGGGGCAAGGCTCACAGGTGAGCTGACCTTCTGTGTCCTGGTACGTTCCTGGCGAGCACGGAACGCACTGGTTGTGTTCTCCGCTATAGAAGGTGCCCGTGCTGCAGGTAACTGGGGAGAGAAAAGGGGAGGCTACGTAAGGATGTTCATTTTGATCACATTATTTGACCTAATATCAAACATTTAGAGAAGATGGATGTCTTTGGCCCCAGGATTATCACGGCACATGGTTTGCATAAGTTAGTCCAGGATCCTCACCTGATGTAAACAGACCCATCTCCACTGTGCTCTAGGTCAATTTATATCAGGGTGAGGTTCTGCTTCCATTGTTTAAAATATTAAATGGCTTTGTAATGCACTCAGGTGTTTATCACATGTGTGTTGTTAATAAAACTGGGTGCAGTCTTACAACAGTATCTTGCAGTTTATTAAAGCAGTGCTGCATAAAGTGTGGGAAGCAATGTGAGCTTTTAGTTTACACCAGGTGCAGTTACAAGTTGGATTTATGGCAGATGACTACAAAAAGTCTGTCTCCTGAGGTCAGTTCTAGAGATTTCTCCATAGGCAATGCATCCCCTGTAATAATTTCTGTCTCTTGCCACTCAGACACCCCAACTGTACAGAACCTTAAATACAGATACGAATACACGAGCTTTTCTTGCTCAACAGGGCACTTACTGCATTACACACATTTCTCTGCTGGACAGGGGCGGTTAAAATGTCTAAGTTTCTAGAAACTAATAGCAACGGTCTTTCAAATACAGTTTATAAATCCCTGTTCCCATATGATGGCAACTACTTCTGAACCCACTCATTGGAAGCACTTATCAGACTTGACTTCTTTTGGCTTGTAAATCCCTTGGTATCTAAAAAGCTGGAGAAATAGATATGATGATTTTTGAATAAGTGATTAGAAAGCTTGCAGTGCTGAGAACTGCAATTAATAAGTTTGCACTAGCACACTGTCTCCAGCAAAGCACATGGAGCCTGATAACATGGGAAAAGGCTAAAAGAAATTACGTATTTTACATAAAACTGCTATAAATTTTTTTTTAACCGGACCTCTTGAGCATTAAATATTACATATCCATGGATCAAAGATTATTTGGTGGTGAGGAGAGTGAGAGTGGTGATGTAAAAATATATATATATAGCAACCAGGAAAACATAGTATTATTGTTTTACAGAATTGTAATTATGTTTTGATAAGATAGGAGCAACTGGGAACTAACTGCCAACATTGTCTTGGGCAGGTTTTGATACCTACCACCTGACAGCATGGGGATGTATCCATATTTATGCTTTTGTTTTCCTACAGCCATCAAATTAATTCCCTTCAGAGTCTTATGAACTACCCACAGTCCATGCATAAATGCTGAGTAATACTGATCATTAAATTCTCAATCATTATCTCAGAGATTTCCTCCCTGGTTCACCACGGAAAAGGTAATTTTGGACTGCTTGTTTTGGGGGATATGACTGAATATTCCAACTGTTTGGACTTACCACATTTTCCATCCTGCAGTACTTGCCCTGTACTGCACGCTTCATGCCCTTCAGTAGCTTTAGCTGGCTTCTGAGCCACTTCATATTCTGTCCCAGAAAACTGAATGTAAAATTGCTGTTTATTAATAGATTTCCTCAATGTTTTGATTGCAGTTTGCAGCTTCTGCTCCATCCTTTTCCGAACACAGTCAATGTTACAGGTGTCTAGATGGGAAACGATAACAAAACTAGAAGCAATTGAGATTCATGTTTAAAAGAGGTGCTTAACAAAAAGCTTAGCCTGCGTTGCACTATGACACCTCTGTTTGCTTCACTGTCTTGTCCATATAAATTGAAGCAGCAGCTCACTGTATGCAAGATCAGGCCTTTCAAAGAGATAAGACAGTATCCTGAGGTCCATGGAGCAGTTCCATGGCCTACAAGTGCACGCTGAGTGCTGCAGAAAGCGTCAATCCCAATGTGTTCTCCTTCCAGGTGTGTGTTCAGTCTGCCATCATTAATGTTCTTAATTTTCTCTGCCTATGCTTTTCTCAGTTGATTAGGAGCTCTTGCCACTTCCCTGACCAAAACACTTTCGTGTCAGTGACAAAAAGAAAGGTGCTTTCAGACACAACTACTGTTTGAGTCACTTGGCTAGTGAGGTGACCCTCAAGGTTAAGAAATCTGCCATTGAGGACTGACATAGGATTCAGTCCACATTTTCTTCGGCTGGAATTTATAACAGAGTATTCCATCTCATTATTAACTTAAAGCAATTAGTTTTACTCCTGATGTGAGTGAGAAAACATGAATTTATCAACTGAGTGATAAAACTGTCTGGTTCACAGACTAAATATTCAGCAACTTACATTTTGGAGGATATTTTTATCATCGTTTTTGCAGAACTTCTACCTAATCTTTATGTTTCCTGTACATCAATTAGCACTTCTGCTGTTTAAAGAAATCAGACTGAATTAAAGCACGTGACTTAACTCAAGGCCTTGAAAGAATTTTGATGCAGGTTCAATCTCTTGTTCCTTTGGCTTAATTTCATCCCTGTTTCTTTTCAGTTAAATCTCTGAAACTTTGGGTTTGGAAAGGCTGTTGAATGAGGCTTGTGCTAAAAGGTGTTCATGGCAGCTTGATGAAATAGCACCAAAGAGATTTTAACAACACACTGAGCAACTAAATTCTGATTTGTCTTCACAGACCAATCTTTCACAAACCTGAGACTTCTTCAGACTTCATCTCCACTTCAAACTCTGCAGTGATATGGGACACTTCTTTGGATGGTGACTTGCGGCCTCGGCGTTTTTTCTTGGAGGAATCACACTTGAGATTCACAAAGGTCACCTGGCAGTTGTCTGTACAGGGGAACTGACCTCCTTTGCATGAGAGAAGCAACACAGAAAAGAAATCAAGTAGCAAAGTAGCAAGTGACAGGCTAACAAGTGATATCTCACTGAGTTGTCATGAATGCAGTGGCAGGCTTCATGACATTTCCTGTGTGTTGTGAGACACCTCCTTCTCCGGGCAGTGCTGGGTTTGCTCACTTTGCCAGTGAATGCAGAGGGCAAAAGCACAGGCTGGTGATGCTCAGCTGCACAGTGCTACCTCCAGTGCCTAAAACTGCCCGGCCCTTTTCTGCATAAGGATTAGAAAGCTCTTTACAGAAATTATTTAAAATCAGCAAACACTATAAACAGACATTTGATGGCCAAATAAAGCAAGAGACTCAGTTTCATAAATCTCAGAGGATGTCAGGCCTGGGCCTCTAAAAACCATCAGCAGGTATTCCATCCCTCTCAGAAGTGGCGACCATCAGATAGCAAAGTCTTTAAAAGGCTTTGATTGTGATGTTATGTAAATGTATTGGAAAGTTTTATTTGAGCAGGAATCATAGTTTGCCACAGGTGACAGACCTTCCAGGTCAGGGAAAAATTTGTAGCACTCAAGACACCAGAAGGATTTCATTCCGAGGGTGTGGCTGTATGATACAATCTTACTGTTAGAGGTTCAGATGACATAACAAACACAAAGCAAAGCAAGCAAAGGACAAGGAAATGCATCGAAGAAATACATTCCCATAATGATTGTATGGACCAAAAAATTAAATTCAGCTTCTATGACTTTAGAAATGAGTCTGATAATCACATCTTATTCACAGGGTAAGCATCTTGATGACTAAGACTTAAGTCAATACTGGCGAAATTAGAGACAGAGATGTGTAGATTGCAGGGTGAAGATGAAATATGAGTCTAAATTTTTAAACCATTCACTTTTTTTTACAATAGCTATTTTTACTCTTCTAAGTTCTGGGCTCATATAAGACTTCTCACTCACTAGTGAAAGTGGTGGTAAGACAAATTCACAACAGAGAAGGTATCACCAGTAGATGTTTGGTGTAAGATGCTAAGTTGCTTTAAGCAGCAATAAAGCTTTTTTAATATCACATTTTTGTTAATTACATCTAAATCTTACAAATATTTTTTCTAACATCATTGCTACTCACTCTTTCATAACAAAAGATCTAGGGCTGCGTAACATGAGGTTTTGTAATAGCCTCCCTCTTAGGGGTTTCCTTTGGTGCTACAGTAGGTTACTAATCCATCATAAACTAAACAAATAATAGCTTTTGTTTTCTTTTAAAAACCTCATTTGGGAAAACCAAACTGTCACTGTTTCACATAACTTTGCATTGGTCACAGCTTTTTGTCTCAGGGTATTTCTGCCATTATCAAGGCCAGAAAAAGGATCAGCTCAATTCCCAACTCATGTACTTTTGAACAAAGCTTTTTCAAAGCAACTGGTGAGATTTTCAGCACTCCAGATCCAAACCCAAGGCACTCTTCAGCCAGAGTGAGAACCTTGGCCTGAACTTAAATTCAGCCCAAATATGAAAACCAATGACATTTTTGCCGTCTGCAGTGTGAAAACAAAGCACGCAAATGAACAAGCAAACAAACAAAGAAAAGAAAATGCTGTTTACATGCTGGGAGAGACGACCTACCTGAAACAGCCTGCTTCCCAGAATCTTTTGCTTTTTCTTTGCTGCGAGGCCGTAAATGGCACTTTGCATCTTTGATTTTAAAACGAGCTTTCTGCTTGATTGGAGGGGCTGGGGAATCTGTTGATGTAAAGGAAAAAAATCTACCACTGGGATGGAAATTAAATGGGATCTGAAACATATTTTAAAAAACAGACTCAAAAGCTTTCTTGTGACATAGAAAAGAGGCAGCCCAAGAATTACACAGCTTGTACAAGGGGGTCCATTCCCACAAGTTCATTTTTTCACATCAGTACCTACCCTTGAGCCCACACAGATCAGTGAACGTGCTAGTGTCACGCTTGCTCTGCACATCTTGTTGGATTTTGGTGAATTCTTTTTTTCTTCTGTGAAGAAGATTAATTCCTACCTTTTTTTCCTGGACTCTCTGTCTGTGACTTCCCATGTTACTGGGCTGTAGTTCTGCTCTTGCTAGGGCCAGTAAGATTAATTTAGTGGAGCTACGCTGTTGGCAATTGAAAACCATCCAAAGGAACAGCCTTTATTGCAGTCTGTGGCTTGCAAGCTTTATCCCTCAGCTTGAAACCCGAGGCAGGTTTCACAGCCTTGTTTTAAAGGCTGTTATACAGTCATGCAATGTGTAGAAAACGGAGCTGCTGGCTGATTTCCTCTCAAAGTCCCTGGAGGAAAAGACTGGCCTGGCTGTCACCTGCCAGCTGCTGTGGGCTGCCCACTGGCCCTGCAGAAGGTGGAGGGTGGTCCCAGGTGATGCCACAGGTGGTCCCTCCTTCCTTGGTAGGGCTTTGCTGAACCAGGACTCCAGCGGTGGCCTGTCCCTGTGCCACAGGCAGACACATCCGCTGCCATGCTGTGTCACTCCACAGCACTGTACCTCCTAGCATATCCCAAATATATATGAAATTCATGGCTGGAGAACTGGCAAATGGGAGAGAAGTACAGCAGGTATGTGTAAGGTGGACTGATACTTCCTACTGCTGAATGTTGTTTCAGCTGCTTCTAATTTTGCCAGGCTTCAAGTTTTGTTGGGTTTTTTTTTTGGTTTTTTTTTGTTGTTGTTGTTGTTGTTGTTGTTTTTGGGTTTCTTGGTTTTTTTTTTTTTGTTTGTTTGTTTTATTCTATCAGTTTTCATAAACATTTTAAATGTCTCTGCAAAAACAGTCCAGCCATTTTCGAGACAAAGATGAATGAAATGCAGTATTTTCTCACAGAAGTCTCCTAACCTTTTTATGGGAAGATAACCTTTTATCCTTGCAGTAGGAGAGTCTGCTCCTGTGGAAGGGCTTTGCAGGTGAGGGCTGGGACCCACCCTTGTGCTACTGCTGGGTCCCTCATTCCCAAGCCTGGGAAAAAGTCCCATTTTGATATGCTCGCTATTGCCTTGCTAGACTATGAAAAGCAAATCATTCTAAATATTTGTCCTTATTGAATATATCTCAAACCTGCAGCACTCCCACACTGACCAACCAACACAAAGCTGCAGCTCCACGCACCCCACCCTCAAGGAGAGGCTGCAGAACAGGAGTGTGTGCATGAGGAAACACTGGCTACCTTTGATGCCTAAAGATTTTTGCTTTTGTACATTTTCCATATATTTGTAGCTTTGTACACAGTTAATACGTGGTAATATAGCTCCTGGTATTTTTCCTATGCTTTCTTCTAGATTTTAGAATAATAAGTTAACCCTACTAACACATATTTGGAATTCTGTTTAGCCTTATTCTTAAGAAGAGAATTCCCGACAAGGACATCTTATTTTCTACCAGAACTTCAGAGACACAACAAGAGAATAGGGCAAAGAAGCCCCAAGGGGGCTGACCCAGGGGTGGGTTACTGGGCTAACTGATTTCCTATTGGATGTGCCAGCCAGATATACTAATTAATTAACATTCTAGAACTACAGTGATGCCATGATGATTTTTGTCTTTTCTTTTATAACCCTGTTATACCTTTTTGCAACTTCTGTATTCTTGGTGCTTTTTGCCTACATTCTTGGACTTGTTTGTTAAGCTAAGAGACTAAACATTTCAGAGGCTTTGTAGTTAGGGTGCCAGTGTGCCCAGGCCCCAAGGTCCTCTCCAGAACACATTTTGTAAACTAAGATAGAACCATCCAGGGGAAGGTTCCTTGGAGGGGGGGGGCTCATTCGAGCCTCTCATTGGGGAATTTTGATAGATACGCTAATTAGTAAGACCTAGAATGTAAGACCAGATATAGAGGGGATTGCGGGGGCCATTGCGGGGGTGCATGGAGGTGTATTCGACCTGGTTGTGGTGCACCTAAGGATCCTTACAATAAACACCAAGGTAATACCCTTTTCCCCTTCTAACCGTGTTCGCCTCTTGATTTTAAGACCAGGAAAAGGCATCAACAGAAATCCCGTACCACACATGCACAGAGCCATATTTTGCGCCCCTGAAAGCTTTCACGGAAGAACTGCTTTTTTATCTTGCCACTTTTAACCCTCTTGCAAGGTTTTTCCTTTTGTTACCGGGCAACACCTTAATTAACCTCGCCTTACCTAACTACGGAGCCCGATGTCCTGCCACCCCCGGAGGTCCGTGCCCTCCCTCCCCGGGCCCAGGGGCAGGGCAGCACCCACCTGAGCAGCTGGGCAGGGTGGCGTTGCGCCTCGGCTGCGCCTTGCCGTGCTGCGCGGGGACGCCGCAGCTCAGCGTGTAGCTGTTCTCCGAGTCTGGGGGACAGAACACAGTCAGCACACGGGCAACAGCCTCACAAAGCACCTGCTCGAGGCTTCACCTCCCCAATGCTGCTGGACAAGGGGACCTTTTAAGTGCTGAACTTGGATTTTAAATGGCTGAAATACTTTGCCAAACGCTTCAGCGCTTGACAGCGTGGACTACAAGTTATGTATCTTCCGGTGCTGAAATGATGCATTTTGTAAGTGATCTGGCACAAGGTTAGCCATGTACATGTAAAAAATATTTTGTGTTTGTCCACAGCAAAGTCCTTCTGCTTTGATCATCCCTATAATTTAAAAAACAAACCATGTAGTTTCATAATAATTTTAGTTTCAGGCTACGACAGAATTTATTGGCGGAAACAAAAATGGTGAACTTCGAACCATAACAGGACAAGGACATCTTATAGGTAAAGTTTACATATTGCACACCAGGTGTGTCCTGGTGCTTACAAACTGCAAAAATACACAGTTCCAGCAATCTCTGCTAAACTGAAGTGTGAATAGCTCGACTACATGTAATGCCAAGACTAAACGTGAAAAGCAGGCACTCAAAAATAATCCTGTGCCAAAACATCTATGAAAAAGCAGTAGCAATCCCCTCCTCCTTCCCTGCAAAACTGTGAAGATGAAAACTACCAGTAGCAAATGATAAAAAAAAAAGGAGGGAGGGGAACGGAATGCCCAAATTTTTATAAATAATACTCAGCTGGACTGAAAGACACATCCACCTTAACCAGGATGGTGCAGAAAAAAATTGTTACATTTTGAATTGCTGTGACAAAAGGGAGGGCAAAAATGAACAGCTGATTTCAGTGAATTCCTGTTACTTTTTAATACAAGCTTTTTGTTAGAATTTTCCCACCCTCACAACTGACACCTCAAATTAAACAATGAAGAACCAAACTTCTCATGTGTAGTTGACAATCAGCTCTTCTTGATTTAATTTATAATGAGGTTTTGCTCATTTACTGTTGTCCATAACAAAAAATGAATGAATTAACATGAATACATTAACAGAGAAAAATCATCAAGTCACACCCTAGACATGAGAGGACAAACACTTTGTACAAACCTGGAACAAAAAGAGTATTGGAGGGGCATGACAGGAAGCAGCTCTCTATGCCTCCTGTCTTACTGCACACTAGCTGAGCCTTGGGAGCTGGTTTGGCATTTGGGAGACATTTCACCATCTCTGAGGAGAACAAAATAAAGAAATGTAAAACAATCGGACACTGCCCAACCCAGAACCTTGTGTGCACACTTGGATACAATGGTGAGAAAAGGCACCAAGTGGCAAAAAGCATAATGACAGATACAGGTATTTCTGAAATAAGCACATATTAAGGGAGAGTGTCTGGATTTGGATGTTGAGCTTGTACTTGAAAATGAAACTCGTTCACAGTTTTAGATCTAAACTCTAGATCAGTCTTTCCCTCCTATCCTCCACTTTGGGATCTCACTCTGGAAGGCAGGTGTCTCTATGAGCACAATTCTGTGTGCACATTTTGATCTCAGAAGCACCAGGTATCACTAATGACCTGAGATGTCCTTCCCCCTTTTGGAGGAACAGCTTTCTGATTTAACAGACCAACTACACACCGTGCACAGTGATCTGTTTATTTAGATGACCACTAAAATTTTTTTTTTTTAAATTGTCTAACTCTCACAGACTTTTTAACTTTAGCTCCATGCTCTAGCTTCTGGAGCTAGAAAACTTCCCAGCCGGGCAGAGGTGAGGCAGGAGATGCTGGGATGGAGATGGATAGTCCTGCTGGTCCTTTCAGACACTGCTGAAATGCCCCAAACAATGCTAGAAGGGACCCTGTGACACACACAGAGATCACAGAGCCGTATCTCATCAGTGCCCACAGCATGAGGCACTGCAGCTCATGTGAAGGAGAAATCCAGCTTCTCCTCTCGGCTTCACAGCAGGATGAACACAAAGCACCCTGCAGGTCTCATAAGGGACTCTTCATAACTGGGTAAGGGAGTGCTTGTGTTTTAGAAGAAAACACATGAAGTTGTTAATTGTTGGAGCAGTCTCTGTGCCTCATCCTGAGGTGATGGCATGACACTGATAACCTTAAACCTGCATTTATTCTAATTTGCCATCCTTTTGGATTGAAATATTACTTAAGTACATCTTTTCCCCCACAAACGACAAGGTTCATTCTGGGCTGCAGCTGGCACATGCCATCACTTCCTACAGGGAGGTGGCCTCACTGCTCCTCTGCTTTCCCCAGAGGGTTCCCCTCTGCACTGACTGCTGACCAAGTGCAGCTGGGCACCTCTTCAGGCAGCTGTTTCTGCAGCAGCTGCTTAAATCTCAGCCAGGCGGCTGTAGGGCAGTTCTTGCTTCCGCCCCATAGAAATGCTGTTTCAGGTACATGATTTTTCTCCAACTGTTTCTTGCTACTTCTCCCAAACCTGCTCGCCTTCCGAGATAGGTTTGGCCGACATTTGTTTTTCTCATTGCTGACTGTGGTACTGCAAATGTCATTTTTCCTGTCAGCTCACCAGCAGACCACACTGAGGTAGGGGTTGCTTCTGACACCAGAGCTGTAGCAACTAGACTGGTTTGGGTCTACCAGGGCTTGGGCAAAGCCCAGTAAAGCCAGCATGAAACCAAGCAGTTCCAATGCAGTAGCTGGAATGAGTGTTGCCCGACTTGGCTTGAGTGCAGAGGAAGAGTCCCAGCAGCCCCCAGCTGGTTTGTATTCCTGGCCTCCCTGGTCATTAAATATAAATATATACAAGTCTCATCAACATGCCTGATGTTCACATCTCAAATATGGAAATAATCATCCTCCACTTATCTCCCTCCTAAGTCTTCTATGTTGCTCTGGTGATGTCTTTAAAGGAACTATTTCCTTGGACTGAAGAGGCAACAAAGCACAAAGTGCCATTGCTCAGCAAAAGAGGGTTTTGTTACTGCAAATCTCTCCAAATCACGTGGCATTCAGGATCACTAAATATAATTCCTCTGCTTTTTATTGTGCTTTTGTAACAATTTAGAATATAGTTTCCTCTCAAAAATGTTGGTAATAAAGGCAGGTGATCAGCAGGGAGATGGCACTCATTTTAAGCCTCACTGAAGTCATCAAATACTAGAGTGTGTATCAACAGACAAGGGCATTCTATTTCCATCTTCCAGCTGAGCATTTTAAATAACGAGGTGAAATTTACAACCAGGAAAATATTTTCAATACAGCCTCTTACCATGGGAACAGGATTCTTAGCAGGTTGAGAGGGAATATCACACAAGTAGTCTAACTTTATACCAGACCTCCAAAAATTTTAGTCCCAGCTGTTACCTTACGAAATCCTTTCCAGAGGAATACCTGGTATGTGGCAAAGGAGACCTCGTGGATAGCTAAAAACCACAGTGAGCTATTTCTTACTGTCACAATGCTTAGTTCTCTGCACAGCAGGGAAGGTAATACACAGACAGGCAAGCACGAAAGTGAAGCACTTAACTGTGGTTAGGAAGAACATAGTGGCAAAGGCTGGAACTCAGCTTGAGGCTCTCACCCCCCACCCCACCTCGGTTATAAAGTGCTTTTCGTACTGCTGTATCCATGTAAAAAATGCCACAATTGCGTGATGACGTGAGGCCAGTGCAGTGCTCTCTACTCCAGATTAAGACGTGCTTTCTCTCAGGATGTGCAGAGACTCCCTGAAGGGAGAACCCCCCTCTTTCTTGTTCTGTCTTCTCCCGGTTAGGTATTAGGCATCATCCCCAAATGTGCCCATGGGAAGTTACTTGTGCTTAAAAAATTTGCCCATGAAAAAGCCCCGGTATGCCATTCTCATTAAAAATGAAAAACCAGAATTAAAATCTCACAGAAAATACTTTGGCTGTAGCCATGACCAAGATCTGCTGTGCTTCAAATAAGACTCCAGAAAAGAAGTCATCTATTTAAAGGATACAGAAATGCAGGTCTGCCACAAAGTGGCACTAGCAGCAAGGGCCATAAATTTTCTGGTCTCAGGATTTGTGCTCATTGTGATGAATACTTTTGACACAGCTATTATCAGTACTTGATTCAAAGCAGGATACCTTTAGAGATAACTTGAAAAAATGGGGTATGGTTCTGTGAATACCCCGGTTATACCATGAATACCATGTCTTACCTGTAAACAGTTAAATATTTTGAATATTCTAAATTAGTGTTAGAGGTAAATAGACTTATAGCTGACATTATAGAGATGGGAAAAGGGCAAATTAAGGACAAAAGTATAAAATACATAAGATAATAATAATAATATTTAGATTTCTGTGAATGGACTTATAAAAAGCATTCCACACAAATAAAATCCAACACACTGCTCATTTGCTAATAGACCTGCAGTTGTATCCTAGCCCATGGAGCTCCACAGGATCCGGTGTTACCTGCGTTTATAAAATGAATTTGGGGATCTAGATTGTGAAAATGCAGCCTCTCTCAAACAAAACCATGAGCTTTTCCACCCTCCTGGAGAACAGGAGCCTCACCACAGTCACTTCTGAGTCTCACTTCCACACTTACCAACACAGTCCTTTTTATTCCAGTGCAGTTTCTTTCCAGGTGGGCAGACACACTCATAGCTCCCCATGGTATTAAGACACCCAAAGTCACAGCTTCCATTGCTGATGCTGCATTCATCAATATCTAAAAACATATTTAAAGTTGTGAAGTCTTAGCCATGTGTACACACATATACTGTGCATTAAGATATAATCTGCATAAGGACATCTATTTCTACTGTACCTTTTACATCTGAGTCCACATAAAAACGTATAAAGACAGACAGTGCCAAACAACTTCAGTGCATATTGCATGTATTTGTCCTTAAACTGTCCAGCTCCTACTCTCGCAAGGATTTATGCATTTGGTACAGTTTACTTGCCAGGAGTAGTTACACTGAAATTCTTGGGAGTGCTCACAAGACACAAAACATGCTCAAAAGTCTCTGCAGCATCTGGACAATAATGCATTATAGAGAAAAATGTCAAAGGCATAAACCTCAGTGAGATTACATCACTTCTGCAAAACAAGGAGAGAAACTTTCCACAGTGATTCCCAGATTTTTCTTTTAGAAATCCACGTGAAGGAGGAAATGATGCATTTGATAGAAACTGAGCAGATGAAGTGTAGTTTAGACTTCTACTCCTCGAATAAAAATAAAAGGTAAAGCTTGCAAGAAGACAAAGAAATTATCGTGTATGTTTTCATTGATATTCCACAGAAAATCTTTCAACTTTTGGTACATTAGGAAAGTATTTAGCCATTATGATGTGTATCCTTTTTAGTCCATGCATTCAGCATTCATATACTCATGCCAACAAGGGCAATCTCTCATCTCCTCTCTTCCCACCACCAGGAGGACCTTTATTTATTTGATTTATAATGAGCTGAAATGACACCGAATCAACAGGAGATACACAGAATTGCTAATGCTCTGGGTCACTGGCAGACCTCAAAATTAGGCATGCAAGGACTAAAACTAATGGCAGGCCTAACTTGGGGCCTGGCCAAGTCTGGATTCAGAGCTGTGATTTTGTATCTGCTCATAATGGAAAAAAAGCAGGAGGTTTGGATCTGGTTATGTTTTTGCTCAAAGTTCAGCACTGAGTATTTCCAGCTAGAGTTTTGGTCCTTCTTCAGTCTTACTGAAAAGACTGAAGCTGAACTGAGGCTGAAGGTTATTTAAAGACTGAAGAAGAACCCCAAACTTTGAGACTTTCCCTGAATTCGTACATTAAGTCATTAAGGAACTAACAGAGAGACTGAAGATCAGTCTCTCCACACCCCACATAACACAAGGTCCCCAAAACTCTTGGGCTCTGAATTTGCTTTCACAACTGCTCTCAAGTGGAGTCTGTTCCCAAATTGCTTCCTTAGGTGGACTCCTATTTCTCTTCCTGCCTGCCTCTACTCTTACCATGAATTCATGGGATACTTCTCTATAAAAGAGAGACCAGCATACACCTCCTACACCTTTCTCCCCTGCCAAAAAGCCATGCAGAGATATCATAAGCAGTGTCTCATGCTGACATTACAAAATCAGGTGAACTCAACCCTCAGAAGTGAGGGGCCAGCATCTGTTTCTGCTGCATCAGTTCAACCTCTAATTTGGTCATTTGGGTAATACTGCACTTCAAAAATATCCCTCTCCTAGATAATCAAACATTACAGCACCAGTTCTTTCCAGTCATACCAAAAAGGTCGAAAGTAGCTCCCCAGGAGACTGGAGGAAGGTCCACTACAGCCTTTTTGTTATCCATTTCACAGGCAGTTTATGTCACAGACAGGTAAGGACAAATACCAATAGAGCCAAAATACATAAACTTTGCAAAATTGACATCTTTCCCCTATTCTCTTTGTTGCCCATCATACGAAGCCTCCCTACAGTTGTGAGTAACCTCACTCCTGTGGAAGTACTGATCAAAAAACGATGGGACACTGGTGTTTTTCTCTTGGGAACGCTTCAGCAAATTTGAGATGCTGAAATTTTAGTCACACCCAGCTCATGATACTTTAGGTTTATTTTAACGTTATGTCTTTATCATCTCGAGTTATAAAACCTTAATCTAAAAGAATGTGTGGCTCTGTAAACAGCTCACAAAGCAAACAAACACACATAAAGGAAAACTCAGCTTCCAAACCTCCACAGTGCGTCAGTCCATACAAGGTGTAGCCTTTGTGGCAGAGACACTCAAAGCTTCCAGGGTAGTTGATACAGGTGTGGTCACAGGTCCGTTCAAAGGAACACTCATCTATATCTGAATTCATAGAAAACGCATTAAGAAATTAAACTTAATCAGGTTACACTGAGTGACTGGCTTTTCTCATTGGGTTGCAATGTCTTGTTACTGATAAAGTATCATTTATCATCCCAGGTAAAATCCAAATAAAATATTGTTCTCATTCCTCTAGTACCTTGTAAAGAAAATACTTACAGGTACATGGAGATAATCTGCTAAAACCCCATGAAGATTGTATTATGTATGTTCCCCATTAGATGGCAACCTTTAACTTCTGATCATACTGACCCAGCAGGACTGGGCGAGTATGGAGCTTTTGGGGAGGTTAGTGGCACAAAGGAAAAAAAGGTTTGGGTTGAATCAAGCAACTCCCTCTTTCACTGACCAACAGGCTGACATCTGCCCACCAGGACAGGGAGCTGCTCCCAGACTTCTGCTCTGCCTTACAAGACTGCACAGACTTGCAGAGGGTAAGCAAAACACTGCCGAGAATAAGCCGGCGTCAGGAATGGACAGGCTGCCCCCAGCACAGAAGATACTAGTCTGAAGTCCACGTTCTATCCAACTCAAGAAAATGTGACCTCTTTCCCCTAAAAAAAGTCAGGTATCTCTAATTATAACTGCTCAGCAATGTGAAACCCTGGCTTACACAGCCTCTTCCAGCCAGCAGGCCATGAAAAAAGCAACCAAGAGCACGTTGCTTCCAGGACAGTACAAAGGCTTTGCTGAGCAGGTGCTGTGGAGGTTTATTTGACAGCAGTCCTGACAGAATGGACTTGCTGAAAACACTAAAGGTACCTTAAACAGCAGTCTGTGCAAAATACCACTTTTGAGTTAATTTTGTTGTTCTTTTTCTAAAAAAATAATTCTCTTCTGTGATTAATTTTTCTGCTTACAGGTCAGAAAATGGAATACAATGACATCATTTGAGAGTGGTCATTTCAACAAATCTCGTTCCTCCCATGTTCCTAACTTATAAACAAATGGAATAGTATTCCTATGACAGTTTCCACACTTTCTAGAGCCACTTTTTAAGAACAAAACCTGAACAACACCATTACAATACCTAACTTAGACTTTCACATTGTACATGCTTGGAAAGCTGTTGGTGTTTGAAAAAACTTGAAAACTCACCATACCTCAGGGTATTCTACCCAATTCCTACATCCAAGTATTATTTACACAGTTTTGACATTTAATGAAACATTCTAGGTCTCATTCTGTTATTATAAATGCAAATACTTACCTTCAAGAACTATAAAATTAAGATTTCCTGTATGTGCACACAAACCCAAAATCTGTGTGAGAATTTATGCACAAATTTAGAATGTCATTAACAGCTATATTTTACATGACCTCCAACTTTAAATGTTTCAAAACATTCACACAAAAGATCATTCACAATGTGGGAAGCAACTGTTCAGGCAAATGCATAACATAAAATGAAATTAACACGATGAAAAAAAATCTCTGCTATCCAGTTTTATGCATACATCACAACCACTTGCTATGATCACATATGACAACTGAGATTTTCTCCTTCTTACACCTATTTAATCTTTAATGCATTTTTGTATCCATTTTAAAATATCATCATTTGAGTTCTGAAAGTAATTTCATTTTAAGGTTTCCTTTATAGTCTTGGAAATATGCAGCTTTTGAATACACATAAGTGGCAAACTATTTCAGCTTTCTCTAAATAAATACACAACATAAAATCATTTGGGAATGAACACTGCAGCTATAGTTTTAAAGGATTTTTAATGCTTAATAAGCCAAATCATACATCATGGTTTCATTCACATGTAACCTCGTTTGCTATGTGGAATAGTGGGAAATTTACAAAAACAGTTCATTTTCTGGCCTCCAACTTAACTTGGAAGTCTCTTTTTCAAAACCAATTTCGTATTTCTCAACAGTGATCTTATCCTGCACTAGTTTAGCCCATAGTGTTTATGCATTGTTTTCACATGCAGCACAGTGTGTTACTGCATTTATGGCTTATTTCTCTTCACATTAAGGAGGATGCACTTCCCTCTTTGCCCGTGGAAAGAACAGTCTGCCTGATGACGTGACCACTGCTTGCTGAGTAACAGGCACTCAGGATGGCCAAATGCATTTCTATTCCATAGCTTTTTCACCCTTTAAAGCCCTCATCCCCCCTCCTGCTGCTGTTCTCAGAAATACAGTCTGCTGAGTTCAGCATCCTGCTCTGGCTGCTGGAACAAGGCAAGCCCTGCTCAGGTTCCCCTGGCTGAGCCTCAGCCCCGGCTGCTCCCGGCTGAGGGAGGCAGGGAGAGACCCAGCTTTCTGCAGAGCCCTGTCTGCACAATCACCAGCCCCCTGAGGAATTCAGCACTTGTCATAGAAAAGGGAAAAATATGCACCACCTACTTTTCGTTACAAGGAACCGGTGGTGTGATACAGGATGCTAGGATGCTGAAATCCTCTCTTTGTGGTTTTTTTTTTTTTGAAACTCTGAAATCTGTGCTCTGGATGCTGTTATCTCCGGGCTCCCAGGAACTTTGAAGCTGGCCCTCACACCTCTGTGGTGCTTCACAATACCTCTCCACATTTGGCCTGAAAGCATGTGCTTATTTCCCACCACCCTCAGGACACAGGTGTATCTCACAAGAGACCAGGGAGTTGGGAATCTGACCTTCACAGCCCCGGGTTTCAAATCCTGCTTTACCACAACAACGGGGAACAAATGTGGGCATCTAAATCCTGTCTCCTTTGTACAAGAAACACTACAAAATCTGGTAGCCTCATCCACTGAAGAGAAGTCTAAAAGTACAAAAGCAGAGATGTGGCAGGTTACAGTCCCGCCCCCACCCCCATGTACACACTCAAACACACAAACATTTTTGTATTGTGTTGCTCTGAATTTCCCCCCTCCCACACCCCAAAATAAATACTCATAAATTAACTTTCTGGGTCTGAGGTGCTCTTGAAATGATTTCAAGTTATTTAAATTAAGTTTTTTTAACTGCTATAAGATGAAAAGTCAAAATGTTGTGTTTTCGAGGAACTGCAGTGGAAAACTCCAACTTAACGTTGAAGTTTGTTTTCTATTTTTAGTTGCATTTGGCAACCATTCACATGTAGTCCCAGCTGTCTCTGAACATTTCGGATTTGCTAATGCACTGATTTGACATAAACCACATATTTTTTTATTTTCACTTAGTCAAAAATTCATGCCACATTCACCCCTGCAATCAGCATAGGTGACTGTGTCATTTCAGAGTATTGAGAGGTGTCTCCACAGCTGAGCTGTTTGAAGCTTACAGGGATTACTGGGCTAAATTCACTGCTGGTAGCACACAATTAGTTTCCTGCCAGCTTTTTTTAGGAATACTAATGATACATATAAAATCTAAGAAAGGAGCTCCCTACTTCACAGCAGACCCAGTGGAAGTGCCAAGTTCAGGGGTTGGAGCAGGTAACTTCCAAAGGTCTCTTCCAAGCTCCACCACGGGTTCACGGGCACACTGGCAGTGCCAGACTTCTCTTTATGGTGTCCTGTGCTGCTGACAGCTCTCCTTCCAGTCCCTGTTTCCATGACATCAAGGCATCATCTCACGCTCAATAAAGTCCAGTATGTCTTCTAGCAATCCACGTTCTCACCTCCAAAGAGAATGCTTCGACAGAGGAAGCATTCCTTAATTTTTCCCTAGAAGGGATTCAACTGGAAGAGATTGTTCAGTGGTTTAATAAAAGAGCAGGATTTCCCTGGGGTTTTGAGGGAAGCAATTTTTGGCAATAGTGGCCATGCTTGATGATATTAGTTTGGCAAGGTTCCTATTATTTCAAGTCAGTATTTGGATTTTATTGTTGATTTTTCAATCATATGTAGCTTTTTAGCTTTTTTTTTTTTTAGTTCAGGCTTTCCCATGTTAAATGATCCCATAATGATCTTTATTTTTCTTGAATGTAAAGTTTTTTAGTGGGTGTCAGACTGTCAGTACTGCAAAGTAAATTCTTCTATCTCCAGAAGGGAGCTACCAGAGATCGAATTTCTTCTAAGTTTCCTCAAACAGATGTGTCTCAAAGGTGACCTGAGGGAGCAGGGAATAAAGCAGCTCATTTTCCACGCTCATTCAAGTCCCTGCCCTTTCCACTGGTGCTGCCACTAGACTCCCAATTACAGTAGCACCAATTGTTCTGTGGTTTGTGTGATGTGGACACTGGCTCATTTGTGGACGTGGAGTGCAGGGCACCCAGAAGCCATCACAGAGCGCTGATTTTTGCTAAGCCTGAACCTGAGCTGGATTCTGACCAGCAGCTCTGAAGTGAAAGGCTCCTTTCTGTGCTCTGTTTCCAGCCCTCAGATGCAGTGCCCTGTATTCCTGATTGTCATCGCTCTAAAATAAATTTCAGAGCAATTAAAAGGAACCAATGATCAGGAAATCAAGGCGTAAAGCAGGACATTTCCAAAAAGCATTAGCATTACAAACAAGCAGCTCAGCACCAGACACACACAGGTGAGACTGGTAAATCCTGCTGGATTTAGAGATGTTTTACAACTGCAAATTGATGCAGGAACTGCTGTAACCCCCTGACAGAATGCACACGTGCAAAACTCACTTGCACAGAGGTGTAATTTGAGGGTTGTGGTTATAGAACTGAAGAATTCCATGTCCAGCTCCCCAATTTCACATTAAAAATCTACTTCAAAAATGAGGATTGTCCCTTCTCTTTTCTCCTTGATGTAATTCAGTTTGTTAATATTAAGAACAAGTGAAGAAATTGTTTAGAGAAAACTAATGGTCATCTCAACAGCTTTTCTCTGAGACATACACTAAGTAGCTAGGTCAATTTATGAAACTGAGAGCCTCCTTCCAAAACACAGGTCATATATCATAACTGCATAAGAGTTTAGTCTTGAGCTTGGAGTATTTTTCACATGATCTGAAAATAAAAGTGGAAAGGAGAGATCACTGTTATTTGGTGGTGCTATTTGTGCTACAGGGAACAAGACAGGAGTGGCTCAAAGACAATCAATAAAAGCTATAACAGGGATGGGGAACAGAGTGCAGACTGTAAAGATTCTGGACACTGTAAGCAAAGAACCCATCTTACATTTGATTTGTCTGTGTCCGGTGAGACATGAAGCATGCACTAGATCACTGCATATATGCAAAGTAAATTAAATT
This sequence comes from Machaerirhynchus nigripectus, assembly GCA_013397975.1. NCBI lineage: Eukaryota > Metazoa > Chordata > Aves > Passeriformes > Dicruridae > Machaerirhynchus > Machaerirhynchus nigripectus. The sequence continues at coordinate 278,916 of VZRQ01005776.1, read as the reverse complement.
TAAATATACTATTTCAAATAGAAGTAAAACAGCAAAGAAATATTTTTTACTTAGAAATGGAATGTACAATACAAATAAAAGGAAATATCTATCTCTACTATCAACTCCTTCATCAGTAGAAGTGACTCATGACACCCTGAATGCTGGTAGAACAGTCAAAAATGGTCTTTTTTGATATTACAGCAATACTTTAAGGTGCTTTTACAGTTGTGAGTCCACACAGTCCCAACCCTCCGAGTAAGCTTAGGTATACCTTGATTCTGGCAGCAAGGATTTTTATCTATCCCATAACTTCTGCCCAGGCTGCTACGAAGAGTATTCACAGCAAGGAATGTGTGTGTTTCAGACGCAGGCATTGGTGGGGGCTGAGCCCCAGGCTGGGAGCAGTGGCCCGGGTGTCCCGGCGCAGTGAGCGCAGCAAAGCCGCCCTCAGGGCGCTGGGGTTATCTCCTAACAAGGCCACATTCTCCTCAAGCAAAGGCCCACAAGATACAGTTCTGTTTTGTCCATCTCACACAGCCCTGGTTTATTTTTAACCCCCAAGCCAAATGTGGACTCAGTGTGGAGCACCCCAGGCCATGCACACAAGCCAAACTCAAGGTCAGTCAGAATGTTTTGTGTTCACCTTTCTCAGCTTCCAAGTTATCGGCTCCTCTGAGAAACAGAGCCTTTCCTTGTTCTCATTCATTAAGCACACATACATCGAAACTCTAAAGAAGTGTTACATGATGTTTTTAAAATAAACACTAATGCTTTTTTTGTATGTATTTTGGCTGAAAGTTATATTCTGTCTTCTCCTCCCCCCACCTCCAGTTTCTGCGGGGAACTGATACCACCCATGTAATGTTGTTCACCTCGCAGCCGAGCCAGCCTGGTTTCCAACAATATTTGACAGACATTAGGGAAACCACATATCTTAATCTGAGTGGTTGCTGGACCATAGGGAGTCATGATTCAAGCTCTGTTCTCCAACAAACGGTGGTTTAAATTCAATGCTGGGAAGGCATTGTTTTGCTACAGCAGCCACGTGATGGGGTTTCCACCACATCTCAGGTTTTTTGATCCACAGTGACTTAGCCCTGTTCACAGTTAGTAAAAACGCATCCTCCGTGTGAGAGTGCAGCTCTCTAACACCCAGCCAACCCTGACCAGGAGGAATGGCTTATAGCTAACTTCTCCTTAAGTTTCAAAGCCTGCAATAATAAACCCAATGAAAAGGAAGCAGGGAAAGATGTAGTAATGTACAAATCTTCTACTTCATTACCTTCCCACTGTGTGCTTCTGGAGCAGGCTAACACAAAGGGAGAAAAAAATAGCCATAACCCCAGGCCTTTAAAAGTAATTGAAAACCCACACCCATTTAGACTTCCCACTGCATTACTGAGTTGCAATCAAGTCATCTTGCTGCTGAGACTTGTTAATAACATACCTAATGACCTGCAGAAAAAAACAGATCTGGCATTAATTGCTGTACTTTTAATGGGAATCTAAGTGCCCAGGTAGCACAGTCTCATCTTGTATTTCAGAAATTTGAGTGGGAAACTGTCCATTATAACTAATGTTGACTTGGTCCAAAGCATTTATTTATTTAAGAACTTTATTGCTCACAGTTAAGTATGTGATTACTGAAGACCAAATATAACCCTCTAATCAGGGACTGAAAGACTTCTGAAGGAAATTGATTCTGCTTGCAAGGAAATGTGCTTTTTATTAGAGATGATTTGTTAGAATGCAAAGAGGTAGTAAAACAAATAAATGTGTATAAACAGCAAAAGAAAACTGCAATATGTGTTTGAGACAGAGGCAATAAATAATTAGAAACCTGTGACTTGTAAGCATCCCACTGAGGTATTTCAAGGATTTAGCAGTACACAACAAAGTGACTGTTACTCAGCTTCAGGGATAGGCACACAGTATATAGCTGTACTAAGGACAAATATTATCATCCACCTAATGCTACCTCACAGCCTCAGGATCCTGTCTGTACGTTTTTATTCAGCATATTGAGATCCTGGAAACAGCTTGTTTTCATCCTCCTCCCAGCTTACCTGTACCCACAGTAAGTTCAGTAGCCCTCTATCTCTGCTCCTGAGGCTGTCACATCTTTCTCTGCCTTCATTCAGTACCAAATGCAGTATTAACACTCCATACAGCCCTGGTGCAAGTGCAGTTTTGGGAGCCACAGCTGTGTCTGTTGTTTATCATTTTGGTCTGATCATTTTAGATACTCTCGTTTTGCTCTAAGGAATATCTGGGCATCACTGACTTCTCCTTTCACTGTGTGTTCTCACACTTCTGCTACACGTCTGAAATTGAATCATGTCTTCCAACACATAATCCAGAAACTGGATGTTTATTTTGATAGAATGAGTGTATTTAATGCCAGCATTAAATATTCATGCTCATTTAGTCCAACCTCCTGCACTTAAGCAGCCTCTAGCATTTTGCTTGGTAACCTCCAAAAGCATCCCTGTCCCAGACGGGATTGTCTAGGTGTTTTCCTGAGCTAATCCCCTCCTCCTTTCCATCAGTTTAACTTTTAGAGTTAAAATTGGTATGATCCTTTTTAACTGCTAAATATTGTAAAGGCTGAATAATTTATCTTCAAAAGTGCAATGCATACCTGATCCCTTTCAAGAATAAGCAGGTACCTCTTTTTAGATTTCTCGTATTGTTTTCCTAGGCCTGAGGTTACACACAAGAAAGCAGGAATGATTCCAACTAAGCAGTTCCCTTGAGCTGGCTGGCTGGCTGCCTCTCTTAATTCCTGTGAATTCACCTCAGTTCAAAAGACAGCAATCTTCCATTGGCCCCTTCAGTGTTAGAGAAACTGCAGTAGGCAGATCCTTCTTTGATGCTAAGCACCAAGGGGACCACTCTTCACCCAGCAAACTCATCACCCTCATTAACATCACAGCAACTGGTGTCCCACTATTTACCTACAAGTTAAAGCAAAGGGAACTGCTTTTAGGAAGAACAAGACTGTACATTTGGGAAGGTCTTTAAAGGCAAATGGCAGCTTGTTTCCTTTATCTCTGCTATCAGACCTTATCAAAAGAGACCAGTTGCACTTTCTGTGAACCACTGTGCTATCTCTAGGGTTTGAAAACAAACAGAAAGCAGGTTAAAAAACGAGACTTGGCAATAAAATTGTAGGCCTAGATTCTTTGCTCGCTCTCCACAGTAAACACAATCTTTTCTTCAGGAGCTCTTCCAAGGGAGCTTTATGTGATCTCACGTAGCAACAAATTAATTTTCCCTTCTCTTTTCAGTTTTTTTCAAAAATTCCATATTTCGTTTTTTTTCCCACACAGAATCCACAAGCTCCTTCTCCTCCACAAGCTTGCCTCAGGACTTCCTCTGAGTCTGCAGAAATGAGGCTGTGGAACAACATCTCACTGCAGTAAACGCCTATTCCCTTAACACATGTGTGTGTTCCCCTTAGCACGTGTGCCAAGCCAAGTGACCACCACACATTCCTCTTCCTGTCAGCACTGCAGAGCCAAGTCTGCTCCCAGGCACTACGGTTTTGTTCTGCCTCATGCATCAGCCATGGATTTGCTTGCTTTTGGATCACCAACAGCTTTGCCCAAGGGGTGGGAAGATTTATGCTCTTGGATGGAAACTGCAGAATCTGGCAATTTCAGCCAGGCAAAAATTGGCAGCCAGCTTTGGGGTCTTTGGGGGTTTCTTTGACTGTAGGTGGTGGGATTTGGACCGAGGCTTTTTTACATTTCTATAATGAAATGCATCATCATTATCACCACCATTATTATTACGTTATTATCTCTCTGCTGTTGGACAAAAAAAAAGGATTTCTGATATGTTTCCCTGCAGCAGCATGAAAGACCCCACCATCTGCTATTTTTGGGGGCAGCACCAAACTTAAAAACAGAATAATGGCAGAGCATTACTTGATAAATTCAATTTTGGCAGATAATAATTTCTTCTAACATTTTAAATGTGGTTGAGCAAAACTGTTCGCTAAATCTCAGTCCTGCAAGTGGAGCTGGGGAACAGCAGTGTCAACGTTTCCCCATGTGACTGCTGAGGAGGAAAAGGTGCCTGGTCTCAAGTGCCGAGCCAAGTTTCCCTCTTCTTCTGATTCTTCATCTAAGCTCAATTCTGAATTTGGTCAACTGTCCTAGTAGAGAGGAGGATGAGAAAAGCAATGCTGGTCACCAGAGACAGCTCTGCAGATGCTTTCAAGTGGAGAAATTAAAAAAAGAAAGGTGTTTTTTTTTTTTTTTTGCAGGTAAGAAAGTTTGCCTGGTCTCTTATGGAACATGGGAAAAACCTACTAATAACTAGACACAATGGTATAAAATTAGTAAATCTGTCCAAGGTCATAGGCACAAAGTGAGCCTAGGGAGGTGTTCTATAAAGGCATCTGGAAGGGAAGATTTCAAATTGGTAGTGGTTTTCTCTGTTGAGCACGTCACACTTAACCTCACCACAAGCTCATGGCAGTTCTCTCGTCCTGCTTTTTCTCCTTACTGCTATCTTTGTGAACAGCAATTTATAAAAGGACTTTCAAATTATTTTAAAAACATATAAAAATGCACTACAGGGATCTGAACCTGAGTAAAGCACCGTTATCTTCTAACAACCAAAGCTAAGAGTATAAAAAATGCCCAAGTACATTTAACAGTATTATTCATTTTTACAACCTACTACTTTTAAAATCAATAGGAAATGAGTTAAGCTAAGCATTTTGTCAGATCACAGGAGCTACAAAATCTACTCATGATTGCACCACTATGCTCAACACATCTCTGACACTGAATTTATTTGCTTTATAGCTTCCTCACATTAGGTACAGATTATCTTTGACATAAGAGTTTGAAACAGAAGTGTTTATGGTATGAAAATAAAGATCCCCTTGAGCCAACTCGTATTTCTCTATGTGACAACTGGACACAGCCACTTCCCAGCAACACAAGGTGCTCCAGGCTTTGAGGGCTGAATCTGCTGTGACATGAAGTGGAAGAGATGTTGTGACCAAAAAGGCAAAAGCCTAATTTTCTGTGTGAAGAACATCTTGAAACTGGAGACAGAAGTTGTGTCAATGCTTAGACTTCCCAGACATTACCCTTGCTCCTCTCGGCCTACGCTTACCTGTCCTAGCTCCTCCCCACCCCTCTCCATTACTTGAGGGCTTTGTTGTGCTCAGGTTCCTCTGTTAATCTCAGGAACCCAGCAGGAGGCAATTGGCTTTGGCTCCTATTACCTTCATCCTCTTACCATTGTTTTGCTATTTCAATCTAAAATGCAATTAAAGTCAATACTTTTTCCAATGTTTTCTAAGAAAATAAGTACTTTTATCAAAATATTGCCAAGATTTTATAAGCAAATGTATAATTTTCCAGTGTCAATCATTTCCCGAGGCAAAGGCAGTTATCTTCCAGCTTACTTCAAGCAAAAGCTGAGTTATCTACTGCTATTAGAGGAATAAACTGTGCTACTACGTCAAGAGCTTGGGGTAGGAGAAGCCATATATCAAGAGAAGTGCATTAAAAGAAACTTCAGGCAGGTTTATTTGTTTTCCTACAAACATAAATATGTTTACTCGTCTGCACTCTGCTCAAGCCATTATTTACACAGCAGCTCTGTAAGAGCAGCTTAACAGCCTGAGGAGAACGTAATAAAGGCTTTGCCATGTCTGAATCAAGGAAGGAATATTTCCTCTATCCTGCAACACATTTGATTTTTTAGCCATATTCTTGAAAAGAGGAAACTGTTCACTTTGCTAAGGTGTTGTCTGAATCACCCTTTAGTAGGAGCTGCTAGTGAGACTTCTTGAAGGAACAAGGGACTAGTCTGGGTGAAAACATGCCTGGTGTTGCTTGACAGTGCTGAAGAGCAAGTACAACAACACAGTTTCAGTTTTCAGCTGAGAACTCAACTGCAGAACTTCCCTTCACCTCCTGTGGACCTGTGCATTTCCAGCTTACTTCAAGCTCTCGCTGAAGTCAAGAGACCACTGAACATGCACAAGAATTGCTGTTCTCTGGCTCTGCCTCAAAGGCTTGCTTAAAAGCCCTGCCCAGAAAGGCTGGCCTCCACAGAGTCCCGGCAGGTATCCCTCTGAAAACACCAACACCGTGACTTGCAAATATGCATCAAATATCCTCCACCCAGCAAAACCCCAGAAGGCACTCCTCCATTCCACTGATTCAGTATTTGAGCTTAGATTTTTGGTGTTATTTCACCTGTCCTAACTAAGGCCTCATCTCCAAGTTAGCAAAACAAAGAGTAGCAGTTCATAACATGGCTAATGGAAGAAAATCACACTCCTTTTTTTCAATAGGTTAGGCTTTTATTCTCATTAGAAGAAAATAAACAAATCGGGGCACTTTTAAAAGGCCTGGGAATGTAGATGCAAGCATAGAAAAATGAAACTCATTTTAGTATTTGGGATAGAGTTGTCATTTTATTGCAATTCTGTTTAGCACTCAGGGTAAAGGCTATCTGACCATAATCAGTGTGACTAAATGCTTGAGAGCAGTAATATGGCATTAATGTGTAGTAGTGGAGAATAGGTATACTCATATAGTCTTTCTCTGATTCTCTTTAAAAACAATTCCTATTGAATTACAGCTTTCAGCACGATTTATCAACAGATTATTGTTTGTGGAAGAATGCTACCTTCCTGCTCAAACTATTCCAAGGCTGACTCATATCCTGGTAATTCATTAATACATAACATGATTCCAGTCCAGTAAAGTAATTTCTGCGCTGTACAAGTCATAAGTCCTACAACATCAACTGAAAAATATATCTCAAATTCTCTTTCTAAACACTAATGGAACGTTTTGCTTGGCTTCCCACACACATCATCAACAGGAGGGGGCCAGACAGAGCTGTTAAAAGCAATTTGATAGCAGCATACTTTATAGAGTTTAAGAGCGTAAGGGCTACCATACTGAATGAGACCTGAGGTCAAACTAATCTACTATCTGTAACTTCCAACAGTAGCCTCTGTCAGAAGCTTCATGGGAAAAACAGAAGTGGAATAATCTGTCCCATCTGCCCTCTCCACATTAGGTCTCATTCTATTAGAAAGTGATTTAAAGCCTAGATTGTGAGGTTTAATATGTCTTCCAAGAAGCAGCAAGCAAAGAACATTCCCCTTTAACTTATGAAAACACTGCTGCAGAGGGGAGAACCGGAGGTGGAGGGATGTGTTTGTTTTCATGTTTCAGCAGACTTAATTGCTACAACCAACACTGCAGATACTATCACTTGGCAAACAAACTTGTACTGGCTAGAGCTGTTTTTACTTCATACCTGGGGCATTTATTGTTTCTGGGTATGATCTCGCAACCCTTTTTTTTCTCACAGAGGCAGACTGTACCAATATTCACAGTCTCACTGACACCCAGTGTAACAGAAAGGATTTGAGAAGTATTCCTTTCATTGACAGTGTAACAGGTTGCTTACCCAGTGGAGTATTTTTTAATCTTGATGCGAGAAGCAATATGGTGCTTGTCATAAGCGAGATATTTTTGTAAGGCTCAGTGGTGCAGAATGCCACAGAGAAAATCTGCACAGGGAGCGAACATCATCAGTGACAGGGAAATCATCCTGAGTTTTCTTTCTCTGAGCTAGTCTGATTTCCACAAGCAGCTCCCAGTATCTCCTCCAGAGCATCACCTCCTGGTTCCTGAGCTACCCTGCCCTGGCAGCTGAACCAGCACTGTTGTCTGTATATGAAGAGTTCACGCAATTAAAACACACTTGGGCCAGACTCGGCCGGACTGGATGAAAATCAGCCTGTAACAAGCCAGTGTATTTGATATGTTAGGGCACGTCTGTCTGATGTGGATGGCTGTATGAGTGCATCAAGGCAAAATCCCTCTCCTTCATGTCTACCACAGAAATGAGTGCTGATAGGGGAATGGCCTGAGTCTCCTCATGCTTCCCTCTCATTAATCACCTCTGCACTGGCACTGACTCACCCCATTCCAGAGGTACAAGATAACAAGGACCAGCAGGTTCCATTAGAGTGACAGCACTGTAACTCTGCTCAGTACAGTAGCCTTCTCTTTGATACATGTGAGACCGAAATGAAGCCATGAATATTTTCTCTGACTGATGAAGACCTCAGACTTAGAGCGAATGCACGTGCAGTCTAAGGCAAAAGTCAGTGAGGGGACATGTAAGCCTGCTTGCTCCTCACTGCAGACACCAAACACTCTCTGTGGGATCCCCACTGCCACCTCCCTCCCCAGGACGCAGGCAGCAGCAGCCTCATGGCTTCCTAATGCTCTCCACCCACTACACTTCAGTCCTGACCACGAGGGTGACAACCTCTGAGCGTGAGGGCTCAGCTAAAAATGTATTTTAAATATTAAGAGAAAACCCCCACCCCAGGCAGTAAAATTGCTGCTGGTGCCCTCTGTATGCCATCTCATCTGTCTGTGAAGCTGTATGTTATTGCCACTTCTGAAAGAAGAGGAAGGTTAGACAACATTATGCTTATTGAACATTTGCTTTTCTATGTATTTCGTGGAGGAATAAAAGGAAAGAGAGGGGGTAGACCAACAATGAAACTTTCTGCCCCTTTTCACTGGAAAATTGGCCAAAACAATTTGATACATTGAATCTGAGGGGCCAGATGCTCCAGCCCTGACTTCTGTGCTCCGATGTGTTTTGTTATCTTAGATGAGTGATTGTGTCCTGTATAAAATCAATGCAAGGGGTGTATCCTAATCCTGGGACCTTCATTAGGTTATGTGATTGGGACAAGGCCCATTGCTTTGTTGGGTTATATGATCAAATGCGAGTGACAGGTCACTGTCGTGCAACCCAAGGGTGCAAACCTCTCTGGCTATTTTCTATTTTTTAGTTTGGTTACTCTCTTTCAGTGATGGCTGGAGATTCAGTGCTGCTGGTGTGGATGCACTGATTTATTTGGGATTAAACTGGTCCTGTACATCCACATTTATCATCAATAGTTCCATACAGAAGAGTATAATGAGATCTTTGTAGCTAATCCTTATGGGCTTCTTTAGGCCAAAAATAATTCCCACCAACACCTTCTATCTGTCCTTCCCTGTGTGATTACTCGCTCATTTCATATCCATTTTCAGAATGGAGATACCATGCTGGGAGATCCAAATCTTATCCTGGGAAGGCAAATAGTGCATATTTTGTACAGTAAGTTAAATTATGGACATTATGAGAGGTGATTACCTACCCAGTTAATAGGGCAATGTTTCAAGACCAGGCCTGCAGGATCGTTGGATCACAGACAGCTACTGTTTTTCAAGGTGCTATTTTTCTTCCTCTCATTCTGGGGTGAAAGAAGGCGTCTCCTGACACTAGGCATTGGAAGCCCTATGTAAAGCATCCCTCTAGTAACAGATATGTAGAGATATAGAACAAAAACCAAACCAAAAAGAACAGGAAACAAAACATCCAGAGCTGGACAAGGTTTGAGGTGTGTTGCAGGACAGCACTGCAAAATGCTGCCAGAGTTACTAAGGAAACTCATTCAGAATCTGCTCACAGCATCACTGCTCTAGCCATTACTTCCCGTTGCTCCACTCCATGAGCATCAAGTCTTGAGGAACACTTGTCTGGAAGTGAAGCTGAGCAGCTGAGGTACAGAGGGACATAAGAAGCATATTCATTTTAAATGAAAGAAAAATCCAAGTATCAAATATGATGGTGTAAATGCTCATGTCTTGTAGTCAGAGGGAAACAACCTCAAATCTGCTGTACTTGGACCTCTACTGGAGAGCTTTGCAGCTATCCCAATCTAGCAAAAAGTGCTTGTAGGAAATCACTAGAGGGAAAATTCAATTATTCATGAAGCAATGGGGAAAATTATGTTTGGGATTTCCTATTGTAGAAACATGCATCCCTGAATCTCCTTTGGACAGGCACCAGCACTATCAACAGCAGACTGTGAGACCCTGTGTTCCAGTGCCTGGCTACTAAAAGGGTCAACTGCATTTGTTTAAAATCTGGTAGGAAGGTAGTAAAGAATAACCAACAGTCAAACAGGCAATACTTCAAAACAAATAGAAAATGCTGTCATCTATGGCTGTAAAGAAGGCCCAAAAAAGCCAGATGGCCCATGCAGGTATTCCACATGCCCTGGAGGTACTGTTCCCTGGTGGACAGTCATCTCCTTTCATTACAGTGGCTGTACCAATTCAAATGGTTGGTGAGAAGGCAACCTGAGCAGACTTTATCATGTCTGTGATATCATCAAACCCCTCTTAAAGCCTACTCTGGAGGCTGTAAGTGGACCAGAATGATGCAAGTGCCTGAGCTTTTGCCCCCTGCAAAAGTTTAAATTCCTCAGAGTAGGAGGATTTGCCACTATTTTGAACTGAGGTGGCGAGAGGCAGAGGGTGAGTGTGGATTTAGCAGCCCAAAATATTACATGTTGATCACTGGATGTTCCCACTAAAAGCACTTTTTTTTCCCCCTCAAGGTAACGCATCTTTCTATTTCTGCCACTCCCTGGAGAGATTTGTAACAAATGTGCGTGCTGTCTCTCACTGTCTTGCTTTGCAATAAAGCAATTCCTAGAGCAGGAGGACAAAATTATTTACAACAGAATTTCACACATTTTTCTGGGTGCTTAATGAAGCTTGAACTTGAGCAGAGCAGAGAGACTGCTTATTGTTGATTTTTTTTCGAGATCACTGCACAACAAACAGAAACTGAATAAGCAATTAAGTTAACTGGCTCTAAAACTCATACTGGCTGAGGATTAAGGTAATTATGTCTGAGCTTACACACATTCATTTCAGCTTTATTTCATTGCAGCAAGTCTTGCCTGCTTGCTTGTTGCTGATGTCATTCTAGAACAGATCTGAGTTGTTGTCCTTCTATTAATTACCAAAAAGGTTACAAACACAAGCTCTCCTTGCTATAAATATAGCTATGTTATTTTTACTACATGTTCAAAGGAGATGCAGACCTCTTTTGCTAGGTTTATACAAACAGATCCAACTGCTTCTTCCTGCACCAAAGAATTTACAATACTTTAGACTTAAGGGATCAATTAAAGTAATACACAATAGATGAGTTTGGTATTGTCATACAGTGATTTCCCTGTCAAAGGGGGGGAAAAATCTATTTTTAAGTCTGCATGAAAAAAGAGACTCTGGGAAAACAGTATCAGTCTCCACAATATTACTGGCAGGGCAGTATGGATTCTCCACCTTCTGGGTTACAAATAAGCTTCCTTTTAAATGGCTGGAATGCAGGGGAGGGGAAAGGAAGGGAATCCCCCCACATTCTCCTTGTCTAACAAGGAGCCACAGCGTGAGAACCACTCCCTAGCAGAAGTAATCTGTGATTGACAATGGTTTTCGGTTTTCTTTGCAGCCAGGGCTAAAAATGGTTTAGCTGTAAACAGACAAATGCAGAACATTTTAAGGCCCTTTCCAAAGGCTAGGGCTGCTTATGCAAGCACTCAAAATGCAGGGTGGCACCAAGGGAGCACCAAGCTTCAGAGTTCCTGAAAAACCAAGGAATTCTCATATCAGGATATGAGCACAAACACAAGAGAAAAAGAATACCTTGTAATGGGCAAACTAGCAAGGGCAGATGCACAAAACTTGGAGGTTTATTCTCTGGGCAGTTCAAGCATTTATTTGTGTGATCTTAGGCAAGCAGCAATATTTGGCTTCACCCTTCCTGCCTAAAAACTGAAAGAGAAATACTTTTCCTCTTCACAGAGAGCATGAATGTGGGGAAGGCACTTGGTATGACTTGGGGTGGGAGCTCTGCAAACAACCAGAACAAAGTCTGTGACTGATGCAATTTCCCTGTACTCTCAAAGTCAGCTCTGAGATCTACAATTAAATGAAAGAAATTAGGTGAGGTGGGACAACTTTAGAATTTCACTGGGAATATGGAGGAATTTTATATTGAAATGTGTAGAAATGCCATGTGCTGATAATAATGATGAACGTGTTTGGAGAGGAATGCTCTATACACTGGGGAGGCCACCTGAACTAAAAAGAACCCAGTCCCAAACAATGCAGATTTCTAAGGTCCTAAAGGAGTGTTTTGTAAACATGCTGATTAGTAACTAAAAGAAATCTTTATTTTAAAAAATGAAAACCAGAAGAGAAGGGCAATGTTGACAGAAAGATCATAAATCATGGCAACTCTTAGGAATCAAAACAACAGATGTAACAAGAACAACAGCATCTTTTATAAACAGAAATTAGACTGTTCTGTTTCACTCACTGGAAAAGCTAATACGCCTAAAATAAATTTCCCTGAATCTCTCATTAATGTTTTACGGTCAGTGTTGACCGGCTATTACAAAAAACAAAATGGGGATGATTTATATCCCAGAAGAGTCACTAACCCCAAACCACATTTTCCTGACAGACCTGATATTAATAACTATAACCACTTCCCCTGACTATATTCTTCTTGCAGTGGAAGAAGCAAAGTGCAGGTGATTCATACATCAGTGATTTCTTGCTCTATATTCACTTTTCTTCTCTCTTTATTAGCAGGCTTACTGACTGCTTGAGTCACCAATTATCACCTTAAGCACCAGACAGGAACTAAATTATCACAGTGATCCCTCCACAAAGCAGGCATCACACCATGTTTGCTGGGGCCCAAATACCTCAGACTTCAAACAGGAGATGACTTTGTCCTGCCCATTTCATGGTATGAAGAACCAGAGTTTCTGGGATGGAGGAACTTGTCCAGCCCAAAAACTCTCTGGGCTTGCACTAATCCATCTGTTACAGCAACAGATAAGCCACAGTTTATCAGTCAATGTATCATGCAGAGGCAAGACTGAGTGCCTGCTCTTCTTCACTGACAATGGGAAAAGCAGGATGGCCAGATCATGGTCATACTTCCATGCCTGATCCCATGAGGGGGAGAAGATCAGCTACAGCTTTAGCCCTTGCACGGTGTGTATTGTTACCGGTGACTCTCTCCTTCTGGAGCTCTGGCACTTGAGGAAACAAAACTCACTTGAACAGCATTTACAGAGCTGCTTCTAGATTCTCACTATCGCCACAGAAACCTGATTATTTACAGGGAACTTTTAAAGCCTACTATTAACCCTCTGCATAATGAACAAATAAACTCTGCACCAGCTCTTGCCTAATTTTTCCCCAGTTTTTCCCTGGTGTAATAACATTCAGTTCAGTGGTGAAACCTCTGACTAATAACAGTGAGAGCATGTCATCATACATGAAATTCATGAACAAGGTCTTCCCAACCATCTCTAAATACCTCATTAAGGCAAAGTTTCTTTTTAATGTTCTGTCCCTGTTTTTAGCAGGTAAATCAAAACCTGGCAACTTCCCCATGTCTGACATGATCCTAACGTGGTATTTCTGCTGAATCATGTGGCACTAGCTGTGCTAATCTCAGCTCTTTCCATACTGTCCAGCTTGAAACCAACCTTTCACTAACTCTTTTGTGCCTAATCACACAGTCAGGGTGGAGGTGGCTTCTCAAATGATGGATGGAAGTACCAATGAGAAGCAATGGAAGCATTTTCAATGAGACATCTATCTTCAGATCGTGGGTTCTCTTTTGTGGATAAACAAAGAAACTCTTAAAATAATAATGCTGTTTTGGACTTCATAACTTTTACTTATTCAAAACCCATGCAAATAATCATGCATTAATAAAATAGCAATTTCTGCATAAAATTTTATTTGAATACAGCATCCCTCCCTTTCTCTCTCTATTGATGCATGCTCATTTTTCTAACCTTTTCTCTGAGTTTGTTAAAAGGTAGAGCTATAAAGTTCAAATGTTATTTCTCCAAAGGTACATCGTCAGTACTTGGAAATGCTTATGCATTTAATGAGCCATAGAATACACAACATCAGATGACTTAGATAACAAATCATGACACGCACGGCAAACAATATAAAACACACTTCATTTGAATTCCCACAAAATGCCACCATTATCCCTTCATAAACAGTTTCTCTCAGGCAAAGGTGAGCTCACAAATTAAACCCTTAGTTTATTAGTTTAAATCTTGCAAATGCTGTATTACAGTCAGTTACTCTGAATGACTTTGGTCTAAATAAGATAAGCCTCTGTCCCATTCAGATCATAGCAAATGAGAGGATTTGAACATAAGACTCTGCCTGAGGCTATTCCACTATGCCACTTGGATTTTTTACACTTCAACAGGACATTGGCATTCCTACTACTAAAAACACTGAAACAAGACATTTCCAATAATCTTCTAATCCCACCTCAGGACACAGGAATCTCACAGGTGTTTTCTAACCTTACTTCCTATGACAGTACAATTAAAACCTGCAGTACAAATGACTTAAGTATAAAAACAACAACAAAAAAATCCACTGGAAACAACATCCTCATTAGATGACGAGTAAGGTTAATGAGGTATTACCTTGGCAGGTCCTTTCATCTGTGAGCAGTTTATAGCCTTTCTGGCAGCTGCACTCAAAGCTGCCAACCGTGTTTCGGCAGAAATGGTCACAGCCACCATTGTTTACCAAACACTCATCAATATCTGCAAAGAATGAACAGCAAAAATTTAGTTCATGACAGAAATTCAGTAGTTTAGGGCAGAAATACAGGAATATACTCAGATCCCCAAGGAGGCTGCTGTCCCTGTTAGGAACCAGGCTGGTCAGATGTGTCCGTTCCCAGACCTATCTCACAAGGCTTACAAGGAGAGCTATGGGCTGAGCTGTTCAGAAGACAGAGGTATTTCTCTCAGAACTGGAACCAACAGATGACCCAAGCTGAAGTACTTTGGTGTTAGGGAATATTCAGGGAAGCTTCTCTGTAGATGGAGTGCTCTGCCTGACAGCAGACTTCAACCTGTGAAGGACGTGAATCCTTTTACCTTGTATAGGAACTATCAAAATATAAGAACACATGAAAAATAGAAATCATACAAACATGAAGTAAAAGACACTTGAATTCCAAGGAAATCCTCCTATTATCCTTACACAAGCAAATGCAAGGATACATTCTTTTGGAATGAGCATTATATGCTATTTCGCTCATCATTCAGGGACACACAGTGTCACCTATTTTCACGTGTCAAACTTTTTTCACTTGGTGTAGCAGAAAAGGAACTAACTGTGAGTGCACGTGAAATGTTGCTTCTTCAGTTATTCTGAAGGCAAAGCACCTTTATCTGAAATACATATATATATATATATATATATGTATGTATGTATGTATGAAGGACAGGATCAATGGCTCTTCAAACAATGATTACGAAGTGGACTGATGAACTTGGTAAGACCTCTGTTCTGAATTTCCTACCGATGATTCTACTTCCTGCCCCTTTTAACTTCTCCCAAAGGTCTTGAAGAACTGGAATGACCAATCCCTTTTCCAATCCATAAAAGGTTGTGCAGTAAGTATATAATAGGCCACAAAACCTCATTTGAAATACAGGGCACCTTTCCATCCTTCCCCAGTTATAAAATCATGGATCCATGTTTATTTGAAAAAGGAGAAAAAAGTACTTTCACTTTTTTCCAAGAGAAGAGCAGTGCCAAAAAATAGCTCTTTTTATGAATGCATGCAGTGAAGAAGTAATATGACATTGAGCCTTGGCTGCCCACTTCTGGAATTGAAAACAACATCTTTCAGGGAACTAAATGGAGAGTGATGTTTTCTTTTGAAAAGCTTCTTGCTAGAAGAGCTTTGAAACTTCGAGGTAACAGCTGGCCATTTAAAGAGCAAATCTTGCAAAATGCCAATCTAGATGCCAAAAGGTCTAACACACGGAGATGGAAATTCACCAAAACCAGCAAGATGATGGTGAATGAAGGGCATGTTTTAAAAATAATTTGAATTTAGGAGGATTCTTAGTGAAAGTCATTCATTAATTTTTGGAAACATACGATTCCCACATGGGAAACTGGCATGGCGCTTACCACATTGCTGCACGTAAAGTATAAACAGCAGCAAGAGGAGTGAGGCGGTAAATCCAAAAATTCTAACAGCTGAGAGGCAAATTCAGCCCTCATTTCTAAACAGCACTTTGTTGCACACACACTGACAGAAATATATCCAGGACTCAAATAAGCAAGAAAAATGTATATTGTTATAAAGGTTTTCTTATGAGTTGCATTTAAGGCAAGGAGAGGGGAAATCTGTTCTCAGACCTTCTGAACTAATACTGCTGCTTATTACTTTTGTGTCTGGTTCTGCAGAGGAGTGGCTTTTGCATTCAATCCAGTTAAAAGAATGAGGGTAAATTGTAGGCAGCAGCTGTGGAACGCCCTGAATGCTTTGCACAAAGGCAGCTCAAATCTTTGTGTCTCGGGTAACGAAGTTCTCAAAGTGCTCCAAAATCGGTTTGTTGTCTGTGGTGCTCTGGTTCTGGCATTTGGGTGGCCAACAACAGATAACCCTGGGCGCCCAACCTGATAAATCTGGTGAAGAACACACTGAGGGTCACTCTAAGTAATACCATGAGACTGGAGGCAGCAACCCTTTTGGTTTCAGCTGTGGTCATCTGCACAAGTCAAGGATGGCAGTGAAAACACAAGAATTTTCGGCTCAATTCCTGCAGCCTGGCATTTCCTTTTGTAGAAGTGATTCCTCCCAGCTCCCTAATGTGCAACTGGGACTGTGGTGTGGGTCTTAGGATGGATTACCACAAAAGGTCCCATCCTTCTGCACAGCACAGGTGTACCTAGCTACAGTTTAGCTTGCCCTGACAAAACTGTGGGACAAATGGGACTGCGAATTAAAATCACTAATACGTGATGCATCGTAAACTCACAGAACAGTCATCCATCATGAAGAAGATATCTTTTACCCGTGATAAGAACAACATGACCTTTGGGCTACTCTGCTGCCTGAGACTGCTTGAAGTAGAAATTACTTGCAGCCTGTCAAACACCATTCTGGAGTAACGATTGATGTTCTAAATGATGGCCCCTGGATTTCACATGTTAAATTCCAAATTCCAGGTTTTTTTTCAGGGTCTCTCATGAACATAAGGGGCAAAAATGAAACCCTGCTGGCATCAGAGTGTAGATTTTAGGCTGTCAATAAGTGTAATTCCACTGACAATGCAGCATATTAGCTTTACACCAGCAGTTCTTTGGAATAATTCTGAACCAGGATCTGGGTAAAGCCTGGGAGAGTCCACAGGAAAAGAAAGTATTTATTCATTTCTTCTAACTGGAAAACATGACATGACCTTTTGAAACCGGGACCATCAAAATAGAATAGAGGTCAAAACTGTTAGCTGCAAAAACATTCTAAATAACATAAACAGTGCCAATGTCTCTGCTTTCACTGTATTTCTTTCCATGGCCATAGCGAGACTGACAAGGCATGTAAAAATTATTTCACTCTGTGGAGAGCAGTGCATTGCTGAATTTCACTTGGAAGAGAGCAGCATCCAACTGTATGTATCATGTCTAACTGGTTCAGAGAAATGTAAAAGGTCTGTATCCCCACTATTTTTCTTTCCTCGGCTATAAATAATTTGTGTTATGAGCCACGTGAAAATAAATTATTCCACTGTGTGAGAAGGTGAGGCCCTATTTATCTTTAAACTCACTGGCACCCAACTTTGTTAAGTGCCTCTTTGAACTTCACAGAGGGTAAGCATGTCTGCCTCTCATGTAGGGGAAAAATACACAGTGGAAACCCATTGTGGTGTCTCTACCAGCTTGGGCATTATTTAGTCAAATATTCCCCTACTATTATTGAGACTGTCTGTGGAGCAGCCACAAACCTGCTGTCTTCTAACATAGTTCTCTGGTGGCTCCTTATGATGCAGGTTGCAGTAGAATAGCTTGAACTTCCCACTGGCTCTGCTCCCCTTTATCCTCAGGAGCACAAAGGGATGTAAAGACCTGTATTCCTCCATGGGGGTTGTACATAAAATGCCCTGATGATACTGTGAGAGTCATTTCAGACTAGGAGGTCTGATGGGCTTTCAGTGCATTGGCAGTAAAATCCCAAGGGATTTCTCCTAATGCAGTAAGCCAATATTGTTAAATGATACCTTGCTCTTACAAGTTGATGATCTGCTACAAAATACCAACGGATGTGGCAAATGCAAATGGGACATGCAGATAAGAAAATACAGGCAAATGAGAAGCCACAGAAGCATTAAAAATTATGGTCAAAGCTGTCAGGTGAAGGTGTGGTGTAACAGGCAACTCGGCACTCAAGCCTCCTGTTAGCTCTGAAAATGGGTCATTCACTTCCCATGCAATTAAATACAAACAAAAGCAAAGCAAAGATTTGCAACAGGGAAGCCAACACCTTCTTTAAAGTTGTAATATTTGAAGGGAAAAAACCCCAATCGCAAATATTTGTCTGGAGACAGAGCTCAGCAACACCATCACAAAAGCTGTGCGTCCGTGTGAACTCAGAAACAAACACTGGGTTTGTAATTATAGTATAATACCAATCTATAATATTATTTTTTCTGAGGATCTCAGAATGTGAGGGAGGCAGTGGAATCAGCTTTAAATAAAGCTTTTCAGCTTTAAATAAAAGTATAGGAGCTCAGATGCTTTGTGCTAAGTTGCATAGCTACAATTTGACTGCTAATCAGGCAGACTTATTTTTCTTTTCTTGATCTTGTGAAGATTAATGGGAACGCCTGCTTCTGTTCCACTTACACCTTTTTTAAGCTCTGCTCAGTGTAATTCCTGTTTGGAAGGAGCTGCGTATAAGCCAGGGAACAAATTAAAAAGTAGGGATTTTAGGCAACTTAGAACTTAACATTTCACATAAGCTGCTTAAAGGCAACTGAAAGGGTAATCAACATGCAATCTTCACTTATCTGTTGAACAATGATGGAGATGGAGATTTCCAAAGCCTCATCACAGGCGGAAGTGAGGATCCTCCTTTCAATGGCTGGACAAATATTTGAACTGATTGTGTCTGTCTAAACCTTTGCAGATTTAAAATGCTACCTAGCTCCAGGAAAATAATATACTCCCAGATCAACCTAAAATAATCACAGAAACTTCAGAACCTTCTTGTTTTTAATAATGAAAGCCAGCGTGTTGGAATTAGCAACGCTATTACAAATATACAGTGGACACCAATATAAATGTATTTTCTGCAAGGTGGACTGGTTTGCTAGTTCTTTTTATTCCCTGATTTCCTAATTTTCCCTTGCTTTTCTTTCCTTGTTCTTTCTCATGGTTTTACAGATCACCACCGTCCCCTAAAAGTTGGAACTAGTGTTGCCTTGTTGACACAGATATTAGTTCCCTGATGCACACAGACCACAAAGTACTTTATAAAACAGCCACAAAACTTTTTAACCCCGTGCCAGAGGTGGGGAAATAGAGGAACAGAAAAACAAACTAACTCATCCACACTTGAATCCAAGCCCAGTGTACAACTCAGCAGGTTACCCTAGGGTGCCAATCAGCACAGGCTTGCACAGAACCCTGTGTACTGCACGCTGTTCTACATCACAAATATTACAGAGCCACCAATAATCAGACTGAAATTATTTTGCTATTTGCCTACCACTTCTCAATAAAATTTGTAAATTCAGGATTAACGTAGGCATAAGCTACCAGGCTCCACTTGCAACACTCTAAATGTGATATTCCATAGCATCTTAAGTAATGCATGCCAGGGATATCTCATTAAGGTACAAAAATAATTTCATATCCCCAGATTCACTGGACCAGTGCCACTAAGAGAAAATCTAAATCAAAGTAGAGCACAGGCTCTGCTGTTCCCTCCAGAAGCATCAAGCCAGCTGTTGTGTGGTTAGTTTCCAGGGGGCTGTAAGTCCTAGTTCCAGTTTTGCAATGGATTTACCCAACATTTGGGCAAGGTGTAACTCTTCCCTGCTTTACTTCATCTGTAAAATTGGGGATTGGTAATTAGCACTTGGTATTTTCAAGACCAAGAGCTTAAAATGCACTATTATTGAACAAGGTGTTATGAATCCAAGTCATTTGCTGTCAAAATTTTAAAGTCAACATTTGTTTTAATTTCTGGTCTGGGCTACAGAATGGTTTGATCCAGCAGAAGGTTCCATGCTGGTAGTGCTTTGCACTGGAAGATTTTGTGAGTGTCTGCAGGACTGCTGGGGCCATGTTCACTTTAGGGGTACAATTGCTGTTCCACCACTCAACCTGAAACTGCACAGTTCATTGCCCCTCGCATGTTTCAGGGAGGAGCAATTCTGTTTATGCAGTACCTTCTACTTGAGCATTTCAAAGGCCAGCAGCTTATTATCTTCATTACATTAAACCTACACAAAACTTCTGCAGGAGAGATACATTTAATTAATTCTTCTTTAACAAATGTTAAACTGAGTCAGGTAGGATAGTGTGTGACTTGCCTGCATCAGATAGCTACAAAATGAAATAAAGCGTATATTATAGCACCTCTAATTTGAGTTCTGTGCTTCAACAACATCCTCATTTTCCCTCCCACAGTGCTAATTAACTGTAAAGTATGATAGTCATTACTGAACTGAAGTTCCACTAAGTAGCAAATGAAGATTCTCTGTTTAATTAGCTTTATAGCTAGGTTGTGGGACAAGGCATTTTCCTAATTAACAGGATTAAATCTAGACTGGGCAGACAGGAATGAGTGTAATTAAAATTTAATCTCCCTCATCCTGAAAACAGGCTGCCCACAAAATAGAGAGCTTTGTGTAAATGCTCTTAGAGCATGGAAAGGTTGAGGCAGGTTTCAACACATTTCCCTCATGTCACTTTCTCAATTTTCACCTGTTATCTTCGCAATTTCACGAAGAAACCTGTCTTCCAACACAGATGGTAATCTGTCACATATGGATTTAGGTGTCAGCTATTCTCCTCCAGGACATATCCACTCTGACATTATCCACCAACCAATCAATAAAAGAGTCTGCCAGGCTGCCAAGAGATCAATCACCTTGTAAAACAAACATTATGTCCTATTATTTTCTTATTACAGTTAATTAGATTTATAAAACACAAAAACCTTCACAGGTGAAAAACTCAGAAATGCTGTCATAATAGGTTAGGCCCAGATTTCTCATTTGTAAAAGGGAAGGGATTTACTAAATCTAATGTGAAAAGAAAGGATTTTCATTTAAAATTTTTGCTGAACACTGAATTCTTTTCTAAACTTAAAAACATGTTAGTGCAATGCTACGAACCCAAACAGTGCAAGCTGTCTGAGGCTGTGACACCAGAATGTGAAGGGGACTGGAGACACAAAGATACAGATTGATAGTCTCTTAGTGTCTAGGCTGAGCTAAATGCTTAAACTACCCCTCCTCCCCACCGCCCCCCAGCCAAAAGAAAAGATAAACCTCACAGAAATCCCAGGAAATAAAATTAGGTTTTCTCCTCCTGTATCATTTTATCAATCAAAATGCTTTTGTCAATCAAAATGCTTCTTATAAAACACTGGAGAGGAAGAAACAAGTGTGCTGTTAAATCTGCTGTGTGTACTTGGGGACACCAAATAATGTCTCTCTGTTTTTTACAGAGCATGTGGAAAGTACAGGACATCAAATTCTGGGAAACTTCATCTGTACCTGTGGCCACGTGAGTGAGTACAGGCAGAGCTGGAGGCTGTGGGTAAAACAGCGGGAGAAAATTGTGCAAATACATTGGGCTGACTGCTTGCCTACCTTAATTATTCACACAGCCACTACCACCAGAGTAACTCTATGTGTGATGTTCATGCAGGAGGAGCCCGGGCAGAAGAACTAAATGGGCTGCTGCAGGTTAATAACAAGGATAAAAGAGTTAATTCAGTGTTTCTTAAGGAGTAAATCAGACAAAATTGTGGGGATTACATCCCTGGGCATTTTCTCTCTGCTAGGTGTCATTAAAAAACAAGGCCTGGCTCTTGCTGCATTTAATTTTTCCATACAGGCTGAATGAAGAGCAAAGGGGCAAGTGAGCTAACTGCACTACTGGACCAAGATACAAGAATCCCTAATTTAGTGTATTAACTCAACTTACATTTACTCATGGTTGTTTTCATTTACCCCCTTGGAATTATTATCTGCTCAGGAAAGCTCTGTGCTTATTTCCAAGAATCTCAGTTTTCTTCTAGGAAAGCATTTGTTTAATGAAATAAAATCAGTATTAAGGACAGTTAAAGGTACTGCTGCTCTCCCTAAAATCCCAGTGAAACTGTGTTAGCTTCCCTGGAATAAAGCTACTCCTTCTGAAAGGGGCACTTGAATACAATTAGCCCATGATAATTTAAATAGCTCTTACTGAATCAAAGAAATTTGGATGCTGACCAAAATTTAACCCTCCAAAAGTTTTTGAAGACACTGCTTCAACCAACCAGGGATCTGCTCTGTACCAGGGAAGGCAGATCCATCACTGAGAGCAGGACCTAGTCATATTAAAAAAAAAAAAGCTGTATTTTATGATGAAAAAGGCAATGATAAAACAATGAAAAAAATACTGCAAGTTTTGAATGTTGGCAGTTATGATTACGTGAGTAGTCAACTCCCAAGTAACAGAAAGCACAGCACACTTTTCCATAATCTACCGTGCTTGTTGATCCTCAGGGGGCTTTATATAGTTGAATAAATGCAAGGTCTTTTCAACAACTGAAATGCAAAATATGACCCTCTGAAGCATTAATTTAAAGGATTTGGCATTTTCAAAGGGGAGGTTCATGAAGACAAATAACAACTGCAAGTTTCTAGGGAACGGGGATATTGCCTAGTCATGAAAAAAACCCTAACTTGGTACACATGAATTTATTTTGTGGGGATAGATGGAACCCTTGGGAGGGAATGAAACGGAATGAGTTACATGACAGCTGACCCAAGTCTGCAATTTCTTAATGGAAGATAATTTGTTATATTATATTTGTCTGTCATGAGCAAGTCTACAGCAGACAAATGAATTGTATCTCTTTGAGCCAAAAAAACCCCAAACCCAAAGCCCAGCTGAAAACCTAAAAGGCAATTCCCTTAAAAATAGGAAAAGGGGCAGTGAAAGTTTCACACATATTCTGGATTAGATAAATTTGCAGCAGCAGTTAGAAGGATTCTGCTCTCCACTCTCTATTTTTTCCATTCCATTTTCTTCTCTCTGACAAATTTCAGCTGTGTTGATATCTAAAATTTGCATTTCCTATCATTTTTTTTTAAATAAAAAAATCATGGGTTTATAATTTGATTTTTCATCACTGTGGTCTGGAACTTCAACTGCCTCTTGGAAAGTCTGAATCAATTGTCTCTAAATCAAAAATTCAGTCACACACTTACTCCTCAGTGAGTGTCCAATTGCTCATTTTTCTGATCCCCACACTAGGCTTCTGACCACTGTCACCACCAACCACCAAGAGTTTTCCATCTTTTCCTCCCTCAAGCCCCACTCATTCACTCACTTTCTGCTGGTAACCAGCAGCTTTTTCCCTCTCCAACATCTCTTCCACTATTTACGGTTTTACCACCAACTCTTCTGAGCCTTCTCCTCAGTCAGATACTCTATCACCTCTCTTATCACACACCAACAGTCAACTCCCTGCTTGCTTTAAAAAAGTGGGGAAAAACCACAGAAACCTAATTTTGAGTCACCTCCCAGTCTTAGCAAGTCTTGAAACAGCTGTTTCCAGGGCAGCAGTGCTGGCCCAGATGGTTGTGGTTCTCTCACTGGACATGACACAGAGCTTTCAGCTGAGCTGCTACAGCTGCCTGCTGGATGCTGTTATGTTTTCCTCACACTGGATTGATCTTGTATGTTCTTTGTCTTGAGACCTGGATAACATCAATGGAATAGCATAAAATGACTGCAGCCTCAGCAAAAAGGCCTTAATGTTTGCTTCTTTAACCCACATTTAGGTAGTTATTTGAAAGTGCTTTTGCAGCTACCTGGGAACTCTTGCTCTCATCCAAGTTCTGAGTCTTATCCACCTCTTCTAAAACAAGCATCTCTTCTAATAAGCTGACCTTGATTATTGTTCTCCCATTGGTTGCTCAGTTTTCCCTCTCTCAATCCTGATCTTTATGATGGCTTTTTTTTTTTTGGACACAGATGGTCTTGCACCTTGCTTAGAGTCCTATCAAACCAAAAATAACCTCCAAACTGCCCCTGTATTTTAATATTCCCTTTTGGCTTTAGCTTTTCATTTGCCATTCCTAGCAAATAAGTTCTCTTTTGTCTTCTTCTTGCACCAACTACAAATCTACCTGTTGTCTCTGCAGCAGGCACGTGGTTGATTCATGTGCCAAAAACTTCCCTGTAGAAGCATTTAGTGGGTCCAACTATAAGAGTCTTCTCGGGGCTTTCCCAAAGTGTTTGTTTGCAGAAAATCTTGGCAGTACTCAAGCCCTGAACAGGACCACTGTTTTCATGACAAAATTCCTAACTTTTCTCTCATTTAATGTTGTTTTTGTTACTTCTTCTTTGGTTGGGCAGACACATCTATTGTTTCATAGCATCAAATCACCCACTGGCTGCCTTTGGTTACTTGTTTGTCACAAATGGCTCTATTTTTTTAATCATATGGTTTGGTCCGAAAAAGAGGAGTACTGGGAAGGGGAAGAGACAGGGTGATCCAGCTGCTGCAACATTTTTCAAAAAAATCTGCTGGTTTCTGTAAATCAGTTGAGCAGTTTGGGATTTACACAAAACTGCCTTTACCAAGAAGGCTTCCTGCTAGCTTCCTGAAAATGGCATGTGATCTCAAAACCCTTTAAGTGTACAGAAGTACTGGAAAATGGTCAGAACTCGTTTGTCAGAAGGCAATTTTAAGGAAGTTCAGCTATTTTAATGGAACATTTAATTGCACATTTAATCTGTGCATCACACATTTATAGAAAACTATTATTTTAAATTAATGGTTTTGTTCCTCCTAAAAGCACTAGTCTAATTACTGCAGAACCCACATTTTCACTACTGTCATTCTTGACACGTTGAGTCTCATGTTCATGAATTAATTTAGGTGCCAACTTCTCATGCAAGGCAAAGATGTCTCTCTGTCCATGCAAAGACGTAAGAGATTTTTGTATTTTTCTTCCCTTGTTTTTAGGATAAAAGACAGACCTCAGCCACAAGATTTGTATTTGCCTTATGATCAGCATGGAGAGTATTTTTTGTTTTGATACATGGCTGTAGTGGCTTGTGATTACACTTGATCTCTTATATTTTCTGACAGCTCTTGCTTGCAGGTACAGAGAAGCAAACTCAGATGGTGCTTATCTTTGAACACGCACTTGTTTCTAGTTGCAAACACTGGGAGGGTAAGCTGCTGTAGCATGAAAGCAGAGTAGTGTAAGGAATCTGATGGAGGTAGAGCTGCTTATAATGAATTAAGAAAACTAGATCTTGATTTGACTATTGGGAAGTTTATTCTTGGCTTAAGTTGACGAGAAGAAGGGAGAAAACTGTATGTGGGGAAAGAATGGCTCAAAGTGAACCACTTCAGGAAACACTTAAGGGTTGGTAAAAGACAACACATACTTTAATAGCTAACTTCTAAAACTCTACCCCCTGACTTCAGACAGCTTGTGGACTGGCTTTGATGAAATCATTTGGCTTTGGCCTGCCACTGGAAAAAACCAAGGCACTCTGATTCCTCTGGAGTAGGATGTTTTCCAGAGGGAGGGACAGAGAAGAAAACCAGAGAGGGACTGAGAATTTATCCTGCACTGACTTCCACAAGTGAATGCACAACATGGGCCTCTTTGCACCACTGTATGAACACTTTTCCTAATATTTTGTTTCTATTATTGAGCTCAAGGAGAGGCACTGTATTCCTTGTTAGACTCTGAGGGGAAGTGGAAAGGGTAACCCAGTTCAGGGATATTGTCAAGGCAAGTAAAGTGGGTGCCCTACGGGTTGGGATTAAACTCTTTCCATGTCCTTTAGGATCATGTTATTGCAATTAGATACGAGTTCAGAGGGTGCCAGCTGTCCCATGTTATTTCCCAATGCACACATCTCTGAGCTTGTACAAATAGGAGGTAGCTGAGCCACATGATGTAAGACCCCTAATCCCATCAGGAATTACCAAAGGCTGATGTGCTTATTTTCCCTTGGGATCACCTATTCTTCTGGCTATATTCTAGAACACAGTTCACCGAGTGATTCCTGAGAGAAGTAAAAGGCATGAGGTGCAACATCGAATTTGATGCCCCCCGAGGGCTGATGGATAGGAGAGAGGACAGAGATTCTACTTGGGTATCCACAGTGGGGACAACAGTGGCCTTGGGGATCAAATGAAGAGTCACCGAAGTCTGGAGTGTACACAAAGGCCTGAGGATGGCAACCTCTGCTTTAAAAATGAAACAGCAATTTTCAGTGCCTTTTCTACTGAGGTTCTTGACTTGAAATCCCATGAGCATTCAATTTTCTGAAATGTCTGAGAAATTTTCCCCTAAAAAGTCAGAAGTGTATCTGACCTATTACTTTAAAACATTTGTACTACTTGCCACTCCCAAGAATCATGGTTAAAGTGGTTTGTGTGCTCGGGCCAGCTTCTTCATAGAGAGTCTGAGCACTCGGTGTATCTCAACCTCTTTCCATTTGCAAAGTTGGGCATTTTTTTCCCAGCAGAGTAAGTTAAAGAATGCTGAGAGTAACCCTGTCTTTCCCCTAGCTACTTTTGACAGCCTCTAAGCAACATGCACACTACGGCTCTGGGATATCCCAGACTGATCCAGCCCAGATCATTCATGTGCAGCAGGCAAAGAGAAGCTACTCATCAGCTTAAAGGAAAAGCTGCCCTCACTCCTTGTCACTCTACCTTTGACCAAGGTAAGGCTAAGGGACCATTTCCCATTTGCTCCTTTCCAAACCGAACTATGAATATAAGGCACTTTTTCAGCAGAAGGGTAGAGAATTTAATGTGCTATACACCACATTTCCCTGGCATGAAGCACTAACATTATGAACCAGTATCAAATGTGAAAGTACAATCACTCTATTAACTACCTAAATTCTCTCAAAGATAAGCCATGTAAGTAGATGGCCATGGTGCAATGATCAAGGGAAATGTAATCAGAAGGAAAGGGAATAAGACAAGCAGGTCTCTGCCCTTTCTGGCTTTGCCAGACATCCTCTTCAAAAACCCACTGCTGCTTGTAATTTTGCAGCTGACATTTATGCTGACATTTGCCGGTACCACAGCACTCTGACTGCAGAGGAGGTGATGACTGTCAGCAGCTTCTTTCATTTGAGTTCTTTCACACCATTTGCATGTATATTTTTTCCTTTTTTTTGTTCTTTTTTTTTTTTTTTTTTGAGAAAGCACTGGAAAACAGTAATAGCTTGTTATGGCTAATAGCTTATAATGCTTACATTCCTCAATGTAAACCTTATGAATCTAATGTGGAGGGAGCTGAACTGACCTCTTCACATGTGTGAAAGAAAATTTTCATGTTGCTAGAGAAAGGTGGGCTGGAAGAAGCTCTTTTTCTAAGCCCCAGGAACTACTCTAAGGCCACTGATGCTCCTTTCACTGCATGGAGCATCACAGATACTGCACACGCTGCTCATGGGAGGTGCACAGAAAGAAGCTGTGGATTCAAAGCAGGAGTAGTCAGACAGCTATGAACAGGTTTGCCTCTAAATGTTAAAGCTTAAACTCTTCAGGAGATAATTTCAATTCCTTTTCATTTAAAATGTTGATGTATGTGAACAAATTCAACCAAGAAAAACTTATTATTTGAGTGACTGCTTTCAATGAGGTCACTTTGCAGCTAAGGAAAGCAACCAGAACAGTGCCCAACAACAACAAAAAAATTAAAGAAATTCATTTACATGAAATCATTTGGGACTGTCTTGTATTTTTCTCTTAGGTCAGATCCATCTTAGCTCAGAAGGCCCGCTCCAAACTTACAGTCTTGACTCTAAAGGCATTGAGACACTTATTGCAGGGAGAAGTGTGGTCATATGAGCCATGAAAGTTTTATCTGCCTTAGTGTAAACCTGACTGATGCATACATTTTAGAGGTTTTCTTGCACTGGGGTATATTTTACTGTCAAATTTTTACTAATATGTAAAAAAAAAAAAGTCAAATTGATCAGGGACATTAGCCAAACAAAACCTGAGTTTATCAAAGGTACTCCTACAGCAAAAACATTGCATTTAGGCAACAAATTAAAAAAAAATCACTCTGAAATTTATCTAATCAATCACAGTGAAACAAAGGTATTATCGTAATTCAGGCAAGCTAATAGTGGATGTACCAGATTAACAACTGTATCTCACTAATAATAAACAGTAAAAGTAACCTGTGCTCTATCTGGTGTTCTTTTTTTAAAAAAGGAGGAAACATTTTTAGTTTCATATGAATTGATTGGGACTGACAAGAAGCAATTCTAAGTGCTTTAGTCAATTTAATCCGATTTAGAGGAAAAAAAGCTAAAGCAAATTTTAAGTAATTTCGATTAATGGAAGTATGGAGGAAATCATAACTGTTCACAGATACTCTGTAGCCAGGAAATGAAGCCAAATTGGCCAGCTAAACTGTTCACTGTGAGCTTTTCACTTGGTGTTAGTGTGTTCTGAATGAAAAGAGAGGACAGCCTTCAACATCTGAGTCATACTCTTATACCAAACTGATGTCAAGCATTAATTTTATGCATTTAATTTAATGAAACCTTTCAGTTCATATTTAACAAAACATGACATACTTTGTTTCATTGAAACCCATTCTCTAAAAAACTCTTTTCTTGCAGAAACAATTCAATTTTCAAAATTTGATTCACTTTCAGGGATTTTTTTTTTTTCGTGTCCCCAAAACTAATTTAAAACGCATTTTCCTGCTGTAACAGGCTGCAATTAAGCAAGATTAAAAAAAAAGTAATTACTGTATCAAACTAGTACAGCCAATGCAAAATTTCCCTTTTATTTCAAATAAACTTTGATGCAGTTCTTTGACTGAAATTTTTCATTGGTCTCTATGCTCCTGCTTTTTTTTCTTTTTTTTTTCCCCCCAGATTGCTTAATGATAAAGGAGGTTACAGAGCTGAGTTACAGGACAGATCATTCACCACTCAGGCATTCCTGATACTCCCACCGCAGCACAGGCAAGTATTTAAGTGCGTAAGTGCCACATTTCTTTGCTGCATCTGAATGCTGAAGGATGGGGGCCTGTGTCAAGGAAGTGCAGAGCCCACCCCATTGCTGGGTCACCATGACAATGAGACAGCAGGAAGGAGAAATGTTTGCCATGCAGCCACATAACCCCAGCGTAACACCACTCTAGTTAAATATGCCAGAGCGCTAAGAAGGGCTGGCTTAGTGTCACACAGTGAAGAAAAGGCACCATCTCTAGGTGGGGATGGGAAGGGGACTTCCTCTCTCCAAAACACACGTCTGTGAGATCACCTGGCTTTGGCACAGACCTGTTCGTGCCCGGGAATTAATCCTGTTGCATTTAGTCACAGCTGGTGGCACTTTATGAACATGAAATATCACATTGCTACTAAACCCCCCTGACATTCCAGCTCAGCTGACTATCCCAAAATCCTGTTGTCAAGTTCCTTCCCCTTAAGGGTGGATCGTCACAAGATGCAAATCCAATGATGAAATGCAGGTGAAATGATGCAAAACAGAAAGTCAACTGAAAAAATAATCCACGTCTTGCTATTACAAAATATCTATAGGACATTGCAAAGTTAGGTAGCACTTTATGGATGTTTATGCAAAAGTCATAGCTGAGATGTTGTTTTTGCTCTATGACCCTTAGAAATCCAGTTTCTCCTGCTTAAAAGTTTTATTTGCTGTGCCATTTGACTCTAGGAGCTCAGCAAGGGCTGCAGCCTGCACAGCTCCTTTGTGTTTAGGTGCAGAGTCACTTTATGGTGCTGGGAAGTCACTTCATTCAGGCACAAGAGTGCTGGGAGTATAGTTTCTTTGTTAAGTCCCAGGGCAGAAATGGAGCATCTATATCACACACACGGTCCTACGTTTTACACCATGATAGAAGCTTGTGGCCCTTCCTCTTGCTCTAATTCACTTAGAGAAGCCACAGAGGAAAGTCCCTGTCTCTCTCAGACATCATCTTTTGCCATCATTCTCAGTCCTTCTCGACTCTAAGTCCTAGGAGAAGAACTCTCCCTGGCTCAGCTTGTCTCCTGTAGCTGCCCTCAGGAAGATGAGCTCTTTATTTTTTGATCCAGTTTGGCAGATGGATTTAAACAATCTTCAGAAATCTGTGCTAAGTCTAATCTAGTCTGACTTCACTCCTCTTGAACCCTGCAAGGTTTTTGCAAATGAGCCTCCTGCATTATCAGTTACCCAAAGCCGTATTTAGTATAATTTAAATGCTGAACTGGTGAATCTTCTCACTGAGGGCAGAAGGGAGCTGGATCCATGGAAAGGTCACTCAGCAGGAAGGATGCACAGAAACCAACAACAAGGGAGCTGAGTACCACAGAACCCCTGATATGCACAACACAGAGGATATTAAAAAGTGGGTAGGAGGCAATGAGCAATAAGCATGCTGGGCCTCTGTGTCTTTTAATCTTCTGGCTCCCTTTCTGTCTGAATTAGCTGAATTCTGTGGGATAACTTGGTAGGCATTTAAGGAAGTGACCTACACTGCTTCCTCATGTGTAGCACAATAATCGACAGCATCAAATGAACTGAGCATCAAGCTGGCATCACCCAGTTACAATGGCAGTAGAAATTAAATAGCATTAATTAGAGGGAGAATATGGAACTCTTTCTGCCTGGAACGTCTCTTCTCTTAGCTGTCAAAACCCTCCATGGTTTGGCTTATTAAGAGCCAAGCTGACAGGAAAGCTGGAGGGAATAAAGGAGCATTCTCCACTGTGTGCCAAGCCAACTAAGGGAAGACTTGAGTTCAAGACTGACTTTTAAAAAACAGCAAAACGCTAATGAACTTTATCCAAGCACCAATCATTTTCTGAAGATCATTCTAACTAGACCACAGACAACACTTTTGCTCTTATTTCACTGCAAGATCAGGTAAGTAATGTAAGTAATGGAGAAAGAATCAGAGATTAAAAAGGTTTTTTCAGTTTCCAGAAAGCAAAGCAATCTTCCACGACAGTGGACAGTAGCCTTCCTATGCGCTCTGCTGATACCTGTTATGTATTCTGTGTTAAAACTATCTCCACAACCATTTCCCCCCCCCACTTTATTGACATTTGATACAAACCAGACTGTACTCTGCATTAAAAAGGGAGCTTGATTCTTTGAGGTACAGTGAACTCTCATTTCTCACCGTGGAAGAGGTCAACCTCTTGCAAAACCACTGAAGGCAGGTTCCTTGTACTATTTGGAAGCTGCTTTCCTACACCTTCCATTCTGTGATACACTGGGAAGGGCCAGGAGAAATATCAGCTTTTTAGTCGGGACTCAGTTCTGTACTCTGTGATTGAAATTCATGCCAGCTTCTACGATAGAACTGTAGAATGGGAACTGTGATATTGCAAAGTATAGAACAATTAGTTACATTTAGAAGGGTTTATTTGCCACCTTTTGGCAATCAAGTATGTTTGCATATGCTTTTTTAAGAACTTGTCTTTCCTTTTGCATGCATACTTGCCTTTTTTCTACACTAAACAATTAATGCAGTTCCCAACTACTAAACAAAAACCTGTGGACATTTTGGACAGTAAACTTTTTCTCCCATTTCATGTCTACACAATGCCTATAACTGACTAGAGTCCTGATTGTTGAACAGAACCATCAAGAAATTTTTATTAATTAGAAAAATAGTATTTTTATTTCATTAATTTTTAAAAATATGTAACTTATTCCTTTGTAAAAAAAAAAAAAAGGAAGAAAAGTGTCAGCAGATTTCCATAAGTTACCAGTATGGCAAAAGCACATTGTTTAGGAAGTCACCTACAAGTGAGCTAGAATTACACATTAATAAATGTCCAGTTTGCAGTACCCAAAAGTTCAGATGTTTCTTTGAGTCTTATTCAAGCCCCTTGAATCTAAGCATCTGCATAATTTCATATAGTAGCTGCACTATATAAAATGGCTTAGAGAGGAAGATGCCAGAATGGAGCAAAAAAAAAATCATGGACTTTCCAATAAAAACATTATTTTTGGTCAACATTATTTGCTAAATTAAACCTAAACATATTAATCATGTTGCTTAACCCACAATTGCATTTTTCAGCTAATATATTAATTCTCCTTCCAATTCCTCTCAGCTTTTCTTACATGCCCTACATCTCTACTTTCCCATAACAGAAAATGGCATCTCTTTCTTCTATATTTAGAAACATAACCTCCCTTAAAATGATGTTCTGTGAGAAATCTCACTTGGACATGCTGTGACACTCGATGGACTTGAAAACTGTGCCCAAGAACGACAGGATGTGACAGCTCCATGATCCCTGAAGATGCTTTAAAGGGCATCCAAGAGATAATCCCTTGCTCTTACCACACAGATCCAAAATTACAGCTGGACGAAACAGGCAACTGGATATATGAAAAACTGGGGGCCAGTCAAATCAAGGAGAGCAAAGAGGAAAAAAAAAAATCCAAGGAGAAAACTTGTGCTGATCACTCTCTTCTTTTCTTTTCTAGAGAATGCAGAGGAAGGAATATGTGCACACTGACTTTCTCCTGCCTGGTCTCTCCCAGGCTTTACCCATCAACAAGAAGAGCCAAGAGGACATCAATGTCACTCCACCAAAAAGTTCACTTTTGGGCTCAGGAGATGCAAATCCTCCAGAGCATCCCCTTTCACTAAGGGCTGCCTGCAAAAGCCGTGCAAGAAACTTCACTGGTCAGTTTAAGTGCAGGATCCTTTGTGCACAGATTTAAATAGAAAATTACTTCAGCTTAATTCTCGCAGGATCTAGCCCAGAAATCTCACAGTGCAACACATAAGATAAATTTTATTAATTAAATTTAATTAAATTCAAAATGTACATTTCACCACTTTTTGATGAAGAGTATTTCCTAAAATGTCAATAAATGTTGAAAAGAAATTTAAAGAAATTCTGTTAAAATTTTTCTGTTAAAAAGAAATGGCTTGCTGCTTTATTAAACCACCTGGGTTAACTTCCAGTTGCTGCTTATTTTAAGAAAGTAAGAAAGAATCAGCAGCATCATAAAAATAGAGATTCTGTTTCTTATATTTTCTACTCATAAAAAAGGGGAAAAGCAAAACGTGAAAGAGCTTAGAGCTAAGGTATTTGGTTTGAGGATCAGTAGAATATTTCATTTTGTCTGTAGGAATAATTATAGTCTTGATTATTATATAAATATCATTTCATGTTAGTTCTCTGGCCAAATGTCTAAATTTAGAATTACTCTTTTTTTTCATGACACAGTTTCAATAATAAACATTATGATCAAGCCTAGGTGTATGTTACATTATTAAAATGCCTCCTTTTTAAGCACTTGGTGGAATCACTGTTACTGTTCTGCTATGGCTTATCTAGTTTGCTGGTAAAAATGAAGATTTATTTTTATGTGGTTTGAACTAAGATGACTGAGTTTTGATGTGTGCTCACCCTTAACTATTAACATTGTGTGCAATGGCAGTTTAAATGTTTTATTTTCAAATAAACAGGCAAATGGACTGTTATTTCTAGAAATACTAACAGGATCATGCCCAAGCATTGGGATTTTTCAGTCTGGAGCAAGAGGAAACCACACATTTTCTGTTTATTTTTGTGGGTTTTACTATTTTAAGTAACATCAAGCCCCGGACTGAAGATACTCTGACATTTCTGGTTAATTTGAAGGAAAAAAAGTCACAATAATTTCTTTGCAAGTTAGGTCAGCTTATGCTAAGTCACTGAGTGATGAAAAATATTCTCTGTGGCAAGAGTATGTGCAATGTCCTCCAGGATCTCCATCTCCAAGTCTTTTGCAAAGAAGCTCAAAAGGAATACATAGGAAAGCGGGAAAATGGTTGACGGATGGCCTGGTCCTACTAACATGTACCCAAAACCACTCATGTGCCATTCAAGTGGGATTGTGTAGGGACTTTTGGGAGCTGTCCCTGTCTCCTTATCTGAGAACACATGCTGACAGTGCTATCAGATGCTCTTTTCTGCTCTCTTTTCCCCTGACCTCAGTTTTAACACACGCATGAAAGACAGAATAGCAAGGTTCTCGTGCTGCCTTAGGAGCAGTGAAACCTGAGCTTCAGCTGTGTGGTTTAGACTCATGCATTTGTAAATGTTATTTCGGTTTTCCTTTGTAGCTGGCTGTTTATCTTTTGAAGGTGCAGAAATGAACAAGTGTCAGGGTTTTTTTTCTGAGCAGTACCCGGCTTCACCTAGTAATAAGCAGTTGATTATCTGCAGGTTACAAAGTACTGCTTGAGAACTGTAACTCACTTTCTGAATAGTCAAATTCAGACACCATTCGATGATTGAGGTTTTACAAAGGTATCAGAATATCCTTTGAAACTAAAGGCTTTTTGCAGCCCAGAGCTGTTCCTCTAAATCTCTGTTCAGTTTGAAACAGTTTGACCTCTGCATCTCATTTCTGTGCAGTAATAAAACCCTCTAATAAATATAAAGAAAAATGATTGAACCAGGTAAACACAGAAAAATTAGGGAAGGAGAAAGCTAATGAACTTAATTGCAATCACTATACCAGTATTGCCTCGACTTAAAAAGTATTGATTAAATAACTGAATATTTACATCTTGTAGTGGACCCGCTGAAAGCAAATGATGCATTGCAAAGCAAACAGAGGCTGACCTTTGCACGTTTTCCCATCAGGCTGCAGGGTAAATCCAACTGGGCAACTGCACCGTACCCCTGTCGCGGTATCCTTGCAAGTCCGATCACAGCCTCCGTTATTGACAGCACATGTTTCTGCAGAATGAAAGAGAGAGAGAGAGAAAGAGAGAGAGAGGGAGAAAGGGAGTGTAATGAAATGCTCTGGGGGAGGGGAAGGGCACTGCCTCTTTGGGGCAATATTACAACATATTAAAAGCAATATAAGTTTTAAGCAAGCCAACTGAAGCAAGCTCAAGGTCATCAGGGTCCATGTACTGGTTTTGACTGGTAAATCGTTTCCACAAGTCATGATTCCTCTTTCCTCCCAAATTGGAGATTTCACTTAATGTATTTAGTTACTGTTTTTAAACGGTCTTAGACAATAGGATGGGTTATTACATATGAAAGAAATTTGAAAAGAAAAAAAAAGCGCGATTGCCTTTAAAAGCAGAACCAAACATTCTGTTTTGTATCAGTCAATGTCTAGCTGAGGTATGTTAAAGCTCACTTTTAAATTCTGTTGTAGGCATAATGAACTTTAAAAACAGTAGGAAGCAAAGCAGCGTGCTAGACTTGGAACTGAGAATTTAAAACCCTTAGTTAAGAAAGAGTTAATGGAAAATGAACTACATATATCACTTTGACAAGAATCTACATGCCCAATCTGTTCTTACTGAACTACAAGCAAAAGGCATCTGGGTTTTGTCCACTTAAAGCTTTTTGCAAATTGAAAGGAGTTTGGAGTGGGTGGGAGGGCATAATTGAGGTCACTGAACCCATTCCAA
Organism: Machaerirhynchus nigripectus; assembly: GCA_013397975.1. Lineage (NCBI taxonomy): Eukaryota > Metazoa > Chordata > Aves > Passeriformes > Dicruridae > Machaerirhynchus > Machaerirhynchus nigripectus. The sequence continues at coordinate 243,512 of VZRQ01005776.1, read as the reverse complement.
GCTGTGTCATTGAAATTTCCCAGTGCTTGTAGTATGTAGAAGGGTGGCTGGGCAAACACAGGCAAGAGAAAGTTGCAATACTTCTGAGCTTTTACTACAGTGGGCAGTGACTATTAGGTACCACTAGATTTAAAAAAAAAAAAAAAAATTCTTCAACTTCATTACAGAAAAAGCAAGAACCCCTCCCTCGCTGCCGTTGTTTGGCGTTACTCATGTATGCACATGCACACACCGTCCACATGCATATGCACACATACTCACAAACACATCCACAGAAGAGATAAAAGGCAAGGGCAATGATTAACTTTGCTTTGATCCGCAGAATGGAGTGGATGTAAGGATGCCAATTGAGCACGTCAGTTTGAACTGTACATTTTTCTGAAAAGTATTTACTTCAGAGAATAAGTCCTTTTAATAGTATCTTTTTCAGTTGCTCTGGATTTGATTAAATTAAAATACCCCACTGCCCCCCAAGATTGCCATTATTCTACTCAGCTCACCTCTTTCCCTAAAGAGGCTTTGTCATTACTTACTCAGATTTACAGACTCCTATTGCTGAATATTCACAGCCTGTGTCACAATTGTACCCTGTGGACAGGGTCTGACAATCAGCTATAGGATATGCTAATGGGGAATTGCCTTAGAACAGTACATTGATCAAAAATTATTTACACAGAACAGAACAGGCTTTATCTTTCAATTGACTAGTACTAAAAGATTTTTATTTTAAAGTAGCCTGTGCCTTGCCCTCAAGGTGAACTTAGACTGGCCCTTTGGAGGGACTTCACCAGTTTAAAAAAAAAAAAAAAAGTGTAACTGTGGTTTTTTTTTTTTTCCCTTTTGCACTGGCACAGGCCTCTCCATCAGTTGTGAAATAATCTCCTGGCACTTAAGAACAAACTGAAAAAGTGTGTTTGGGGCACACAGGCATTAACAGCATGGGACAGATCTCTGAGCCCATATACACTCACACATTGTCTTCCAGATAGATTTTAAATTTTTATGTCTGTTTGCCAGGTAATAACATCGTGTAGAAAGAGCTACCAGTATATAAATGGATTTGCATGCAACTGCCAGGAAGCACAGCTAACAAATGGATTGACATGTTTTCTGGAACAGCTTTCTGAAAATGGAGCTGAGTCTGCAGCTCCTGATTTTCAGGCAGTTCTTGCTCACCTTGCAGGACCTGAACCTAAGCAATATAGTTCTGATTTTCATCTACTGCTCTGGGAAGGACTATTTTATAGACTTAGAGGCTGAAACTTCTGCTTGAAGAATTCTTCTCAAATGACAATGCTGGCATTTCCATTTGTATGGGAACATGTGTGTGTCCTCGTGGACCAACATATCAAAAAACAATTTTACGTTTCAGAGAAGGAAAAATGTTTCAGGTCATTTAAAATTTTTAACTTAGGCACAGTTTAAGGGCAGGAAGATTTGCCAGGAGTAAAGAGTTAAGGTTAAAACTCAGGAAAAAGTGCTGAAGGTTAGGTTTGGCATGGCACTGCAAAGAGCAGTAAATCTTCTGTTAGCAGATTAACTCTGGCATATGAAGACTCCTTTATTGCAGTGCGTCAACACAAGATGAACATAAGCAGTAATATTTCTGCTTTCTGGATGACATCCAGTGAAAATGAATAGACACAACAATTTTTTTTTCCCATGGCATGGATGACTGGATCTATAGGGTAAGGGTCATTCAATGAACAAGAGTTATTTCTACGTATAAATAGAAGGAATCAAGCCAGCTTTTCTTATTTTCACACAGATTTAGTAAAACAAACCAAAAAGGATAAATACCCTGCAACCTTCCTAGCAACACTGACTTTCATACATGATGAACTCTTAACAGAATGGAGATGCAATTGAGCAAGAGGACATGTGACAGTACCTCTCACACTTTGGATAATTGGAGAGATGTACTGATGAAATTCCTTAAACTCAAGGTCGTGAGAAAACATCGGTAAAAGAAAGCAAACATGAATAGCAGAATGTGGGAAAGAGGCTACATCAAAGAGAGGAGCTGAGGCCTACACACAGCACAAACTGACTGCATGACCACCTGTGTTTCTGAGAGGGGTGACGCCGGCTCATCCTTCACCCCACCACTATCAAACCCCAGTATATATTTGAAACGCAAATACAACTTTAAGGCCTCAAGCCCAGAGCAGAAGCAAATTACTTATTTCCTTTCCATCACACTGGAGAAGCTATGGAAGGGAAAGAACAGATGTTAAAAATGGGATGAGGTCTTCAAGGTGATATTGATCCTACAGACCATTTTTGCTGTTTTTTTTTCTCTGTGAAGGACAACCTCAACATTTTATCCTTTTTTCTTGTTTGTTTTGTTTGTTTCAAACTTTTTTGACAAGGTAGCAGAAAAAAGAACTGGAAGACACAACTAAAGCAGTGTCATGTTACTGATATTTAGATTCCTTCTGGATTGATTCCTTCAATTAGACTTTACTGTTAATTTAAGGTGATGTTTGTAGCTTCATCTATATCCCTATTGAAATCGTACCAGAAAATTCAGGCAGCAACAGGAGTCTAAAGAAACAGACATCTATTTATATAAGGCAGTCTGGGAGAGATTACATTGTAATTTTCCAGTGTAAACTCCTAATTCTGGAACAATCTCTTGTGTATCTGCTCAATGGATCCACAGACAAGAAATAACTAAAATCATTGCCTATATACTATGGTTCAATCCATTAGAACTATTGCTTTAACATTAGTCCACTGTACTATGGGTTATGCACTGCTTCTGGATATTAAAACATCCAATTAAAATGCACAAGCTTGAGCTGTTGGTCCTTCAGCACCGGATCAGGAACATTGACTTAGTTACCAGGTGGTTACTCCAGTGCCTGCAATGGTTTAGCAGTGAAAGAGCAGCTCTTCAGGTTCTACTTCTGAAGCTTTTGAACTAAAGCAGAATCTCTACCAGGTGGCAACAGGTCACTTTCTTAAAAAGAGACACACCAGACAGGATTTATTTGGCTTTGAATACTATCAAATGCCTGAAAGTCCAACCACATGTCTCATGGTTTGAAAATATTTCTGAAAGCCTGATTTTCAGCTTCTTCTATGAAACAAGTAAACATAACCATTTAAAATATAAGCTTCTACTAAAATCTGTTTGGTTTTTTTTCCAAAGTAGCTAATTATTTAATAAAGCCAATTTTTGTGACTTCAATTTATCTCATGAATGAAATAACATGATATGATTTTAAGGGTATTGGTCAAAATCAGGCAAACCTTGGAATCTTTATTATTCATTGTTTGCAGCCTGATTTAATCTGAACTAAGATCCAAACCGGTTTTATAGGAACTGAGATGCAAAGCAGACCATAACTGCATAGGTCTTTGAGACTAGAAAGGATGTATCTGAGGATCATGCTGTAACCATGTCTTAACTAGATCATTCTCTATAATCTTTGATAAATCATGAGGACAGGTACAAAGACTGGACAAGGTGAACCCCAAAAAAGGCAAGAGGAGGGAGATCTAGCACCAAGGTGCTTTCTTTAGAGATACGGAGAAGTCATTCTCTGATCTTTTCTGGTACCCATCACAGCAGTCTGAAGTCCACAAGTTCCAGAAAACCCTATTTGTTTCCAGGCTCCTGACCATGACACAACTACTGGAAAGAGTGGATAAGAACTGCAAACGTAAGAGCTGCTCTCAAGAATGTGTGTAAAACATGCAAAGAAATCTTAACAGAAGAGAAAAACCCAGCTGTAGTGAAAACAAGAGAACTGTATAACCTAAGTGAAAATGGGAAAGGGAAGCCACTGAAATCATCACCTACATTCAAGGCAGCCTTGCAGCACCTGACTCTTAGGAAAAGCATGAGAGGGACACTGAATGGCACCTTCTGTCTCAGAAAAAGTTGTTATTGGACTAAATTAAAAGACTGTGTTCTGTAGGGCTTATGATTGCCATTTCCTCTGAAGCAGAGAGGAAGGCTGGACTGACCTCCTGTCTTAAGGCCTTGTGCAGAGGAAAAGGATTTTTTGCAGCAATAGGTAGGCTGTGGATAAAAGACATAGCAGTCCCCCAAAACAAAGAGCATTCTCTAAGTTTGCCAGATTTCTATGAACTGTTTAGGTTGACATGGTAAGCAGTAAGTACAGCTGAAAGGAAGACTTGAAAGTGGAAAAATGGTTTTTTCCACTGCCTAGTTCCTATGATTGCCCGAATGACAATGCTGACCAAAGGGCAAGTTAAAGAAAACTAGCAATTCAAACTGCCTTTATTTGGAATTCATTTGCAGTAGAAATGAGTAAAGCTCATTGGGGTCAGCAGAAACAGGATGATTGAGCTTTGCTCTCAAAGTCTGTGCCATATTATTTTGAGCTTATTCTGAGTCATCTTTTATGCTCGGCAAGAGCAATTCCTGATGGAGTAGCCTGGAGCTCAGAATTTAGAGATGCTATCACATCCTATTAAGTAAATCATGGTCCAAGCAAATTATGAACAACTGTATTCAGAATGTAATCGTATCTACTTCTACACCTGGTCTGAATTTTGCACAAGATCTGAACGCAGTATCTTATGCTCAGAATAACTGTCTTAAATGCAGGGGTCAGACACACAAACAAGTCAATCTTCATGCAACTAAAGGTAAATGCTGCAAGCAGCATGGCAGCTTTAGTGCACTCACAGTTTTAGCCAGTGCAGTGAGGAGGTAGATGGATTAGACCATTTTTTCCTAAAGAGGTGCCTCTGAAGTAGTAATTCCCAGCAACTGGAGTAGCAAAAAGGGCAAACTACTCCTAGTCTCTGTTTCTCAGCAGATGTGCTGTAACTAAAGCTGTTGTAAACTGCTACTGTCTCTGAATCAAGAGATAACCTGTTTACCTATCCTAAGCATGTAAAAATGAGTTTATTTCTCTGTGTTTAATTCACAGTGAAACACCAAATTTGAACAACTGAGAAAATATTAAGGACATCTGTTAAAGAAAGCCAAATATATGGCTTTGAGAATTTTTAGAAGGTCTCATCTGAAACTATTAATTGCCATTGTCTATTATGATTCCTTGCATTGCTGTAGTGTTTTGGGGCCCTCCTAAGGACCAACACCAGGACCCCATTGTGCCAACTATGTTGCAGTTACGAAAAAGTGACGCTGGTAAGGTATTAGAGCAGTTCTATGCAAGGGCAAGATCCTGCTCAGCTGGGTGGTACTGGTTTCCTCCCCTTGAAGAATGCTGAATACACTCAGTTTAATACACAAAGTGTTCAGAATCAAATTAGTCCTTAATTTGTACCTCCCCTCCTCTCACACCTGAAAAAGCACTTTGCTCCATCTGGCTCAAAGGCTGCCTGTGCAGACATCTCATCTGTTTCCTTCATGTTGGTGCCACAGCACAATCTCCACCAAAGAGAGTTCCTTCTGAATTCCAGATACACTGGACTGGGGTTTTTTCTTTTCCTCCTAACTTTTATCCAGAGAATCCAGAAATAATTTTAGCCTCTAATGGCAAGTGAAGTGCATGACCATGCCTAAGAACAAGGACTACCTAACCAAATCAATAAAACACGCTGAAGATCCCCCGCAAATTCTGACCAAAAATGCACAAATCCTGAAAGCCTGAAACTTGGAAGAGATTCAAACTTAACTCAGGAAAGGCCATTAAAAAAAAAATTAAATTCTGTGGATGATAAAATGAGTTTGCTTTTACGTAAGAGGGAATATGCAGTATGAGTAAGAAAGCCATGAGACAGAGAACACATGATAAGACTGCTGTTGCCACCCATAAAAAGAATTTTACTGCAAGTAGCAGTACATGAGGTACACGTGCTGTGTGGCAGGAGATCAGGGTACAGGGAGGGACCCAAAGGACAACAAGCACAAGAAGAAACTAAACACACAAAATATTTCAATTTTCAGTTAAGGGAGAACTATGCTATTCTCATGCAAATTATGCTCTGTGATGCTGAAAGGATAGAGAAAGAGCATTCACAGGAGTATAATGAAAGAAACAAATAGCTGTGAACAGATGAAGGAGAAACTGAAAGAGCTTCATATTCAGGGAATGAAAAAGGTGAGACAGAAAGGGTAACTCGCAGGATGTGGAATTCTTCACTTCGTTATGCTTGTCTCCTCATTTCCTTGCAATTTCATGATTGGTAGAATTTTATTTGCATGAAAATAGGATGAGAATTCTGTCCTGCCACATAGGGAAAGTGTGAAGAAACAACTAGGTGAATCTTACACTGAGTCATGAACCCCGCAGCTCTCAGTTCAGAAAAGCTTGATTCCTCTTCAGGGAACACTACATACTTAGGGAATGTCACTGGATGGATCAGGTGTTTTATGAGCATCCTATGGGTCCAGTCTGGTTTTTAAAATTAACACTTGTAGCTGTGGTGCTCTCTCTAGATAGAGAAGCTGCATTTAAGAAAAACTGAAATTATCTGAACGTCGCGAAGGAGCATTATCTCCTGACCTTGGATAAATCCTTTCATTTAAAATGGGAAAGCAAAACAATGCAAGGTAGTGCCAGGAATCCTGGATAAGGTCAGAGTCTTTCTTGCCAGCAAAGAAATGAAGAAGAGGGATTTTTACAGGAAATAGCACACCATTCACAAACTCAATGAATAAAAGTGACAGTAACTCAAGATGAAAAGATCTGCCCTTGGGAGACAGAGAATGCTTGAATGACCTCAGGGATTCCTTCCCCCTGTTTGCTATGATTTCATACAGCAAAGTAGAACTGACAGAAGGAGTTAAAGTGAGGTCTTGGTTTCACAGTCAGTAACTGAATTATAGAAACTCCTAGCAATATGCCTGCTAATGAAATGTTTGCAATTCTTTATTGATTAAAGCACAAAAGGATTATGATGCATACAGAGCTGCACACTTGGTTTTCTGAAAGTGAGCATTTTTAAGTCGGGTAAAAGCCATTCAGAAAAATAAAGACATGTTTTAAGTAATTGGAAAGAGTCCTAGGAGGCAGAATAACGAAGCTAGGTACTGAAGTACATACTGGAAAGGTGCTCCTGGCTTAAAGTGACCCTTGGTAGGACAGAAGTTAACTGCTTTGAAGGAGTACTTGAAAACTAACACTAGCTTCTCCACCACCCTGCTCTTTGAGACAGAAACCTGGGAGTAGCATCACCTGGAAACCCTCATTCTATTTTGAAAGAAGACAAAAATAAAGCCTGCAGAATCCATGTTTAATTCATGCTGGAATGCAAGACTTTAGGAAATTTTCTGATGGTGAACGGGAGCTCGTACACTGTTTACTCCACTGTTTGGTGGTTAAGGCATTAAATTGCATGTTAGACACCCAGGTCACACTTTCTATGCTTTTATGTTTACTGAAACTGAAAAATCCCTAGCCCTTTTTAGGCTATTGATTACCAATAGCAGCCCCAAGGGTGGAACATCTACATGAGGCAATAATGAGTTAGTCTGACTTTACAGACCAACATTTTCCTTGAAAATGGGTGGCAATGCACTGTGAAAGGGTCTTTAGTATCATTTTCTCACATTTCAAATGAATATTCTAACAAGTACATTCTGTCTGTGTACATTCTGTCTCCCTATTTCTGAAGATCATTCCAGGCAAAAGCTCTGTGAAAACCAGAGTTCCCCCACAAAACCTACTTTCAAGAAAAAAGGCTTTTGACAGAAAACTCTCATCAGATGAAAGGATTTTTTTAGGTTAGGAATGCGTGGCTTCAGTAAGTTCTACTGTTCTACAGCTCCTTTTCCTGAGCTGCAAAGAAGCTAAATATGGCTCTACCACAGAGTCCTGAAATCCAGAAAATGGTGGATTTCCATATGACCTACACTATCACTGTGTGGTTTATACAGTATTTCAAGACAGATGTTTGATTTTGGATAAGTTATTCACACTGAGTCACCAGAGGACAGATCTTTGGATGCTGATGAGTATAGAAGGAAAGTTTCCATATTGATATGCTGTCATTTTAAACATGGCAGGAGAAGATAAATTTAATTATGAGACTGGTAATTGTAGTTAACTTTGTGGATTCTGTCTTCCTGTAATCAAGAAAAAGCTGTGTGTCTCTACTGAAGAGAAAACAGTGATTCAAAGAGACTCCTGTGTGTCACACAGAGAGATGGAAGTAAAAATAAGCACACTAGAGATATTAGAAGTTTTTTATCTGCTGTTTATGTGCATGTTCATACAGAGCGTAGATCCTTGCAAGTTAAAACCTGAGATTTTTAGCTGTAAGACCACTCAGTCCCACACCATCAGTTCTTCTCAGCTCTGGAATCCCAAGGATTTCCAGGTGGACTAAGAAAAAGACGGGGAGAAGGTTGCTGACCATGTGCATGTGCTTATGGACATAAAATCATTATCAATATGAAGTTCACACACTGGGTGTGTGACCTCTGTAATCCCAATTTTATGCAAGATACCTGACAGAGGATCTTAATTAGAAACAGGGACTGTAGAGTATTGCTCTTCGAAGAGCTGCATGATACCTGGAAGCCTCTGTGAGGGACAACTGCAGAAGCAAGGATGGTGCTTCAGTGGCTTTCCTGCCTTGAACTCCGGGGCAGAATGTTCAGCTCACACCTGATGGTTCTGCCTCTGCTCCTTACCAGTCTGACACAGTCTGTTACCTGCAGTGGGAATTCAGTGTGGAAGTAGCTGGGACGGGGTATCTTCCTGCCACTGAGGCAATCCGGTGAGAGGTGCTCCAGACCAGTCAGTCAAAGCACGCCTGATGTCCAGGATGAACAGGGCAGCCTAATCCTTAGATAACTGGGGTTTAAGAAAAGACACCATACGGCTGACTATTCAGCTCAGATGAGTCAAGGCATATGAAGCTGAATATGGCATATGAACCACTTTTGGTTCAAATGGGTAAATCCAAGCTCTAAATTCGTAAATCTCTCTGCTTTTTTTGATGCAACAGATACGAAAATGCTACAAATGCTGTAAGTTCCACAAGCTCCTGTTGTGGGTTTTTCATTTAATATGATATGAGCAGCTCACTAAAATCTACTAGGTACTGGGCTAAAGTTATACAACCAAAACAGCTTTGGGCAGGACAGGATAAACACAGTTACCTTGGCTGATGTTTCCAGGTACCTTCAGGAGGCCCAAGATTGGATAAAAGAGCTGACCAGCACACAGATAAGGGAGTACTGGCATGTCATTAAAGTGGCCAAAGTAGGACTTGCACTTGTCATCTATTAGTCTGAACTGGCTTTGGCTGTTTACTGCAATGTTTGGGATCCTTGGAGTTGGACAGATGGGGAAGTACAATTTCCACATCAAGTAAAGGCAAACAAAGAGATGATTCTGGCCCATGTATCATGCAGGGAGGACATTCTCTGTCACAAACTAACCCGTGGCAGAAATGCCTGAACTGCAATTTCCACAGCTCACATCTCTAGTTATTGCTGTGCGGAGGGAATGGTCTTAGCTCACTGCACATTCATTTCTCCAGGCAGGTAGCGGGGTTCTCATTATAAACAGCTGCAAAGCTACTGATAAGATAATGGAAGAGGAGGCATCTGCAGAAGTCAAATGATTCTTGCCACAAAAAGGGAAAATACAGAACTAGTGAAAATACTACCTTATTTCCTGGTTATGCGCCATCGATACAGCCAGACCACAGCCCTGCCTGTGAACAATTCCTAGGAAACCAGGGATGAAATGTGATAGAGGTGCACATATATCTCAGCCTGGCCAAGCTGGTGCTTGTTGGTGTGAGTTTCCAAATGGCACCACAGAAGCAATCTAGGCAGAGGTACGCTTGAGCAGTAACAAAGACCAGCACACTTCCGATGCACTTTACAGCTTTTACCAGCATTTCATCTGACAGTAAAATACTTTGGAGGGTTCTTAGGAAACAGCTTCCAGGGGAGAGAATTGCATCTCTCTCTGAGGAGGATTACTGACCTTACTGACGACCCAAGAAGTCGGTGTCCAATGGCAAAATCCTCAGCTGCCTGGACACAAAATTAGTTGAACATGTCTCATGAAGGAGTGAATTTCTGTGCAGAGATTGGATTTCTGAAGACACCTCTAGCAATGGTATTACTTGCACCATTTTGCTTCCCTTAAGCACGCAAGGGAAATTACTGCACTTCCTCAACTTCAGGATGGGCTCACTGTCTGTTGCTCTTTGCTATACTCAAAAGTACTTTGTACACCTCTCTTCTTGTGACAAGAAGGAACCAACTTTTTTTCTTCTAGGGCCAGAGCAAGAACATTTTATGGCTAAAGTGAGTTCTTACAACATTCTGGGGAGAACGGAAAAGGGATTGAAGGTGAGAAAGATACATAGTGTTGGCAGGTGTTCTGAAGCCATCTCACAGCAAGCCCAAATGAACCTGATCCACCGAATGCTAAAGAGTAGAGGAAGGAAAATGAAATATAGTGAGAAAATGGTCAGGTCTGCCTCTTCAAGAAGAGCTGACCAGAGGACAGGACCTAACAAACAGCCTGCACAGAACATCATGATTGTGTTGCTACAACACTTTACAGATTCATGCAGTCTAATAAGGCCCATGATGATGGCAATGTAGCAAGTGACTTCATTTTAAAAGACAATATAAAAAACCCCTTCATTAAATTACTTGGTTCAAAGAGTTGATGTAAAGAGCAGCCAAAGAGCAAAGAATGATCTCTGACTAGGAGATGAGGACTCCTTGAGTCTAAATTCCAGACAGTTTTACAGTTCTGGTTCCTCAAAGAGGAAGTTTCCAGCTGCCTGTCACTTCTCTGTAAGCACTTGAGTTATTTGTAATGAGGGAGCCCGATGATTTAAGCGATGCTATGAACTCTATTTCTGTGTCCAGAATATCAAGTTCTAAAAGAAAGTTTCTAAAAGAAAGTTTTGAAAAGAAACTTCCAAAGTTTCAAAAAAGTTTCTAAAAGAAACCTTCAGGATATCAACAGACAATTGCTCTATAAAAACCTTGCAGCATTTTCGAGTGAAAGACAGTGGCCAAGGAGAATATTAAGCCCGTGAGACTTGATAATTTACAGTTTATTTAATGATGAAGTGCTAGGCTGCTGGATTATTTATTTTTACAGTTGTAGACTGTGATAGGGCTGTTTGACTTATGAATTCTATCCAGGGCTATAGTAGCAAAAAGAGATATGGAAACATGAATAAAAACAACTTCCATTGCTGAAGATGCGACACCGGACAAAATATTTTGAAGATAAGTGTATTAGTAGGGTTAAGTGGAAATTTGGTGCTTTTAAAGTTGTGTGCCCATACTAGAATGGCTCTCATACAGGTAGGCAGGGCAGATAAAGTGTGATGCACATTCATTCTGGATTTAGACTAAAAAATATGTGAAATGCACTAGTCCACTCCTCTAACCAGGCAGGGCAGTCTCATACTATGATGCTATGACAGAAAAAACAGTTGTGGCAAATGGGTTCCAAAGAAAAGAAGGTAAAGGAAAATGAAGAAGCTCTCTGTGATGCTCCTAAGAAACACACAAAGTATTTTCAGAAAAAATTCTCTCATACCACACAAACCAGAGATGTGAACGTAATTTTAAGAGCTGAAGGCTGTGCTCAACTAACTGCAAGATGAACCATACCCAGTGCTTAAGAAGACCTGAAGACATTTATTGTGCCCTTCTGGTTTGTAGCAAATGCAAGGTGTTCTGCAACAAGGGGAATGTAAATGTCCCTTACAGACGATGGTAAAGCTCTGGTTTTGGAGCTGTGCACTTCTGCAGGCTGAATGTCCTTCCTCATCTACAGAATGCTCGTGGCTCAAGGTCCAGTTTGCAGCAGCCACCACAGAACCAAGGCAGAACCTCTCCAGGAGCCCCCTTGGAGTACAACTAAGGCTGCACTGCTGCCACGCCATGATGGCAATGGCCAAGGGGAAGTGAAGAAGAGGGAAATGAGCTGACCAGACAACAGCCATTCCGTGTCATCTCCGTAATGGGAGCACTCTTTACTCTGAATCCAAGTGCTTTTCTCTGATCCAGGGAAATAAGTGACAGCTGGAAGCCCTCAGGGTCTGTCCAAGCATTATGAAAAAGTTGGATGAAGATTTCTAGGCATCGCTGGACAGTTCTAAAGGGAAGTTTCTTGTTGGTCATCAGAGAAGACTAGTTTCTCATCTGCCTCACAAGATCTAGATAAAAATGCATCTAACAGGAAGGAATAATGTGTATTTATCTACTTTTCTCTGTTTAAGATTTAGCCACAAGTCACAGGACCACAGCATGACTCGGACACAGGTCCCTGTAAGAGCCAGTCTGAGACACAGAGGTGGCCAGTCTTGCCTGGCAGCAACACTGCTCTAAAGCAATCTTGTCAAGCTTTTCTGAGCCTTGGCTGATATTAAGGGTTATACAGATCATAGTCATTTTGATAACATGCAGAAAATGACAGGGGACTACAAATTATCATCTCAGGACTTGCAACTGAAAGCAACTTTCATCAGATTACTAAAATTATATGAAGTCGTCTACTTTTCCTACTCTCCCAAGACTGCCTGCAGGAGGGTCAAAAATCACAGCCCATTTAGAAAAACTGGGAAAAAAGGTTCCTGAGGAGCCTTCCAGTATTTTCTAGAACAGCTGTTAAGAAAACATGTGAAGACATATGGAATTTCATGGAAATGCCACTACACTTTGGAAATGAGTAAGACTCCATTAAAAAAAAAAATCTGACTATCAGCAATAAGTAGAAACAAACAAGTAAAAAAGTCCCTAAATATTAAGCCACCCACTCAGATCTCACTCACTAACTAAATTTCTTTTCCTCCCTAGTTAATATTTTTCTAAGGAATCAGTGGTTTAAACACAGCATGTCCAGAAACTCTCAGCTCTCAGCTGATACCTGTGAATACAGGAGGTACTGAGGAGTTAAATAATGTATTTTGCAACTGGATTTTAAACTCCCTCCCTAAGCCTATTTCTAGGGTCTGTGTTCAGCTTGGAACTTGCAGACCTGGTATAATTAAGAAGGCTGTTAGTAATCTTTTTAAGGCTAAACTTTTTAATGCTATTTGCCTGGACTCTTGGAAGCAATGTGAGCTTAATTTCAGATTGGATATTTATTTTTTTCAGAGGGTGAGGCATCAACACAGTGCACTATGTTGCTCAGTACCTCTAGAGAGTACTGTGCATACTATTTGTGGCTGGGCAAACTCAACATTGAGACCCTGAGTGCTGCATTTTTCAGTGGCCTAGAGGCCTTTTGGCACATTTATTTTCCTGACTTCTTGTGAGACTATGGGTCTTTAAGAAATTATAGCAAAAAGTGTTAACAGCACATTTACAGAGCAAGATGAGCTGCCTCACAGCTTTTGTTAGGTTAAATTACTTGAAACAGTGTATCATTAAAAATAAAACTATATGGGTCACTTGCTAGGTCTGCAAACTAACTGGAAATTACCAATCATGGATAATCTAAAAATAAAGGAACATATGTCCAAGTTTTCATGTGAAGGAAGATATTTTACCTCAATCTTGTCATTTAATACCATTACAGAGTTATAACACTGTGCCATTTCCCACACAGTGGTTGTATGCTGGCCATACAACCAGCATGCACGTGGGTAAGTGGATGGTTTGTCACGGATGACAAGATACAAATGATATGAAAACTTCATAAATATTGCCACCTACTGCAACTGTTAGCCCAGCAATCAACGAAATATGCAAAGCAAGGCTTCTGGTCTCCTAGAGGTGGTCACTCCAGAGAGGTGTGGATGCTCACAGGCAGAGCTGAGCTTGCCAAAGGCTAGCAGGACAGTCTGCAAAGGACTCAGTGGTTTTAAGAAAAGAAATAGTAACCCTGAGGGAAGAGAGCAGAATCTTGTCCTGCCAGAATCTCTTCTGTGGTGATGAATCCCTGTCTTCTAAGTGGATCCATTGGGTACATCTCACCAATGTTTAAAACCTAGTGGAAATAACTTTATGTGGCGAGTAGAGCCTCAGAGTGGAAAATACAGAGAAATAAACCACCTGACAACCTCCAAGCATCACTCAGCAGTCTGTGCTACTCTGTGCTCTTTGTCTCATGCAAAGTCTGGCAGAGGCCCAGCCACTCGACCCTTTCTATTCCCAAAAGGCCCTTCTCACTAACAGCCAGAAACGTAACGTGAAGGAGACAAGCACAAGGGTGTGCAATGGGTTAACCGAGAGCAGAAGCTAAGGAACTATCTTCCCTGTTCAGTGCACTTCCTACTCTCTTCCACTCTCAGGCTCCAACCACACAGAGAAACAAGCCATGCCTCAGTCTTGAAAGAAGAACGTACAGAAGCTCACTAGTCACTAGGGAAAGACCTTTCAGTGGTTACTAAAATAGCTGCACAAAGGAAATGAATGAATTTCCAGTCATAATATTTACATTTCAATCAAAAGTACAGGAATTTTAATTAGGCAAATACACTTGTTCATTTAACACCACAGATGTAATAGAACATTGGTTTATATCATCATCATCATCATCATCCACTTTTAAATCATCATCATCATCATCATCATCCACTTTTAAGTCAATAGGCAGCTCTGCAACAGGAGATTTTTCAGGAATTCTAGAGCAACACATACACACAAACACACAAATCACATGTAAAAAGTAGCTTGCATAAGCTAAGTAAGGTTAATAGCAAAAGCTTCTTTCTATGCAGAGAAAATTGAACATTAAAGCTGCAGCATTAGGAAAAAAAAGTTTAAAAACAAGGAATGAAGCTGTACAACAGATGAGAACTTAACAAAATTGGTGACCTTTCCACACAGATGAAGTCAGGTTAAAAAAAAAAAACCAGGCCAAACCAAAACCAAAGGAGACCAAAACCAAATGAGACCAAAAGAGAACCTCCCCCCCACATACATACAGACAAAAGTGAGAGCACAACAAAGGAAGTGGAAGAAAAGTGTTACCCATAAGTAGCCGCCGTTTCACCCGCTTGTCCACATCAGCTACTGACGTGGCATTGTACTCAGAACTCTCAATTGCAGCCTCATCCTTCTCTAAAACACAAGTAAGGGACAAACATGGAGCAGTTGGTTAATCACAAGCCCAATTTTCCGCTGCCTAAGACAGTTTCTTGGCATGGCACAGCCAAAGCCAAGAAGCAAGGCATGAAAGCACTAAATCCCCGTTAGAGAGTTAATTCCCTTTGAGAACCCAGGAAAAAATTAAGAGGGTGTTTAGGAAAAGGAGGAAGAAAGAGGGTGAGAAGGAAGAATGGCCAACTAAGAAATAATTAACCACACAGAGGAAGCTGGATTTCTACTGGAGAACAAGACAGCTAACATGGGTGCCCCAGAGAGGTGTTAATGATGAAAATTAAAACTCAGGAAGGCTAGTTAAACAAACTACCAAAGACAAACTGTGATTCAGGCTAATGGGGGCACCGGGATCTGAAGGTGGCAGGCAGAAGACTGAGACAGACAGAGAGAGCGAGAAGAGTCCGGTGATGGATGGGCACGGATGCACCATAGCCTTGTACACATCGACACACTGAGAAACCAAACAACAGCATGCAAATTAAACAAAAACAACAACAAAAATAAACAAACAAACCAAACAAACACAAAAAAAGATCAGTTTGGGCAGTGCTGGTTGCCTGCTTGTCTATGAAACACTACTAGCTAAACATTCAATGCTAGGAAAGATGTCGCAAGAACAGGGTTTAGTAATTTTATTAGCATGCAGTGAGCAGGATGATGTCATCAGAGGTCACTTTACAAGGTAGTCTCTGACATCCTACGTGTAAGAGTTCCATACAGCATAGTGAGGACATTGGTTATGCTTCGTTAGAAATACACAGAAACAGTCACAAGTGTGGGAAGAGATGATCAGTAGGTGAAATAACATTAAAGATTTCTGATACAGGAGAGCAATGGAGAAGCAGCAGCTGGGTAAATAAAATGATCTGTAGAAAAAGGGAAATGCTCATTAGGAAAACAAAAAACAAAAATGCAAGTGGGGACTTTCACATGCAGCAAACATAAAAAAAAATAAAAGGTTAAGTCAAGCAAATGAAGACAAAATATGTTAGACAAAGGGTCAACAAGTATTTCTCTGGCATTGCAGAAGTTTGCATTCTTGCAGTGATGCCTGGAATATATACACCACTGAAGACAGCAAACACTGGAATCACTGAAGTGAGGAGGAGGAGGAGGCTGGCAGGTTTTGTTTGTGGCAACTCTACATGGTTGAGTGGTAACAAGAAGTTGTTTTGTTTTGTTTTTAACAAGTTCTAGATGGGATCAGGCTGCAATAGAGGCTTTTGTTTGAGTTTTTTTTTTTCTCTGTAAATAATTAATAAACGTCAGTTATCAGACAAGACAGGCAATCAGGAACCATCACCAGAAAGCAGGAATAAAAATGTAAAAAAAAAAAAAATTAGAAGTATTCTAAGAGAAAGAACTATTTTAGAAGGAAGAAAATCAGCACAGGCAGTAATATGTGACTTACATCACAAGACCAAGGAATGTAACATGGAGTTGTATGTATTACATTACAAAAATGGAAAAAAAAATTTTAAAAATAGATGCAATGTACACAGCTTTAAAAATAATTTTTTACATGCTGGACAAAATTAAACATCAATCCAAGGATATTAGTGAACAATAATAATAAATAGAAGATCAATTATCCATTCAATAAAACCTGTTCTCAAGGCTCTCACTCTTGCAAGTTCTCCACATCTGGAACTGCCACAGGACAGGGATTGTAGGTTGGAGCCCTCCACGTTATCAGAGGCACTCACTGAGAGATCCCCTGCACTCAGACACACCTTGTGCAGACAAAAAGGCAGAGCCCAGCTCTGAGCCCTGTTCAGCTTCACCTCTGCCAGCATAAACTTCGCCCTACCCCACAATTTGTGCAATTAAACCCCTCAGAAGTGAGCAAGGCTCTGGGCAGCCATGGAGCTTAATGCCATGAATCTGACCAAGACAGACAGGCTAAAGGTAACTGACAGATTTCCATGGGTTTCAAATGCTCTGTCTTGCAGTATACGAGAGAAATTATGATAAATATGTGTCTGTGTTTTTTTAACTTCAGGAAATGACAAAGAATTTGTAAGAACTTGAAATTAAACAAACAAAAAAAGTCAGCATGTCTGCAATGCCAATGAAAACCATTATGGATTTCAGGTTCTGATCTGTGAGTAAGAATTTTCAAATGTTAACTTGCACTGTGCAAAAATGCATTTTAAATTTTTTTTAAAGTGGAGTGGAAAGAAATGGTGTTAAGCAAATAATACATTTTATAATCATAAATGTTTGCAAAGCATTTGCCAAGATGCTCCATGTCTTGACTGGCTTTTTCCTACCGATATTCTGAATGAAAGCTTAGTCACTACAAGCGTTGTAGTTTTTAGAATCATGGAACATACAACAGGGAAGAAAGCACATAATGATGACTCCTTTTCCCTGGTAACACCTCAGAAAAGAAGATCATTTTCTTAACCTTGCTCATGCAATGAAGTCTTGACTAACAAAAGCAAACTGAAGAGCTGAACTTTCATTCAAAACGATGAACGTTCTACACCCTTTTACTTCAAAAACGAACAGTTACGAACAGAAACAAAAGTTGCAAGTGAGTAACGAAGGGATGCTTCATTAACAAACACTTTTGACAGAACACGCAGAAACGCTTCTCTGTGCGCCTGGCTGAGCTCAGCTGCAGCAGCCGGGAACTGCTGGAACACCCTCCTGTCAGCACCGGCAGCGCTGAACCCCCGTGGGACACCGGCACGCACACACACACACACACACACACACACACACAGACAGACAGACACACACACACACAGACAGACAGACA
>VZRQ01005776.1:121195-225652 GCA_013397975.1 Machaerirhynchus nigripectus | reverse complement strand
CAGACACACACACACACACACGCACACACACACGAATGGCACAGAGATTCTGAGCAGTACGAAATCGAATGTGCGGCAGAGGAAGTACTCACCGATGCAGGTTCGGCCATCTGAGTGCAGGGCATACTTCTGATGACAACCACACACAGGACCAGTATCTGTGTCATCACAGGTGTGTTGGCAGCCTCCATTCCCATAGTTACAGGTTACTAGTTAAGCCCCAAATGAATGTGTATATATGTATATATAAATAAAATGACAATGAAACCAATTAGTCTTGAGAGCCTTTCAGAACACAGAAGAGCAGTAACATACCAAGACACAAGGCAACATAACATTTGTGCTTGCAATTATTTCTACGTGTTCCTTCTGCCCCCTCCCTTACGCCTGTCTCATGCCCTAGCCTCAATCCATACAGTGAAGAAAAAAGAGAAAGAAAATAAAAGCATTTTCCCCAGTCTATTTGTATTAATAATTTTAGTGTGACTCTTAGCTGATTCTATGTCTTCCTAAAAGCTACGTGCTTCATATCCATGAAGAAATTAACAGTCTAACAATACACGTGTATACTTTCAGGTCTACAGACAGCATCTCTCTTTTGCTTCCCCTTCATTCTCTAAGCAGAGGAAGCAGAGAGCAAGCAGCAAGAACAGAACCACAAAAGTCTTGAAATCTACTATATCAAGTACTGCCCCCCCTAAAACAGTAAGTTTAAAAATAAAACAGGAAATGTTTGGGTTTTTTTTCTTCTCTGTGACAAAAAATACACAGTTGTTACGGCTCTGCCATGTGCTGGCCTCAGCCAGGAAGGAAGCATTGGAGATGCCACTTTCACTTCCAAGCAACAGTGCAGAACAGCTTTTAGCAATTCAAATGTCCTCCGGCGAAAAAGTACTAAACCAAACCTTTTTCATGAGAGTAGGTAGAGTTTTGAAGGTTACACAAATTAATAGATCAGATTCACATGACGGATTTAATTTCTGCCAGCTAAGACAAACCAGTTTTAAAATATTAAGCTGGCTAGCACCAGTAATAAAGCCTCTCACTTGCTGCTGTTTCATTTCATCCTCTGCAGCTGCACACCTTGATGAAGAATCACACAGTTCTGATCTGACTGATTTCTGAATTCAATTTACTGTTTTTAGTTGGACTAGGTTCTTTATTGGTAAATATATACTGGCAGACACAGGGGAAATCCAATATGACATTACTTAGTAATATATGCATCATTTCAGGGACTTAAATGTTTTGAAATGTTACAGTAATTTAAATGCAGACTACACTCATTTAAATACTGACTCCTAGTAATCAGAAGGAACTTCCTCACATTGGTCTTAGCAGAATTTTCCTTCTAGACAAGAGAGTTTATAAAAGAGGCAGGGTAGCAAGTTGCAGTATAAAGTAAAACCAAGATACTGATTAACAGGATTTGAAAATCATCTATCTAACTCAAATCTGAGGTTCTATCTAATACAAGAGGGCTAAGCTCATATATTTTCCCACTGAACTCAGTGACCCTGCTTTAATTGTAGCTTCTGAAAATGGAGTAGACCGGAATTTTCCATCATGGTAACTAGAAATGAAATATCCCACCTATGGTGTGAGTGCCTCAGTGCTGAGCAGCCGTGTCAGTAGATCACTGATTTAGTTTAAGATGGAACAGTTCTAAAAATATTGGGGGTTCAGTGGCCTGCGCCGATGCCAGGGAGCCGAGGTGACCTGGCCGTGTACCCGGCGGTGGCGGGGATCGAACCCGCGGTCGCGGGGCTCCGCGCGCTGAGCCAGGCGTTCCTCCGGGGTGTCCGCACCGGGGCGGGAGCTGAGGCACGCCCACCACAGCATACCCAACAGAACTCCCATTAAAACCTCCTGCCAGCGTGGGAACCACAAGTTCACAACTTCAGCCCCTGAATTCTGGCAAAGATCACAATAGGAATTGGCCACCTCTCAAGTGGGTGCGCTGAGGCCACTACAGGTGCAAGCATCCTTGACCCTTCCCACTGTACACTCAGAATAAAAACCCTTGTGTTGTTCAGGGATAGAGAGGGAACAGCCTTGGTGTCTAGCAGCAAGAACAATCTCTGAGAAGAGAAGCTGCCTGGAGTCCCACCTCACTTTCCAGGAATATGTTCTATCCAACTGGAAAGAACGGCAGTGAGAAAAGATGGGGAGACTTGCCTGATCCATGTCCCCTTTTTAGAGCTTGACAGTTTGGGCACTAGACTGGAAAATGGAAATTGTGGGTTCGGTCCAACCAGACAGAGGAGGGAACATACCCCAAATCATATCAATCCTAAACTTCCAAGGAATTACATTACAAAACCCCCTAAGCAACAGCCACCCTCAGGTTTTCTTTCTCCTTCTCCACTTTTGTAGCTTCACCAATAGCTTATTTTTATGAAAAAATACCTGAAGCAAATCACTCTGCTTTGCATCAAATGGAAGCAACATTTCTTTCCCTTCAACACATGGTAACATTTTGGCTTTTATTTTTGATGCAAAACAAACAAAATTTTATGTCAATTCTCTATTCTTAAAGCTCCCACCTTTCCAATGAAGACATGCTTATTACTTGACCCCATATGCCTCTAGGACTATGTGGAGTTTCTATCCTCCTTGGACTGTAGTGCCATCACAAATTAACTTAAAGGTGTTGTTTATGCCAGATGTTTAAATACCTTTCCAGCCAACAGTATTTTTATTGAGGATTTTAAAATGCAATCAGCAACAAAGTGTGTATTTAAAACATGTGACTGCAGTGGTTATTTTTGGCATTCCTCGCTGAAAGCCTCTGCTGGCAGAGATGAAAATATCTTAACGCGCTTGCTCTGACCCACGTAATATGAGGAACTTTTCCTTACTATATTTGTCTACGAAAAAATCTCCCTAGACTGATGGCATTTATAGCACATCCTGCAGAATCACACACTTTTACAGCTTCCCTGCATATTAAAGTTACTGGTTCCCATTCTACCCAGTCCATGAATGCACATGTAGGTCAGTTCCTTTTCCTGTCTCCTAGAAACATTAGTAAATCACGTTTTTGAAGGATTTGAATTTCTGTCTAGACTACAGTTTATTTATTTATTTAAAGTAACTTGAGTCAACATTCTGAAGCTTGACAGCTCTACAGGTGAAATTGGTACAAAATCCAGTTGTAAAATATGTCATTTCAATTTTCTTCCAGACCTCATTCTGTGGCAGTGACACAGTGGGAAGTTTCTCTTGCTTAGGGGAAGAAATGGACATCCAGATCTACTCCATTTTTGTCAGAAAGAATTAAAGCAATATTGATGAGAATTCATGAAATGTTCTTTCAAAACTATTTCTGATAAATTTAGACTCTGCAGCTATGCAAACAACTGTGTGCTCATTCAGAGTCTATGACATTAAAGAGGCAAACAGAGGCAAAACAGTAAATTCCAGCAGACACAGATCACCGTAAAATATCATAAATCATATTAAAATGAAAGGGATGGAAAATAATGATTTTTTTTTTTTTACCGAAGGAGAATATTCACATATCTTTTAGAACTCAGACATACTTATCTCCACATGGCAGATTTAAAACCAGAGTAACACCATCTTTTGACAGTGCTTCAGCATATGCATATGTCTTGAGTGCAGTCTAAATGCTGGGCTCTTTCCCTTAGTGGGAGAAATACCCTGTACAACAGCACAGAAGCCCTACAACGACACACACCCTCTGTGGGACACGTCCAGTGCTGGCAACCAAGTCACCAGTCTGTTCTCCCAGCACTCTTCCGTGTGGATAAAGAGCTTTAGGGCTAACACTGGGGCTTCAGAGTGCCTTCAAACCAGATGAATTCTTTTCACTGGCTACAATGCTCAGCGTCCCAGGCTGGACAGACACCTTCTGGGCCCTGGCAGCTGGAATAATGGCCCTACCTGTCCACCTGCCCACACTGGAACCAGCAGTATCTCCTCAGTCTGACTGGGCTGAGCCAAACACTCCTGAGACATAGCTTGGCATGTGGGCCAGTGCTTGCACCCAGAGGAATATATGGACTAGTCTAGAAATGACACTTGGATGATGAGAAATGAGAAACAACTGTTGGGAAGAGAAGTGCCATCTTAAAGAACAGAAAGGATTTTAATGTACCTATTCCACTGAGTACTGATATTGATATTCCATGCTAAACTCCCCAGAAGACAGAAAATACCAGAATTAAGCCTCACTCTACAGCCTAAATCCTGTTTTGAGTGCTTCTCTGAAGTTTCACAGAACCCTTTTTCTGGTTCTTCCATCTTGCATGCCCATGACAAGAAGTACTTGAGAACATATGGCCAATTATTTGATCTAGCATTTATTACTCGGCAACTTAAAAAATTGGCCAAGACAACAGGGTCCTGATCTTGTCCACACATGGACTGAAATACGGCTCAGATGCCACAGAATTTGTCACAAGACAGATCTTTTGCTTTTGTAGAACGGACTTCTCAAATGAGCATGCTGTCATTCCAGATAACTTAAAAACTGCACTGTTTCTTAACTAAACTGGCCATTAAATACATCATTTACATAAATATGTGGGCACCTCTGTGTGATAAAGCTGTGCATGCAACATTGCTGACATGATTTATTCTAGTATGGCTTTATGTTTTTAACATTCTGGGGCTCTTCCTCCTGATAGCAAATAGTTGCATGAGGACACTGTCAGCAGGAGCTGAAAAGCTGCCACTTGGCATAGGTAGGTTGGCATTTTATTGTAAAAGTACTAGACAGGATTCTTAGAATTACTTTACACTAGCCTTGCTGCTCACCTAAATCATTATTATCCAAGGAGGCAGATAGAAACAGCTGTAGATAGGGTTCTCCAGCATTTTTCATTAAAAGGTTCAGCTTTTACTTGTTTAAAACTCTTCCAGGTTGCAACTTGCAGGTATGTGAATCTGCTTTAGATTTCCTCTTATTTTTAGGCTTCCAGCTCAGAAAGAGATGAACCTAAAACGTCTTGGTTTGTTCATATTTGGGGAAAATATCTTCAGTTTATCAAAAACTTCTAACGCAACTGTGCCCAGGAGCAGGATCTTAATATCCATCATGGATACAGATGTAGAAAGAGGTAAATTCCCATATTGTTTTCAACATAATCTGGAGCCAAATTCACTGCTCTTAAGTCTCTTCTTTCTGCTGCCAGCAATTATCCATGAAATTACTGACAAAGCACAATCTTCTTCTGGGCTTGTGTACACCAGAGGCCATTGAAGTGGTTTACAGGAGTAGCAATAAACTCCCAGAAGCTGAAGTTTCCTGATGCTTTGGATCTAAAGGATGCAGCTCATCCGAGGGATCACGTATGGATCTGTGTGATCCTGCTTGGTGTATTTCTTGATGGCCTCTTGAGGTCCCTTTCAGTCTCAACACTTCAGTGTTTTCTTAGCATGTTGGGCAGCTAGAAATTGCATACTTAAAATTTACCCTAAGAAACCATTAAGACTGCAATCTTAAGCACCCAAAAGCTACAAAATACCAGACTTGTTGTACATAGAACTATTGTGTCATGATAACTCTCTCAATGACAAATGCAGAAAACACTCCTGTCTCGTTTAGTGCAGAGTGAAGCCGGGGAGAAGTCAGGGCTGTGGAAACAGCTGGGCATCTTTTCTCCTCTGCTGCAGAGCGAGTAGCAAATCAGAAATGGACTGTCAAGAAAGAATGGTCTTGTTCACACAGTGAAAAGAGCCCTAAAGACTCGAACCTATTTCTGCCTTTGCTGTGGAATTCTTAGTTAGAGCTTGGTAAGTGACTTAAATCTCTTCTATTACAGGTTACTGATATTATAGTCCTTTCTCTATGGCATTTGCAACTACAGCTGGAGCCATCAGGAGTTTGGCTTGGATCATATTAATGTGCTGTAAATGCTTAGCTGGGTTCTGTGTGGCTCTTGTTAATCACTTATCACTACTAAATTACTTTGACATTAATATTTTTATATTCATTTCTCTTTTGTAAGATAGGCAAACCAGTACTTTTTAACTTGACAAGAATGTTTTGAAAATACATTACAAATGCCTACAAAGCACTTTGATACTACAGTAATGAGTATCATGGGAAAATCCATCAGGAGATGAAAAATTTTATGTTCACAACAGGGCTTAAATACTGTGCAGCAGGAAAGGCATGACACTAAATTATGGAGAGGAAGCTACTGAACACAAGCCTGTTTAATGAGCACTGACCATTATGGATACTGAATGAAGCAAGAGTGGCTGCCTTATCAGCATGTCATGATAAATGATAAGATGTTATGTGCTCATGTAACTAGCATGCAATGACAATCGTGTGATGCATGCATGAAAAGCATGGAGCCTTCCTCCAAGTGTTTCTGCTTTCTAACTTATTTTAACATCTTCCTTTGAGGAGGACTTGCATTGTTACTACAGGCCTTGGGCCAATACATTTGGAAACCACTTTCAGTGGTCTGATTGAATTGCAAACTGGCTGATAAAAATTCACCTAGAGAGGTACAAGGTGTACCACTATGTTCTCTGTCACTTGTTCACATACAAAAACCAGGGCAGCAAGCTCTGACAAACCCTGGAAGGCATGGACTCCTGGAGGACCATGATAAACCACATAACTTATAGGGGTACAGGGTTTTACAAGGGTGTCTCAGACCCTGCAGTCCCTGTTATACAGGGCTACAGACCCTGTCCAGGCTGGCAAGTGGGAAGTGTCTCTTCTCCAGCTCTTCAGCATAGCTGCACTGAGTAGTTGCAAAACTGCAGCTTGGGATTTAAGCCAGTTACACTGAAATGGTTAGCTGTGAAAAAGTTTTTTTTTAAAGTTGAGATTTGCTTTCAGAATTAGGCTTCCATAAATAGCCTGCTGTAATCTCACAACCATTGTCCCAGGCTATCTGGCTACACCTCTATACTTCTTTGCATTTGGAAGGACTAGAAGTAATTATTGAAAATAAGACTCTGGATCATGCTTGCAGAATGTGCTGTGGGTTTAGAGGCTGGTGTACTCCAACCTAGGCTCTGAAGCCTTGGAAAACTCAGTGTCCATTCTTAGAGGTCTGTCACCAAAAGTTCATTATACTTTCAACTACAATTTGAACACCAGAGGGCACAGAATAAATTGAAGTTTTTACCCTATTAAAAGGCACTTAGAAACAATGTTCCAGAAAAGGCTTTAATGCTCCTGCCACCATCTACGAAAAAGGATGCTGAAACTCCCAAAGAATATAAGAATTTGAGGAAACAAATAATAGCAACATAAGTAAACATCCTCCCACGCTTCACCAATGTAGCTGATGTTGCACTCCAATTAACAGCACGCAACATTCACTTCTAATAAACACTGAGAATGAAAATTACCATAAAGGCATTTTTCTCTGTGCTTTTGCCTTTGGCCATGTGTAGCCTTTTAATATTGAGCAGCAATCAGGTTGTACATTACTCTGTGGCATTTCTTTATGACATTTAAAAGTGATTCTTTTGACTTTGTACTTGGGAACTAATATCATCTACATGTGTTTCCATAGTGGAGATCTCAGGAAGAAAAAAACTGAAGTGTAAGAAAGACTGTCTCAAAAATACGGGCCCTATGCAACACAGCAAACATTTTATGTTGTTTTATTGCACTTTTTTTGTCTCTCTCTAAGCTACCAAGTAGGAATGCAAGCTACTGGACTCAGATCTAAGACTCACTGAAGCCATCAGGAAGACTCAGTTCTGAAGCTTTCAGATGACGATGCTGAGGTTAATTGTTTGAACCCATACAGAGCAATTTCTAATATCGTGGGCTAAGGAGTATCTGTATCTTTAGCATCCCAGCTTCAAGAATATACCACTCTGGGCTTTTCTCTGAAGAACAGTATATATGATGCAGCTGCATGTTTTCCAAGTAATAAATCTAGACTGTGAGCAGTCGAATCAAGACTAGAGCAATCATTTCTGTCTTTTAAAAAAAGCTGGAACTCACACTCCTAATTTGATAGCTCTAGTGGGTTTATCACTAAATTCATTAGTAGACTTAGCAATGCATCCACCTTTGTTGGACCTTCAAAATACTGCAAGTCAGAATCCACTCTGCTTTATTTGTATTGCTTTACAAGGAAAGGCTGGAGTAAACTGATCCTTCACTTTTCTGCACTCACAGGAAAGTAGAAAGGTTGGTATTGTTTTGAAAACTGAGCCACTGCCAACATTCTATTATTCAATCCCTCTTATCCATCCCCAAATGCATCTTCTACAGCAAAAAAACCCTCATTACTAAAATTACAAATCACCTTTGGCCAAAACAAAGTTAACTTCTTCTGAAACATAACAACAATGAAGAAAACAAGACATTTTGGGGCATTTGAAATTTAATCTTCATCTACCTACATTTGCAGTCCTTCTGGTTTTTGGCAAGTTCAAAGCCAGGTCTACATTCACAGGCAACCCCACCTTTGGGTGTCTCCCGGCAGATGTGTGCACACCCATGATCTTTGTTCATACAGTTCATACCCTCTGTGGAAAAGGAAAGAAAAATAGAAAATATTAGTATTGAAATAAAATTACAAAATAATTATGCATATCCAGTCCTCCAATAATTTTATCTGCAGCTTTTATTTTTCATCTGGACCATGTTCCACAAGACAAAAGAACAGAACTGAACAGAGACATATAGTAAACAAAACACTGTAATAAAAGACAAACATGCTCTGGGGCACTGCTGTGTGTCTCTGTTTCACGTAGAAACTTGGGATTTCTCTATTCTGTATCTATATTCTAATCTTTCATGAAAATATCAGGGATTTAAAGGATAGTCCAGGAAGTTGTCTGTCCCACAGAGGTGAATAAGTAATCTCACAGTTATTTTTTTCTTGTATAAATTCAATGGCTGTTACCGTCTGGTGCATTTTTATTTGCCTGTTAATGTGCTTTATATTTTCTAACACACAAAATCTGCCAAATATTATAACTAAGTGTTTTTGCTTGGATCTGTTTCTTTGCTATTTGTTTTACATCTCAATTCTCTGTCATCCAGCATAAACATAGCACATCTCCAACAAACCTACTACCACTTTTCTCTTTGACTCTATTAAACAAAACGCACCAGCTGTTCAACAAACACCCAAGTGCCATGGGTGAATTCCTGCTAACGTTTATGCCAAGGAAAAGTATCAACCAGCTCTCTTTTAATCATCGCAGAGACAATTTTAGCTTTCTAAACCATGTCAGTGATTTAGATACTGAATGCACCTTATACTATTGGAGCCTTTCATTACCGTGTTAATTCAAATCCCACATATTCACAGAAATCTTGAACTCAGCTCTTATGGGTCAGCATCTAACATTCCTTGTGTGAACGAAGGCTAGCTAGATTTGCATTACAAAGCCTTCCCAGACTTCCCCTTGGATATCTGACCTGTAAAGGAGAGACAAATTCTCTCAGAGTACACTGGCAGAGAATTCACATTGTAACTCAGCTTTGCTACGCTGAAAACTGCGTGTGTTGCCCAAACCACTGCTGTAAGCAACATCAGTGTGGACCCTGCAACTCATTTGGCACTTTGCAACGTGTCTACTCCTACCTATTCCAGGCTAATTTCTCAAAACTACTCCAATGCAAAATGTTCAACTTAAACCTGCAGTGCCAGTGTACTGTAAGTAAATCTATTTTGTGTATAGAATTTTGAGGAGGAAGCGCTACCGAAAGTCAGTCAGAGATTGCCTCAGGGTGACAGAAGTTAACAGCTTCAAGAAATTATTCACACTGCTCACATTTACCTCTGAGAGATTTGTATTAGCAGAGTAATGAAAAACACACGACACCAGTCTGATTGGGTATTTTTATTCACCTCTCCCCCAAAACACACCAGGATCTTAAATCTCACCACATATGAAAAACAACATTATAGACAACAGATATATTTATTTATTCTAAATTCCCCTCTGCGTTGTCCTTAAGCCTAAAAACGTGCCAAAACATAGTAAGTTACTATAACCAAGGAAGTTATTCTTTGTAAACTGCAGCCTGGACAACAGATGCTGTTCTGAGATACAACACACACTATATGCTATAATACACCATCCTACACATCAAAGTGAGGTATGAACGCTTTGTTTGGCTGAACAGATACAAGAAACCTGGGAATGGCCTTATTGAAGGGTCTGAGGCATTTTATAATCTCTTTCTCTCCACTTCTCCCAACAAAGGATTTCAGACACAATGTGTTTGACAAACTGCATTCCTGTGCACTGCGCTATGCTCCGAAAGGGATCTGGGAGAGATAACACATGGCTGATTGAGTCCCACTGCCCAGGCTCTGAGAAGAGAGGAATTATAGAGATGAAAGCAGATATTTAATGGCCCACAAGTGTAATCAAGCAAGTGATTTTTCAGTGTTTACTTGCAGACACTGAATATCTGCCTTTATGGGAAGACACAAATTGTGCACTGATAAAAATATTGGGAGAAATCCAAGACCAAAATCATTACATTTAGAAACAAAAGTGATCCTGGTATTTGTGTGTAAGACCATAACATTTTAGTTACTGTATTAATTATTCCAGCTATTGTAATAATCAAGAGTTGTGGAAAAACTGTTTCAGTTCCATGTTTAGCTGGAGAACACCATAGAAATCTCCTGAGCCTGAAAATCATTATTTCGGAAAATACAAGGTTTTTACTGTTGAAATGAAAGACTGTTATTTTTCAGTCAAGAGCAGGAGCTCATGAACAACAACAATTCTCGTTTTTATTTCAGTATTTTTCAAAATCCCTAAAAATTAAATTACAAAAGTATTCCTAAACAAAACCTTTTTAGCCTGAAAAAAAATATTGAAATAAGATTGCAGCACACTAATATTCTGCCTTGCTAAAAAATGCAATCTAACCCAAAATTGTGTTAATTTGCAAATAGTTTTAATAATTCAGAATCCTAATTTTTCAGCAAATACAGTATTTGTCCAGATGTCTTCTGTATCAGTCTACAAACAGAAATCATTTATGAATCACCGTTGATAAAGTTTAATTTTTTGCAAGTTGACTCTTCAGACAATACTGAATCTTTCATGATACATATGCAGCATTAAAATTACAAAAACATGCTAAATACCTTTCTAGTACTAATCTTAGTTTCTATACAAATGAATACAAATAGGAGAGAAAAAAACTCCTAAAATGACTTTGTTCAGTATTCTCTTCAGCAGGATGTAGTCCCAACTTTAAAATTAACTAGAAATACATAAACCACCTCCAGTATTTTCCTATACTGGAAGAAGGTGCACTGCTGGTAGCAAAGAACTGCTTTGCTGAGTTCACACTCTGCTGCCACAGGAGTAGTGAGATGTTTGAGTTATCATTTCTCCTCACTGTTGTCCCCTGAGAAGGAAAGCTTTGCAATATTTAGTTGATGTTTAGCAGCCACCTAATGTGTACATGCTTTTTCCATGAGGGGTTCAGAGTGTGAATAACAGCATGGGAAAACCTTCCCTAATGTTAAAAGGGGATTTAAGCCTCTCAGTGCCTGCCTTGGTGTTCAGTCCCAGGACAACGGGTGACCCAAGGGGGAGGTGGGCAGTGTGCTCCAGCCCCACTGCCACAATCAAGGCCAAACAGCTCTATTTGCAGAAAGGGGTAGAAAACTACTAATTTAAATTTAAAAACCCAGGATCATGGAAAAAGTGCATGGGATTCCGCTGCTCGTTTATGTGTTTGAAGTTTTTCTCCTTATCACCATCAGCCCCAACTCAGCAGACGGCTCCTGGCACCAAGAGGTGCCCTGTGCTTCTCATGGTGCCCCTTCCTTGAGCTGACTAATGTAATGCAGAAATAGGACAGAGATGGAAATCACCCATGGAACTGTTTGAGGCCTCTCCCAAGTCAGTACAGAATTATGCCCACAGCAGTTTTACCTCAGTGTGTTGCACAGCCTGGGCAAAGTATCAGATACTCCATCCCAGCCCTAATCAGAAGGTATTTGCAGAACTATTTACAGAACTAGCGACCCCCCTCTCTCTCCCATTGTGTGCACATCTGCCTCACTCTGGTTTGGAACACAAGGAGCTCTTCCCAGCTTCTCTTGATTTTTGCAGTCCTCGGTGTGTCCCAGCTTCTAGAACTGATGGGACTCTGGGTCAAGTGAAAAACTATGGTTCCCAAATGAAGGGAAAGACTAAGTGTTGGTAAGAGAGAAGTCTGTACACCAAAAAAAATACCTTACTTCATTGGCATGACAGGAAAATGCCCAGTGCTGAAAGGTTCTAGGTTTTACATATTAACTGTTAATAAAAGCAGTGTCTGAAATCCATATGCTGCTACTCAAGGTAATCTCTAAAGTCAGCACAAGAATTGGTGCACGTCTCTTCGGCAGTGCTGGCAGACAGTAAAATAAACTTCTGAAACATAGACATATTCTCAGCAAATTCACCTTACAGACAGCAAAACAAAATCCAATGGAAAATATAAACAGGAAGAGAAATGTCACTTTAGAAAGGAAAACACTAATCTAATTAAACTAAATCCTCTCTCAGCATTTCAGATATGACTTGAGAAACTCTCTTCTGTTGCCTTCCTGCATTTTTTTCTGACTCTAAGTTACAAAAGATTGTTCATGGGAGAGTGACAGCCACTGTTATGTATACCCACAATCTACACTCATTTTTGTTCCTGGCCTAGGAGAGATTTGGATGGGAGTCTACAACATTAATCCAGTCTGCCATCTAGTTATCACAAATCTCTTAATAGTGCTGTTCTGCAAAATGTTCAGTCTGATATAATGGCCTCTCCATTGTACTATGCTCTAAAAATGTTTTCAGCTCAATGGCCCTGAAAGTGCTTAAATCAGGCTGACTGTGACAACTAAAGCATGGATCAGCCTTATTTCTCATTAACACTGCTCTCATCTTAATTAGGACTTTTAGCAATTATTTTGCTGTGTGGCTCATCATATATGCTTAGCTTATTCTCTATGTTGCCATGATTTCATTTACACTGTATTTATATTGCTGCTATCTTTTTAACTTTCAAATAAACATGCTGATTCCAAACATGATCTGAAAAAGACTACTTTTAAATTGCATCAATAACTTTCAGAATATCATCAGACTACATGTGCTTCAGGGTGCTAAGAAAATACAGGAAATCTTGACCTTAACCCATACATACACACGGACATGCCCAGTAGCATCTGCATCATTTACACTCAATCCTGAAAACTTCATAATCACATTCCCTTTTTTGTTGATAAGTTAATAAGTTAACACAGTGAGATCTCTTATTAAGTTGCACCATAAATAAAATACAAGACATATCATCAGCAGCAGAGAGAAGAAAGAACAGAAGAGGAAACAAGCATTCTCATTTTACTTGTTTTGTAAACCATGGACATTGTACGAATTTATCTTTTGTTCTTATTTTAAAAATTGTGTAAGAAACTACAGTGCTACAATGAAACACACTGGTTAATGACCAGGCAATTTAGAAAACTAACAAAGACAACTCCTTTCACAGAGTTCTTAGCTCTGTGAGGAATGGAAGCCAACCAAAAGACACCAGGTTTCTGATGGAGACAGGAACATGATGTTAGTGAAAATGTGAGATGGCTGTTCCAAGCCAAATGGTACAATATGCATGTAAGTTTTTGTCATATAAAAACAGACTGTTAACTTTTTGTCTGGCTTGTGGAAAGCAGCTCCCCATCTAAACCTGGGAGTGTCCCTGCCTTTGCCTTCTAACTCCAGGATCTTGTGTGCATCTCAAGGGTGATGAAAATCAGCATTTGGCTCAACAACCCAGTTAGAGTCAACAAATACACATGGCCAGATCTTAGGACCAATAAAGCCAAAGGACTGTTTTCCAACAGTCCTTTTGGATCTGACCTTTATGCTGCACAGTTGCATCAGATCTTCTGGACACTTCTGGCTCCCTAATAAGAACCTGATTCTCGGATGTGAAGAATGTCTGGGTGAGTTCTGCTCCCCGGTGAGAGAAGTAAGATGTTTTCATCTCACAACAGAATGTCCTTTCTTGAGGATCAAAACCTCCACCAAGGTTTGCTCTCTTCAGCAAGAAAATGGAGGGTGAAACTAACTGACTGAGGCAGGTGCCCTTCCTCAGCCGATCACAATGCCACGGGTACAAAGCATTCATCCAGGAACAGACCTTCGTAGCTAAGTGAGAAACCTCACATTGGGCATGCTGGAAATGTAATCATCTATAGAAAAATCTAATGTTTTTCTCATTGTTAACTTCATGAACACAAAATTTTCTTTCAATCCTCATTCCTGAAATAAGTTGCTTGGTTCTGCCTAAAGCTTTAGGAAGAAATAGTTGTTTCAGTGACTACCACTCACCCCAAAGGAGGTTGAAAAGAAAACAAATAAAGCAGGCGAACTGACCCAAGGAAACAGAATTCTACACTATTGAGAAGGTTGTCTGCAGAAATCTTGGACATAGTACAAGAAAACAGCTGCTGGTATATTATAAAATAAACAAGTCAAGTTTGTTTAGTAATTACATGTCTTTTCAGCTTGAATCTAAAATGTGTTTAGGGCCAGCATCTTCAGCAGGCAGACTTGCAGTCTGATCTCTGACAAGATGTTCCTGCTCTGAGTGGCAGCCAGGAAACCACATGGAGAGGGTTTTTGTCTTGAGATTTAGAAATGGGCATGTATCAGAAATATAACTTCATTCTGTCAGCAGTAAGAGCACAGATCTGCAGTTCTGCAAAGGTGCTGTGGTTTCAGGCAAGTTTAAGAGAGAAACCATGGAAGTAGGGAAAGGAAACAGATTCCATAATTGCCAGAAAATGAAATCAATTTCCATGGGACCAAGAAGAGAATAAAGAAGACTGGCTGAAATCCATCCCATGCTGGTTGTGACCAACTTGTGACTGTATGATGGCTTTTTCGTGAACACGTGAAAGAAGGTTTGCAATCTCAGTCTGCTTCCCACATTGCAGAGCTACCAAGAGAAGCTGAGGCTCACTGAAATTCTTTCCAATAGTCTCTGTTACCCTCTCACACATAAATATGGATCATCTAAAAAAATATAATTCTGCAAGATAGCCCAGAACCTGTGTGTCACTGCTTCTCTGGCAGAATCAACCGTGAGTCTCTGCCAGTATAGACTTGGCACCTGATGTTAAAGGGGAATAAATGGCAAGGGAAGAAAAAGGTAAGGACAAGAAAGGAAAGAGAAGTAAAACACAGTCAATAATACAACCTGCTTTTCATTTGCTTCATCTTGAAACAGAAATTCCTTGAAGAGTAAAGCAAAGCAAAAGGAAAGGGAGGTTTTCGGGGAGTCGCTGCCACACCATGTCCCTTGGCAGATGGAGGTGACCCTGAGGGCAGACAAGGCCATGCAGGAGGCAGAGGAGAGAGATGCACTTTCTCTCTGCATCTGAGTCTTCATCACTGCTCTCCTATTTCTTGGTGTCTTGGTGGGAGCTAATAAACCTCGAGTAGTTTGGGTATCCTGAGCACCAGGGATGTGGTGCTGCAGCAGAGCCAGTAAAGGACAACATCACCACAAGCTCCAACACCTTCAGCTGGGCAGGGGTGGTGGTTCACCCACCCCGCCACACCTCAACCCACTCCAGCACCTCAAAACACTCTCTCACAACAAGAAGACTTCAGGAAACACAAAAGAAGTCCTGAGTTGGCACAAGAATAAGAAACTTGCAGGGTTTTTTTTAATACTTGTATGAGGTCTTTGGGCCTCTTAGCATACTAGAACTAGGAAAACTTGTTTCACTCTTTTCTAAAGTCTCTCTCTCTCAGGACCTGTTCATAACATGGGAAAACTGTAAAGCAGAAGATCAGACAATGGCAAGAAAATATTTTTTCCCTTCCTGGTCACAGGAAAATTCAGTATTTAATCAAACAGTCACCACCTCTACCAAGTGATGCTTCTCACAAATATGTAGAAAAGTTCTTAGGTCTCCAATAGAAAGACTTAAAATAATCTCAGCAAGCAGACACTTTTCATAAACATAAATTTAAAACTTGATTGAAAAGATGGCTTTTCACTACTGTTTCATGAGAAGGTTTTGAACAAATGCTAAGCAAAAATTAAGTCATGATACTATCACTTGTGTAAAGGTAAGGCAAAGGATGGGCAGATAGGATTAAAAAAAACCCAATTAAAATCTTGAAATTTTTTCCTTTTTCGCCAATCTTCACAACTGACATAAGACAGACTTGGTTTCTAGAAATACTTCTAATAAAATATTTTAAAGGTAAATATTTCTAGGACACTTTTTCAAACACATAGAGTATATTCAGATAGATGGAATAGCAGAAAATATTTCAACAACACTTTGATTTGCCCGAACTCCTTCACATCCCAAACTCTTCCCAGTGCAATTTCACAACTTCTTGAAAAATCATGTAATTCAAAAAATGATACATACATTATAGTATATGTATCTATATATAACAGGTACTGTAATAGATGTATGCAGCATTATATATATGTAGCAATTTTTATATATAATGAATATTCATAATTATATGGGATTCTATATGTACTGATGCATTTATAACCGATTTAAACTCAAAAATATGTTGTGCAAGGAATGAAGGCTGTTCACTCTTCTCCAGGTAAATACAGAGCACAGATCAAATAATATTCTTACTTCAGGATTATCAGTTTTGTAGTAGGGCTAAACATAATCAAGATCTAAAACTCATTCTGTCACTTTGTTCCTTATAAAATAAAAAAAACACTGACTGGGGTGTTAAGGAATTCCTCAACTTGCCCCACTGCAGAAAGGACCCCGTAGCACTAAGGTGGTTACATTTGTCAAAGATAAAGGATAAAACAACAGTTTCCAGCTTCCTGTTCAGTTTTTTGGGAGTCACTTCAGCTCTGGAAAGCTGAATGTGAAGCAACATCCAACTGTAGATGTGCTTTAGTCCCCAGAGCTCCACATTTTCATCAAGATTTTGAGAGCAGAAAAATCCAGCGGTCAAAATTATTGTCCAGCAACCAAACAGCTGATTTCTACCAGCTGTGGCGACTTCCAGAAAAGTCACATGCAACTTAGAACCAAAATTTTAACAGTGCATTTGGAGCCAGAGAGTCAACTACAATTTCTCTCAAAAAAAAAAAAAAAAAAGATTGTGGGTATATTTAAGTGCTACATTTACACACAAAAGTTCTTTTTAGGTGCAAAGTGTTCAAGGCCCAGGGTTTGTACAGCCCACTTCCACGCACCATTGGCATGCAGGAGATAATTTGTTCCTTGGGGAAGTCAAACAGGAAGGTGTGCCCTTGGGTGCCAGAAAAAGCATCACAGAGAGCAGAATGGATTTCAACCATTCCGAATTTCAATACATTCCTCTCTTCTTTCTTACAAAAAAGCACAGATTTATTTCACTGATGACTCTCTGAGAAATGAAGTAATCCATTTCACAACTGCAGTGGAGTCAAAAAGAATAAAATTATACTGTGCCTTAGAAAATGCTATAGCTTCTAAATGCTAATATAGCAGGATTTTACATACCCGAGGACAATGGAAGACTGAATACGAAAGCCAAAATATATGTTTGCAAACTGCCTAGTGAGAAAGCAATTCAATTTCCTATAAAAATGTGTTAAGATGTGTGTAGTGTCTGGAGTAAAAGCAATGTTATCTGGAGTACTGTCATAACTAAATAACTACTTTAATAAGCTCGGAGTGTTTGGGTCCTCCAGTTTCCTCTGTCTCTTGATTGAGTATTTAGTGAGTCTGGTGCTAGAGCTCATAAATTTCAAAATTCTTTCAAGTTTTTTTTGCCTTTCTGATCAAAGAAATGTTTATGTATCCTTCCCATACTGTGTCTCTTTAAACCATTGGCTTTTTCAAAGTGGTTTTTTTTTTTTTAACACCATAGTGTGATGTACACAGAGAGGTAAATGATGTCAGAATCCTTTCTGCCCCAAACCAGTCTGTAAATCTTCAGAAAAGCAAAGTTCATGGGTGCATTTAAAAGGGGCACAATCTGTTTGTGCTTAAAAGAAAGTCCCCTTTTTTTTGTGTGTGCAGAATAACAATGCCAGAATGTGTTATTCCAAAGAACTGTTGCCATGGTGATGCCATCAATAACATCATTTTCTGCATCCTTGTCCTTTAAACACATAAGGAACGCAACAAGCATTGGTAAATGTGAAAAAAGAACAATTACCTTTTCTTTCTCAACAGCAGAGGAAGCCTTTATTCACCTCATCAATAGAAAATTATGTAGAAAGGAATAATAAAGACTGTTACAAGAAGCACCAAGAAGCCTATTAGTGACAAAGGCTTTTTTTTTCCTTTCCATGAATAATTACAGCTCTTCAAGAAGAAATCAGCCCAGGCTAAGGACCCTTTGCAAGCTTTAGATGGTAAAACAAACATTTGACTATACAAGGATTTCCCTTTCATGTACCTTTCCAAGGAAAAACAACTAAAATCCAGAGTGAAATGAGAGAGAGAAAACCCAGAGAAACATCTGCTGCAATTAAATTTACAGAACCCTGCTCATTCACCTAAAAAACTCATAACAAAAGCAACTAGACTAGTGACAGAATCAATATAAATTTCAAGCCAGCAGGTTAAAGTTGTCTATAGTGGGAAACTTGGGCTTTTTAAGTCACATAATAACAGGAAGCTATTCTGATTCTGCACAAATGGGGGAAACAGGATTTCAACACTGGATGTGTTACCAAACAGTTGGAAAACACTGTTCAGTTTAAAACCTCAATGGCCAAAGCAAAATGGTAGATAGAGTTCCTACACAAAGTCAGTTCATAAACAATGGAACCTTTACTAAAGCAAGATTTGACTGCAGGGACTTTTAAGAGTCATATAGCAAATAATTAGGAAGCCCTTCTGAAACATTACACTTTTGTCCTGACTCTGATGGTGATGTGCAAATGGGAGCCCTGAATGTGCTGCTCGGTGTTTTCTGCATAAAGGAAAGGTCAATGTACTGGGCACCAGTTTATATCTTTTGGACCTTTCTTTATATACCTGTACTAGGGTCAGAGGCTGAAGGTGGGGATGGAAAACCTCCTGCTTCCTTCTCCTTGCCTCTAGGTGGTAAAAGGAACATGTGTAAGAGAAAAGTGTGGAGGAAAGGAAGAAAGGAGTGATGTGAGTTGGAGATGAGGAATGTGTATGTCCCACAAAGTTAGACCAAGGGCTAGTAGGGTTAATGATAGCAAAGATACATAGCAGGAAACCAATCAGATTTAAATCACTAACATGAATTTACTAAGATGATGCAATCCCAAGCTCTTGAATTAGAGTGGTCTATGAGTAAAAGACAAGAGTTAACCATATGGCCACATTTACAATGGAAAGTTTGTGCTAGTTAGGAAAGGGAATTCAAGATGTTTGAATCTTTTCCTACGCACATGGTCTTACACTGTCCTTTGATTTCTCAGTGCTTTTCTCTCTACCTCTAAAGAGAGAGATAACGCTTGCTCTTTTTGGATAGCTCCTTCAGCTCTCCCCTTGTTACTGTGGAAATCCTTTAGGAACTGTGACTCAGCAAAGAGGAACAACATATGGAGATGGCGGGAACCAATTCTTTTCCTTTCTGTTTAGAGCCTCCGCAGTGTTTTAAAGCATTCTGCTATTCACTTCAGTCTAAAGGCTAACACTGACTGGGTTCTCTCTAATGGAAAAAGAGCTTCCACATTCTTTCTAGATTTCAACACATTCAGGAATTGTTTAGAAAGCTCCGTGGAAAGGCTTTAATACAGGCAGCTGATGGCCTAACCCAGCTTATCTGAGGGGCTATTCACCAAATTCCCCCGAAAACAACAGTTAGTGAAATCTGTTTCTCAGTATCCAAACATCACTCTTTATCTCTTAAGCCGAAGGAATAAAAGACAAATTCCTGGAAGGAAATGTTATGATTCCCTTCCCTTCTGACTTGCCTGAGACTTGGAAAGAAAATGTCTGCTTTTGTAATTTCCTAGTTGGCCTCAATAGGCTGAAAGCTGAACGCTAATTCCCAGTTTACCAGTCCCTCAGATCAACACTCCGGCACGGCTGTCAACAAAACAAACCAATTGTTTTGATGAATTGGTAAAAGCCTCTTGAACTCCTCTGAGATCATTTCAAGGCCACTGGAAGTTTATATGCTTAATTTATGAAGTAAGTATTAAAAGTGTACATGTGTCTTATTAAGCAACGGTTTCCTAACTCTGTTGAACTCCGTGACTGAAAGGACACTTAGTATTAATTGCTTTTAGGTTACCTCAGAATGCAAGCAGTATGTAAGGGTCACTCCAATGTGATACTGTTCTTACACAGATCTTTGAGATAATCTTCTGCAATTTTTATTCTGAAGAGAGAAGAAAGCTACTGAGATGAGATATTTTAAAAGGTATGCCAGTACTTACAATATTATTCTCCTCCACCAGTAATTTAAATAAAAAAATTAAATTCTTTACAATAATCAGGCATTACCTAAATATTTTTTTTCTTTTTTTCTGTCCCCTGAATCCTCAGATGGAATTTACTCCATTTGATCCTGTACAACTGTATCATTTTTAAGGCAGAAGCAAAAGGAATGATGTAAAAAATTAAACTTCCCTATGTTAACATATTCTGAATACTAATGGTGCTTCTCAAAAGAGAAAGATCTTTCCATCTTGGGAATGTTTGCTGAAAAAAAACCTGAAGATGAATCCTGAAGTCCATAGTGGCTATTTAGAATTAATAAAATTTTTACTGTGGCTGGACTATCACAAAAATAAAACAAACTACATCATGCTATAACCTGATAAAAACTTCTGGTTTTTATGGCCTCTCTAAGGACTCGTGCACCTCTACATGGACACAATTTCCACTTGATTGGGTGTACTTGCCCTACACTTAGGTCACTAAATTATTTTTTAAATGTTCTCAAAGATGGCACTCGAAAGATTTAATGACATG
Organism: Machaerirhynchus nigripectus; assembly: GCA_013397975.1. Classification (NCBI taxonomy): domain Eukaryota; kingdom Metazoa; phylum Chordata; class Aves; order Passeriformes; family Dicruridae; genus Machaerirhynchus; species Machaerirhynchus nigripectus. The sequence continues at coordinate 204,770 of VZRQ01005776.1, read as the reverse complement.
TTTTTTGACCACAACCTGCAAAACAAAAGCTAGCAAGTATGTCTTACAGCTGCTTCTTCATCACCATGGAGGTAACAGAGAAGACTTTTTGTGACACATCTCTTCTAAGAAACTTGCCAGATCCTTGGCTGAGAGAAAAATGAAAGCTGTTAAGTGTGTGGGCATTGCTCAGATGGAGAAAGCAGATGAGAGCTTGGGTCCTAGACACAAAATAAGGAGCTGAAGGAGGCTGGACAGCCATGAAGGGCCAGTCAGTCATTGTCACCGAGTCAGAGGCCTGTAGGGAACGTGAGCAATAATGCTGGCACTCAGCATATGAGCAGTCAGGAGACAGGATAACAGTGCATGCTGGAGAAGGAAAGGCAAGTCCCATAAAGGGAAGGAAAGCAAAGCTGGTTTTGGTGAAGTGCTGGAAGTGATCTAGAGTGGATATGGAATAGGGAAGGCAGTGTGCTGAACAGACCAGTAAGCTACATTTCTTGCACCTAGCAAAACAGGAGAAGAACGGAGAAGAAAACACTGAAAAAGTGGGATAAGGGAGTAATAAGTGGAAAGGCTAGCAGACAGACACAGTCATTGTCTAGAGCCTCAGGCTCACCAGAAAAAGGTGTGCCACTGAGTGTTCCCATATTCCTCAATGACATGACATGACAATTGCTTACGTGTCACTAAAGTTCTTGGCTTGACAATATGTATGCTTTCCAAGATCTCTAATACAGTTTTGTGGGAAGGCTTGATTTCATCTACCACATTCTCACCACAGCTCTGTGTGCCCAGGCTGCTTGTGGGGTGACATCAGACCAAAAAAACATAAGCATTCCTCTCTACCACTGGCATATGAGCCATCATTATCAATATCCAGCAGAGCATAACACTGGACAATCTGTATGTTTAGAGGCAAAGTACTGGGCAAACAACCTGCGATACAAACAGGGGTTTCAGGCTCCAGGTAAGATAACTGGATGAGTTTAGCGTTCTTGAGTCGTCATGAAGTGAAGTTCTTTGTGGGTTTAACAATATGTTTTTAACTGGCTGTGTTATTACCATAACTTGGAATTATTTGTAGACCTGTAAAGTTCCCACAGGGTGTGGGCTGTATGTCATTTTAACAGATGTTGTATTGCTGAGTTTGGGCATCACCCATGGGCTTTTTTCTACACTCACTGAAACAATGAAAGAGGCAAAGACTTGGGCCTTAATTCAAACTTAAAAATCCAGATTGATGGTAATCCACATCCTTAAAAATTACAGGGTAACATAATCTGAATTAAACACAGCACATGCACCACGAGCTCCACCTACGTCACTTGGCCAGCCAAGGAAGAGAACACAATTATACTTTAGGATTTGTGTTTACCAGATTGGAAGTGCTCCCTTTTTGTGTAGAACTTGTTCTGCCAAAAGTGATGAAGAAGACCAGCCACATGGTAGGTGCCAGAAAGCAAAACTGGGACAGCACCCCCCAAGCTCCTCAGAGCTGCTCCAGGAAGCTTTTCTTCTTCCCCTGCGGCTGCAGTTCTTCGGTGAAACTGCTTTCATGACCTCACCTTCACAAGTCACACATGCAGGTTTATAGGCCTGGCACATCTGCTAACGAGGGTATGTCCCACCCCAGTCTAACAGCAGTGAACTTCCCAGCACTAGGAAGCCATTTCATATAATTTATAACATGCTGCTCCACAATGATGCCTCTGAACTCCCATCTCCAACTTCATGGCGTGAACGAAAGGACAGAGATTTTCCTTCTGTTGTGAACCCCTACTGGCAGCCACTCTACTTTCTCCCTCCACTACGGCAATTGCCAGATTTCATAAGTACTGAGAGAGTTGCTGTTACTTTTGACCCTGACTCTTGTCTTCCAGGTCTTCTCTCTTGCATGCAAGTTTTACTGATGATAATTTGGAAATCATAAGGAATCTAAGAGTAATGTTAGGTAAACCCACATAATCTTATAAATAAATAGTACTTTGTAAGAGGCTTTGCACTAATGTGTTTTTCTAAGATGACATTTGCACATACATTCCTACCAAAGAGGGGTTTTTGATGAAATGTTGAGCAAGCTTAAATTGATAATTTAGAAGTCATTGCTCTTTGCATGGAATTTATGATGTTGCAAGAGCCTTCAGATCCAAAAGGGACAGTACAACACAATAATCACCAGCAGTCTTTTTACTCAGCACAGAGCCACACTTAATTTCCTTAATGAAAGACTAGCTAGGAAGGGGTCTCCATTTGAACAGAAAAGAAAACTGTGATTGACTTGCTTGAACTATGCCACCAATGTCAGAACAAAAATGAAACTGGAAAATTATTTTGCAGTCCTTGATGACAAGTCATCCTAGAAGAAGTCCCTGAGGAAAGTGTATGAAAGGACCTCTGAATGAAATTGCCTGTTTGGACAGAAAATTATACAGGTTCCTGCTTCTAAGATGAAGCAAACCACTTGTTGAATGATTACTGCAGCTATTGCTTCACTGTGAATGTACAATAGATTCATTTCTTTTCACTCTGGATAAATTACTCTACTTGTTGTCACTGAAAATTATACAACAGGGGTTGTGATTGCCTAGCATGACTAATTCAGCAAAAATTGTGAAAGCTTACCTTTCAATGATCATTTCTGCATAGATACCTTTTCAAGACAAGCAAGTAGCAGACAGATTTGTTACCAATGGAAAGTATTCTATTTAGTTTAATACTGACTTCTTTGGTTCTGTAACAACTTTTCAGAGTTTAAAACTGAGGAAGTTAAGTAATTTCTCATCCTCTCAGGCAAGGTCAAAGGCCTCAAGTGATAAACTTCATTTTCTAGGAGTAAGGAAAAATAATGTGCATTCCTATGCCACGCAGTGACATGAGGAATCAGCGTTAGAGGAATAGTGTCAAAGAGAAAGTCCAAACCAGAAAACATACCTAATTTAGCCAGAGCTTTCTAGCATTACTGAGGTTGCTTATTGCTTATTGATGCTAATTGGGAAGGCTAATAAAAAGTTTTTTTATAAATACATCAACAACAAAAGGAGAGCCAAGGAAAATCTCCCTCCCTTAACAGACGCAGGGGGAAACCAAGGATGAGGAAAAGGCTGAGGTACTTAGTGCCTTCTTTGCCTCAGCCTTTAATAGTAACTCCAGTCATCCTCAGGGTGACCAGCACCCTGAGCTGGTAGACAGGGATGGGGAGAAGAACAGGCCTCCTGCAATCCAGGAGGAGGCACAGGACAAGAGGAAATGGCCCCAAGCTGTGTCAGGGCAGGTTCAGGTTGGACATCAGGAAGAAATTCTTCACTGAAAAGGCTGTCAGGCATTAGAAGGGGCTGCCCAGGGAGGTGGGGGAATTCCCATCACTGCAGGTGTCCAAGAACCACTGGACGCGGCACTCAGTGCTCTGGGTTGGTTGATAAGGTGGGGATCAACCATAGGTTGGACTCAATGGTCTTGGAGGTCTTTTCTAAACGAAATGATTCTGTAACTAAGACTGTTTTCAATATCTTTAGAAGTTTTTTAACAGGCAGAAACTGATGCCCAGGAAGTTCCACCTGAACATGAGGCAGAACTTCTTTCCCATGCAGTACTGAGCACTGAATGGAGACCAGAGAGGGTGTGGAGTCTCCTCATGGGGATATTCCAGAACCATCTGGACACAATCCCATGCCCTGTGCTCTGGGCTGGCCCTGGTTGAGGTGAGGCTTGGACCAGATGAACCTCTGTGGTCCCTTCCAGCCTGAGCCATTCTGCAATTCTTTGATCCCAAGGATAATAAAGAAGTTTGAAGAAAATTAAATAGCATTGTTTCATAGTAAGGCCAGTTAAGTCAGTGATTTTAAATGCTACTTCTCACAGCAAAAACACTGCTTCCCAGAAATCTCTAAACCAACTGCATTTTACATGAACAAACAGTAAACCCAAATTTGAGACTACTTACAGTAGTGACTCCAAAGAAACTAAGGGATCTGAAAGTGGGAAGTCTGTATTTTAACAATCCATCTCAAATAGTTTGTCTATTGAAGGAATGTAGTCTCTCTTTTCTCCCTGCATGGCTAAGGGAAAGAAATAAACTCTGCTAGAAGTCAGAATTTATCTGACTTCTGGACACGTGGCATTAAATGCAGCGACAACGTCCCTCTGCCTCAGTCCCCTCAGCCTTTTAAAGAGGGTTTGTTGGCAGACTACAACTTTGCCAACATGATGTCAGATGAATATATTTTGAAAGATGATTGAATATGTTCAATGTGCTGGAGCACAGTCTTCTATCATGCCAGTTTTACGTCTCACACACAAAAATTCTTCCTCATATCTAGTCTGAATCTATTAGTTCCTAACTATTACCTCTTATCCTGTTGCAACAGGCCCTGCTAAAAAGTTTGTCGTTCTTATAACCACCCCTTTAAGTACTGAAATGCTGCAATAAGGTCTCCCCAGAGCCTTCTCTGCTCCAGGCTGAACAACCCCAACTCTCTCATCCTGTCTTCACAGGAGAGGTGTTCCATCCCTCTTATCATTTTTGTGGCCTCCCTCTGGACCTGCTCCAACAGGTCCACGTCATCTAACACAGTTTTAATACCATAAAGCGGCAAAAAAGACTTGGACATCATTTTGAGAAAATATGACTGAACATTCCTATGACTAAGTGACTAGAAAAAGTGCATGTGGATCTGTGTTCAAGTGTCTGACTAAGACAACAGTCTAGCACAGGATGACCAAAGAAAACATTATTTGTTTCAAAGGAGTGTGGTTGTTGTGGGTTTTTTTAACAAAAACCCAAAACAAACAAAGAAGTGTCCAGCATCCAGGCTACTCTGCTTCACTTCAGATAAACTATGATGTTCTTGTCCTGTGGACTGTAAATACTGAAGAAAAAAAGCTCCTAAGCAGAAGACTTTGCACCTAGAGATACAAATTACAAAATACAGCAGAAAAGCTGACATCTACTTCATTCAAAAAGTGCAAGAACTGCATCTGGAGCATCTACCAATGTTTCCTCCCAGACTTTAAACACTTTCATCCTACTATTCTTAGTCTTCCCTGCCCCCAGGATCAGTGGTGACAATTTATGCCATGGCTGTGCTTCACCTTTAGGTGTTCACACCAGTCTATGCAAGGACCAAGAAATACAGGTATCAATTATCTCTTCAAGATGTTGCCTTTCTTTTTGGAGGTATGCAGAACTTTTCTTCAGCTTTTAGCACCTCACTTTATTAGAACAAGTAGGTTTTCTCCATGAGCTGCCCTGTACAAAGCTGGGAGTGCAGTACTGAAGGTGTCAGGTTTGCTGGTTCAGCTGGCTACTGTCCACAGGGGCTGCAGGCCAGGAGCACACAATACCTGAGAAAACAAAGTGATTAAAACTACCTGCGTGCTGAAGGAAGTGGAGGACAGGCAAGATGGATGGCATGGAAGGTTTCTGACCCTTCCCTCAGGACTCTCCCACGTGAGAAGTGGGCTGAGCCCTTCCTCTGGGCAGCTGCAATAAGGGTACAATGGGATATATGAGCTGAAAACTCAACAAATAAGGGAATCCTGGGAGAAAAACCATGACAAAAACTAATGGTAATACTTTACACTGACAGGATGAGTACAGAGCTCTTGAAGTATATTTGACTTATGTGGTAACTTCACCAGTGAATATCACAGGTAGGGCTTCACAATAATTACACGTCTTCGCAGCTCACCTGATAATTAGGCTCAATCAGATCCCTGAGTAGTTACTGTGTAACTGCTCTGTGGTTTAGAAGATGAGATAGTTGTGTAATTTGCTGGTATTTTTCAGGGCTAAACCCTGCTATTACATGGTGCAGTTCTTACCACGAATCATCACCAGCATGGTCTACACAGATGTTGGTTCTCAGCTATAAAATTCCATAGGATTGAAGATCTGAGCTACAATGCAATAGATACTTCTAAAAATGCTGTTGATGCCCAGTGTACATCTGTATTTTAAAGTAAATGACCGTGAATGTTGCATTCCCTTTTAGGCATGCTTTCAATGAATTTCACTCAGATCATTTGCCGGCAAAAGCATTTTGCTGAAATGCCAAATTTTAAGCTGGAATTTCTGATTATTTATGAAAAGAAATATTTGGGGTGTACGTGAGTAAGAATTCCCACCTAAGTGCCAGCCATGGTGGCAATATAAATCATGAAGATATGGCTTCTAATGGAGCGTGTAGATAGGGACTGAAAAATGGATTTATCAAACAGCCTTTACCTTACGAGTGAAGGCTCTGAGCTGTAACTACTGGAGAAACTCTTCTTTTCTGCTACTGCAAGACTCAAGGTGTGATAGAGTACTTCTGATAACACTGGAGTACAATTAGGCCACTGAAACCAACCAGTATCACTTCCTTTCAGTACCTATCACCTCTAACCAAGGAAGGAATCCCTGCAATGAGTCTACTAAAAATGATAAAAAACCATCCATTTAACCTTTTTTTTTTTAAATAAAACAAGGTATTTTGGTCTAAAAATGATATAATTTTTTCTTGCAACCATTTAAAAATACCTGCCTACCAGAAATGAAAACAAGAACAAAATTAAAGTGTGGAGAAAAAAGGCCATGGAAATAGGTCTGCTTTACAGGCTTAACTTGAAATACTGGAATACTAAAGTTCTTTGCAAAACGGTAGTGAGCAGAAAACACACTATAATTTTGTAAGCAACCAGTTCTACATCTGAAAGTACAAATGGTCTTTCTGGTAATTGTTAGGGAAAATTTTGGGGGGTTTGAGACAACTCCTTCCAAATGCTGGCCTGTCCAAGTCCATGTAAATTTGCTTTCAGGATATGCCAGTGTTTCTTTTAGCCTGGAGATAGCATCTTGAAGTAAAAATCTTGGAAATCTGAGTTTATTCTTTGTTTATGCACCTAGTGCTCAACACAGACACACCAGAATCCAGTGAAGAGATAGCAGTATGATTTAGGGGATGGAGTATTTGGCCTGTGAGGAGAAGCTAACACAGCTGGGAACATTAAGCCTCAAGAACAGAAAGCTCAGGGGGATCTCATGAACGTTTATAAACACCTGATAGTAAAGGGGAAGTAATGAAGATGGAGCCAGACTCTTTACTCAGCGGCACCCTGTGATGGGACAAGAGGCAATGGGCATGAACCACAATACAGGGAATTCCACTGAAATGTAAGAAATTCCATTTTTTCCTGTGGGGATGTCACAGTATGACATGCTTGTAACATCCCAAAGGCTAGAAATGGGTTATGACTGATTTACTGTCTCTGGATTTAAGGGTGACTGGAATGGCTGTCTGGGATGCAGCATCTCAGGTGTAGGCTGTGCAGTCTTCAAAAAGAAAGCCAGTTGGGGAGAGTTTTAAAATAACCTGTATGCTATTTTGGAATTTTCTTTGTAAATAAAATAAAGTGGAGTGGGAAAGAACTTTACATTTACCCTTGCCCGAAAATGTAAAGAAGGGGAATGCATACTCAGAAATTCCCCTTTCTCTCCTTATATCCCGTTCTGAACTACGAACTGATCATTGTGTGAGGTGACACCACTGTAAAAGTTTGTAAAGAAATTAACTCCTGAGCCAGAGATTTGAGCTTCAAGGTCCTTGGAGAACAGTTTTAGTGTCATGCAGCCAGAGACAATTTTTTTCCATGTTCATTCAGGGGCAACTTTAGAAGCACTTATATAAACTAGGTGTCTCCAAACAATTTTTAAAAAGTTTGGATGCCTTTTTTTTCCCCCAGCTCAGTGCTGGACCTCTCCGAAAAGAGACAAATATGGACTGAGAAGCACGGCACTTTTGACTTCATTACATACATTCATTTTGAGGTTCTCCTAGGGTTACAACTACAGTCTAGATCCAGGGAACACTCTTCCAAAACAGCTGTCTTAGGTTACAATGTAAGGTGTAACCAAAAGTCTGTATTCTATCACCATAGATAGGTTAAAACCAGGTGGGGCAGTGCTCTTTGTCTATTCCATGACACATCCCTGATAACTCCCTCCGGGAGATATCTGCTGCTAATGGGCCATCCAGCCCCCCTGCATGACTCATAAATTACATCATCCCAGTGAGAGATGCTCCGCCCAGGGGGCGGAACCAAGCATTCCTACCTGGATATAGTCTGAGGTTTGGAACACCACATGCAGCCCTTACCTGCTGGATTCCCAGAGGACAAGAGCTACATAAGCACCACTGGACCTTCAGAGGAAGACCAGACCCTTATACAGGATCACTGCTTCAACAGAACCACATCTATCACTTCAAAGAGGCCTGCAGCCACCATTTAGTTGGGCTGCTACCACCACCCCGACTGACAGGGTTTCAGATTGTATTCTGACTCTGTCAGTTTAAGCCAGTGTTTCTTTATCTTAATTTTTGTATTAAATTGCAGTACTGATTTTGAGTCTCTCAGTGGTTTCCTTTCAAACTAGTACAACAACCCAATCACTTTACACACCTGTCTACCTGCATACTTCTCATGCCATCAGAACACCAATTATAGTAAGCCTTGCTCTCATAAAATAATTGAACAACATAGATTGGAAGGCTTCTTTAAAGATCATTTGTTTCAAGCTTCAAAGTTACATTGGGTCTTGCATTGTTGGACTTTGCCTTCTCAAAGATACCTCCTTCCCAGCACAGCAGCTATGAACTATGTTATGTTTGGTGAAACATCTTTTTTAAACATTAGAAAATTATTTCTGAGGATTTTTATGAAAAAATTCTCAGCCATTTGTTATGTTACTGATAAGCTCATGCTGGTGACATTTGTCACTTCTATTTTTGTCACCTTAGCAATGTGCTTTTACTATAAAAAGATTAAGTAATGAAATACACCAAGTTACCTGTGGAGGAGATACAATATGAACAATTATCACCATCCCTCTTTTCTCCCTGCTGGAGATAACAATTTTATCATTCTTTATCCCCCTGCTCACTACAACCAGTGTTTCCCTCAGTGCATCTAGTCAAACACGGAACAACTGTTCTATTTATCTTTCAACATTTTTGTTTTCCATGTCTATCAAGTCAGTCTGAAAAAATCCTGTCTTCTGACAGAATCCCCATGCTTCTTATGCCATTAGGAGATCCCAGCTACAACTGCCCTACTGCTCTAACAAGGTATCTCTATCCCACTGTGAAATACTCCATCACTTGGGTAAACCCTCGGCTTTAACACAATATCAAAACTTGTTGAAATTTCACTATAACTAAGTTTTCACTATTTTAAACCCTCTCTATATTTTGCTTCAAAAAAGGATAAGAGAGAGCTTTGACATCTGACTCCAGTCAGCTCCCGTTCCTGCGAGCAAGGGGATGCCCTCACACTGCCAGAGCTCCAGTGCCCCTTGCCCATCGTTAAACTCTGCTTGTGGGGTGATGAAACTCAGAAAAGATCCTCAGGTGCAAAAATCTATTTGCAACGGATCATCCTAACTTACATATTAGATCCACACTTCCCTACGCCTGATGCTGCACTGGGTTCACAACGAGGAAACAGGGAGAATTGTTGTCCAAAATCAAAATGCTGTTTTGGGGAAGAAGGGTTCTTTTCTATGCCATTTCTATTTGTGTGATAGTCACTTCCAGTTTTCTCTTTAATTTATGTGCATCGAGTTAGAAACTTCCAGCAATGCACACAATGGCGAGAGCTTTATCTAAAGTCATCTCTATTGTCAATGTGGTGGAATAATACTAGAAAAAATGAAACTATTTTTCTGTACATATGTGTCTAGGTATTTAGGTATGTATAGAACTGGCTCACTGGGAAATTTTTCCTTTATGACCACATAAATCTTTTTCATTAAAATCAGTGTTATTTATGTCTAGGACTACCTGTGCTTGCACCAGACCTGGTGGGCCAGAAGAAAACCCTGCCAAGACCACAAACTAACCCACCCCTCTAGGGATTCCTAGTTTGCCAGAAGGAGTGGCTTAAGAAAGCAGTTTTTTGAAGTCAAGTTATGAGTCCCTGTGGGCCTCCTGCTTATTTTATGAAGGAAAAATTCATGCTACCTCTTTACCATATAACCCAACACCCACAGACAAGAGGAAATGCTTTGAGAAATTTACAGAAACTGCTCTGGGAAAATTGCAGAATCTTGTACACCTTGCTTATGCTGCTGCATCTCCATTAAAGAAAAAGACAGCTCCCTAATATTTTGTCCTGAAGAGATCATTCTAGGAACGAAATATAACAGTACACACTGAAAATACAACATTCATAAACCCCTGAGCAAATATTTGTGCTAATGAAGGTTAAGGAGTTGGCAGTTCTGAAAACTGTAGTCCTCTATTTATCGAGAGCCTAATTTCAATGCAGGCAGCTGGAGTGGAAGCTTCTCTACACTGGCCTGCCAGTGCTTTCAACCCTGACCCAAAGAGACCCTCTCTAGAAGCAAGAAATAATTAATTCTTTATGCTTGCTCAGCCCTGGATTTATTTCAAGCAAAGGCTGCCAATTCCACTGAATCTGTACACAGTGATTTTATAATACAGTCTACAGTCAACCGAGATGTGAACCGAGACCACCTAAGTCATTCCATAAAAACAACACACTGGAGTAGAAATAGAGTGCTGGGAGCAAAAGGCCAGAGCTGTTATCCACTTCAGCTTATTTTTGTAATTGGAAGGTGGTTGCAAAGGAAGGGAAAGCAAGTTGAGTCACACCTAATAGCCTTGAAAATTACATAATAAAAATTAGGAGGGAAAGTCAGAGAGCACTAGAAAATAGTTTGGACCTCTATATACTTGTATGACCTATTCTTCTAAACTCAAATGTTCCCTGTCCTTTTTATGGAATGGAGTGAATTGTTCTTGATGTAGGAATTCACTTGCTTTAGGCATGTTGAGTCTGATGCAGTATTCATTAGTAATGAGACATATTTCCATTGACTGAGACAGTGACTTATCAGCTCCTTTTTTATTTAGGCCAGCTCTCAGAAATGGATGTGTCAGTATTCCAGGATCTAACTTATGGGTTCTGCTTAAGGGATAAAATTTTCAGAAATTACTAAGCACTCTCCTTCTGAAAATTAGCCCATTTAATGCCAGACTGTAACCAAGCAGACTTGCAGGCACACCTGTCACTGCTGAAAACCAGAAATCCAAATAGCTCCAACATGAAGACCCACTGTGATTTTTTTCCTTGAAGCTGTTAACAAAACTGTTCAGTAATGTTAGAGATTGTGGCAAAAGGCCTGCACTGGACAAAGAGCATCTGCATCAGTCTCCAGCATAAATTTTAATTTATTCTTTCTTAGGTATGCATAGAAAACAGACTTTTCCTCTGCTTAAGGATGAAGAGTTTCCTTGCATCACAGCCATGCTGTCTGCTTTAGGAACACACCTGCTACTCCAGAATGCCAGCTGAGAATACAGCTCCTGCATGAGACTCGTTCCTCCTGGAGTCAGAAGTTCTCTTCATTACTAAAATTCATGAAGCACAGCCTTGTTTCATGATCTGGCTAACAGGGGAAACGACGCAAGTAGTACAAAAATAAGTTATTTGCAAAAGGATTTTTATATCATTTGTGAAATCTATTGCTATTAAAATAGATAACTCATCATGTAATAGTTCATTGTAGCCTATTACACCTAACTAAATCAATACCCTCCAGCAGAACAGCACGAGTAGAACAACTCCTGGAAACTAAACAAAAACCTCAGTGGTTATGTGTTTAATCCTGCTAAATTCAACATAAAGATGCACTGATAGCAGTAGTGCTGGATTAATCCCATAACTGTTTTTATTTGATCAGAAATGTACAGTTTAGATGTGATTCTTAAAAAAAAAAAGAAAATGACAATTCTAATCTTTTATTTTTCAGTTCGCTTCTGTAATTCCTTTCTTCAGGCCTCTGTCATGGCCCTAATACTCTGTAACACAAGCTACTACTACATGCAGAACATGGCTCTATTCATTTCCCATCCTGTGATTTTATTTCATAGAAAGACAGCTCTGCTACCTTTGACTAAAGAACCACACTGATGTCACATCAAATTATCTTTATGGAGTAAAAGTAAGTATGCTTCTAAAAGTTTGCAACACAGGACCTAAACTGTAAAAGGATAATTGAAATTTTTTTCTGTAATTCAAAAAGGGGTTGATCAACACCCCAATGCATCAGTTTTAACAACACATTTCTATCCTTCTTATTCAGACATCTTGACACAGCTGACAAGTCTGCTACTTGTTTTTTCCACCTCATCTCAGCACAGAGCTGAAGCTTTGATACTGAGTCTGCTTCCTCTTGCCTCACCTCACACCTGTACCAACTTAATGTCTCAGGAAAGCAACAGAACTGTAAAGTACGTTGCAGAAAATGGTTTGCTTATATTGCAAATAAGACCGTAACACCAGATATGCAATTGTTAGGCAGCATAGCATGTTGGAAGGAAGAATTACCAGCTGCAAAGATAGAGGGCCAAAGCAGTAGGTCTGCTTGTTCCCTGTCACTGGACAGAAACCATCACTTCATCTTTTCAGTCAGGGAGAAAAACTGCACTTTTTGTCCTACCAAGTGCAACAGAAGTAATTCTTAATAGTGGCCTAATAGCAACCCCCCTACGTGAAACCAAACTTTATGTCAATTGGTCTGTTTGGACAGAGGGAAAGATAGTCACAGGATTTTTTTTTCAGCTACATTCAATATTTACTTTGAAACATATTTGATGCTTTTACTAAACAAGCCCTGCTTTAAATATTCAGAAATCTCTCTTATGCTTCACATTTTGTGTGTTTCCCTCACTCCATTTTAAACACATGTAATCTTCAAGCAAGCAAACTATTTCTCGTGGCTTTCTGACAGATGTCAGCATGAAGGGCTCTGCACCTCCTGCCGGCCCCCAGGTTTGTTGACTTGTTCCAGCCAGGGGCTGCCCATGCCGAGGCTGGACCAGATGGATGCAGCAAGACTGGAAAGGGGGGAGGGCTGTGCAGATCTAGTGCGCAGGTATCATGAAGGAAGAATGTGTGAGAGTGCACACAAACCAACAGTTCTCTTTCTCTTGCCCCCTGGGAACAAGAGGCCACCAAATGGAGGGAGCAGGAGCCAGGATGAGACAAACAGGATGTGGCAGTTCTTGAGACAAGAGGCTGCAGGCCTGAAGGGCTCCTTTTAAAGAGCCTGCATGCATTCAAGGTAGACAAGACGAGTGTGTGTAAGAGGGATCCACTAATGGCTACAAAGCAGACAAACCACACCAGGCTTGGGAAATCCCCCTGAGCTGGAAACACTGCAAGGAAGTATCACGTGTGCCTGCCCTGCTTTTCCTCTTCCCTAGGTACTTAAGGCTATTACTGGAGACAGCTATTACAGCAAGACAGGCAGGTACTCTGATCAAGTACCACTGTTCTTGTTATCTAAGAAGAGTCCCTCTGGCATGTTCCCTGTGGCCTACATATTCTGGTTTTTTCCCATTATTAACAGATTATACAATTCCACACTTTTCCTGGACAATGAAGAAATTACTTTACTCATAAGGCACACGAGACATTTCTTAAGTGCTATTCTTTTTAGCTTTTCTGCTGCTAATTCCACAGAAATAAATTGGCATTCACACATGAACCCCGTTTACTCTCACCCGACAGTTTTCTGATTGATAACAAACCACTTTTCTAGATCATTAAGGGTGGACAAGCCTCATAATACAGAATGCAAAGTTAGATAAGTGTATTTGAAACTACCAGCAAATACTCTTTTATAAAAGGCTAATTTGCAAGGGTTTAAGATACCTTTAAACCGTTTTTTTCTATTTAAAATAAGATTTGGGGTGCAATGGAGATTTATTTAATAATTTAAAAGGTAAATTTCTTTTCAATTTACTTAGTGGGGGTTTAATTGCCACTGAGACGAATGTACCCTGCTCCTTGCTGCCTTAGTAGACCTATAATAGGATTTCACTGGTTTCTTTTTCAAGTGGAAGTAAGCTTATGTTCCCAGCTCTTGACATTAGGTTGCAGTACTGAATTCACATCAAATTCAAGGGCAAAAGGATGTATCTGCACTATTTACTTTAGCCATCTAATACCAGTGTTCCTGGGACCTTCTGGAGATGTGCAGAACTCAAGTGCTCGGAATCACAGCTTCATTAGAGTTCATAGTCATTCCTATTAATGTTTTGAGCACAAATGTTAAAGCTTTGGAGAAACTCTTTCCGTCACATCCATAGGGGAGAATGGCTTTGTGCATAAAGGCTAAAACACTTCTGGGTTTTTTTTCTTTTAGGTTCAGTGGGTATTTTTGCAGTTTGCTTGGCAAAATGAAGCATCAACAGTTTCATTTAAAGACAATCAAAATAAAATTTTTAATCTGCAGATATTTTAACCCTTTCCCCTCTAACATCTAAAAAAACCTGTACGTGTATTCATCTTAAATTACTGTTTCTCTGAGAAAGTTTTCTGATTTCTCTGCCAATTTGCTTATCAGTCCAGATTATATAAACATGATTTTTCAACCAGTGAACAGTTTGTCTGTGAGATCTTGCCCAACACGGTTAGTGAAGGCTAGGAATCTAGTGGGCTAGGAATCAGGAGGCAGCATTCTCTCTCTCGGGAGCCCACTGAATACCATGCTTCCTTGCCTGTAAAGTAGGGATACACATCTTTTGTCTGGCTGAATGGAGAGTCTCAACCTCTCAGTCTCTCTCTCTCTCCGTATAGCATTTGACACAATAGAGCCAGACCTAAAAGCTATTGTAATACAAATTAATACTACTTTTCCACAAGCCCTTCACCAGTGCTACCTAAATATATTTTTCGGCCACAGTGCCATCCACAAAACAAGTGCACTGCACTGCAATTACCACAGTGATGCAACTTTTTTTAGACCTCAGCGGTATAAAAGGAAAATAGCATCATCTTGTTCAATGCCAGCTCCTCTGCTAAAATATTCATCACCTAAGTGATAGTTATGTGCTTTTTTGAAGTGTAAAATGCACAAGCTTTGCCACTGGCAGACTATGTTCTTACTACGTTTAAACCCGTGTAAAACAAGAATGAATGGCCAAAAGTGGAAAAAAAAAATCAAGAGACTATATGTTTTAATTCAAGTTATGCACAGAACTTGTTAAAAAGAAAATTAAGAATATCTCATAACTGAAAAATGCAAGCCTAAGCATCTGAGCTTTTCAAGTAGCTGCTACTTTAAAATAAAATGCAGTCATAGTTACAAAAAAAAAAGAAGTGATATTTATTGCTATTACCTGTTACTATTGCTACCATTTGTGGTTACTATTTAAATGCTATTGTTATTGTTGTTTACAGGGAAATTATGCTCGTGCAACAGTGCAAGGGTTATTGGGGTAGCGTGCGGGCATCAGTATGGAGAAAGCATTCCACTGACAATAAGACAACCAACAGACCCTAAACCACAGTTCTCTTCTGACTCCTGAATCATGCTCTGTGATAGATAGCCATAATGAAGTTTCTTTATGGACATAAACCATGCAATTCTACATAAGAAATCTGCAGAGATACAATCAGGAAAGTGCTTCACTAGATGGGCTTGTGGATCAAGCTGAAAGTTAAGGCAACTTCTGGGGAAAAAAAAAAAAAGAGTTGATGAGCAGATCTTGGCAGGGTTGTATTAGGTAAAAGAATTTATTTCAAATAAGGCAATCTGTTACATCCTCCTGTCACTCAGCAAGGGAGGTAGAACTTGTCTTATCAGAATGGCAAATCTTTTGGTATTTGTGTTTATTGTAGAGCCTGTTAAGTGCTCTGCTGCTTCCAATGATGCAGCCATTAAAGGTTCACTGTCATCACAGATGTCCCCACAAACCTAGACACAGCAAAAATAATTAAATTCACGAGCAAATCTGCCTTGAAAGGGCACTGATTTAATATGCTGCCATTAGTGCTCCTGCCAAGAAACCCTGCACATTTAAAGCCAGTGCTCTAGAGATTCACAGGGTGAAAACTTCGTGGCTTCAAGACAGCATTTCAAGTGTTGCATGAGATCTAATGAGAACCAAATGGCTCCCCTCTGCCCAGGCACTTTGCTCTGAATCCCACCATGTGCACTCGCACAGGGATTCCCGAAGGTGCGGTGTACAACCCGTGGCTTTGCTTGGCTGCGTGGGAGTGAGACACAGCTCACGACTGGGTAAGAAGATGGAAGGTGAAGAACACTGCTTAGACAAGGTGGGTTCTACAGCTCTTAGAAGAGCTGTTCGAAGCACCTGCCAGTGTTTGTCTGTTGCTACACTCTCCTCATATTCTGACCAGGAAATTCAGGAACAAGAGGAAGTCTTATCTGAAATCAGTTTGAGAGCAACCTTTCTGAATCTGCTGTCTCTTGTAAACGGACACAGAACTCAAGGGTTATCTGGGAATTTCATTTATGTTCCCTGTGACTTCAAGGATCTAGGGACCTGGAAATGGCCTGGATTTTTGCTTTTATCTTACTGTGGTAAATTACAGTTGCGGCTTTTGTGGTTCTACAGTAAGTTTTGAGTTTGTTTTGCTGACAAGCTTTTTGTGGCTCGTGGTATTTAGTTGCATCTGGAATACAAGTTCTCTGAATCTTTTTGAACAGTGTATCTCTTGAAACTGACTTCAACTGATGGTCTTGGGGATCTTTTGTAGCCATAAATTGCTATATTTCTGTTATTTGTTGCCCAGACACCAATTCAATGAGGGATTCATGCTGCTGAAATCCCTGGAATTAGAAAATAATCTAAAAGTGTTGCAAGAATAAAGCAATCATCGCGTACATTAAAAATCTGTAAATGGCAACTACAACTGTAGCTAAATACAAATAACTAGTTATTAAAAAAAATTATTTCTTTTTGCATGTGTATGTTTCCTTTCTAATTTTCTAATCAGTCAATGTAGAAATTACATAAGACTGCTATTGTGCTAACAAAAACCTGCAGAGCCTTAATTTGAATAAAATTTTAGGTCTATGGGATTTTTGTTTTATTTCAAAGTATCTTGCTCTGAGACCTATTAAGACACTCATTGTTTCAAGGCAAGATATTTGATGTTTGTAAAGCGTATTAGATACTTACATGCTTTATATTAAAAAGGCAATGATTGGCTTCACAAAGAACCATACAAATACCTTTTTAATTGAAATCTTTCCATCTCCCCTGCTTTCAAGTCCCCAAAGGTACCAAGCTATGAATTTCAATGAGGGCTTTGCAAAACAGTATTTAATTAGTGCTTTTCTGTCAGCCTATCTTCCATCACCCATCCAACCATTCTTGTTTCTACAGAGACATGTAGCAGCAATTTAATATTACACAAAAGGAGCAACATTCTCTCACAGATAAGAGTCTAAAACCTATCAGTTCAACCTAATTTTGGTATGGCTGTTTTCCAAACCCACACAAAATAGTGTCTGTTTTGATTATGGAGGTAGCAGACCTTATCCATTAAAAAAAAGGGGGAAAAAAGAAGGGACAAAATAATAATAATAAAAAATTCTGCACCTGAAGGAACCAAAGGCTTAAACAGAAGCAGTCTGTTATACCTCTGCTGCACTTCAGCTGTGCCCCTAAAAGTATCATCATGAAAAAGTGGGACTAATGGTGATCCACAGCAAATGATGCAGATGGACACAGGATTCTGACCAGCTTGCAGACACTCTGCAGGCTCCTTTGGTCAAATATTAATTGGTCAGATCTATCCCCAGCTGAAGAAGCCTCTTGCATTCCTTGCCAAGTAAACCCTAACACAGCAAAGTTCACAATTGGCAACTTCTATACCTTGTGTCTAAAAAGGAGAATGGCCACTAAGCCCGGCTGCAGTAATTCTTGATGTTATCCTCTTTCAGTGGGACTAGAGCAAGGTGACACACCCAGGCTCCAAACCTCTAGTGCTTTGGAATGCTAGTGTTGCACTGCAAAATACTGCTCTACCTAGATTTGGCAATCAGACATCACCCCAGTTTTCTACACGGCCTTGCTACTGAAGCGTCATCAAATTTTCGATGCTTATCTTAAAAAACTTCTACACCCAGTTTCTTGTCATCTTCAAAGGAATTATAAAGTCCTTAGTGTGAATGACCTAACTAAAAGAAAAAAAATCACTTCTTTATTAAGGTGTAATTCTGAGATAAAGCTGGATTACGGCAGAGACACATCATTCCTGGAAGTGAACGGAAGAATGGGAAATGAATGATTGAGATCCTGTACACATATCACATGGAAAACGTGAGAACACAAACAAGCTCTGTGCAACAGAAATGACTTCTACTGCTGATGCAGTGATATTGCAGTGTTTGTGTATGAAGATGATTAGGATACAGCAGCATGTATGGAGTGGAGCAGCATCACAGCAGACTAATGCTGCTTGAACTGCACCCTGCAGACGTTCAGTTCTTGGAGTGAATGGGACCATTCAGGTGAATGCTTCCATATGAGGACTTTAAACTTAATTCAGCATCACTAACAACTTCCTGCTCTGACAAGGGGTCAGAAATGGAGGGAAAGGGATGCCACCAGCAAATATGGATGAGGAATTTTGAAAGATGCGACGAAGGGAACTTAACTCATGTTATGTTTTCACAATATTTCTCATTCTTTCAATTACCTTCTTAACATGAGACTAAATACATTCAGAAACCCAAAGATTAAAGTAAGAAATATTGTTAAAATAATGATTTCAAGCAGAATTGGGAAAAGATGTGGTAGTATCCAGAAATAAGACCCATGAGGAAAGCTGGCAGCATCACATGAATTGTTCATTATGGTAGACCTTTCTGTCCTCAGTCTTGGCTACAACTAGTGAGTATCAAGACACTAACTTTGGTTACAGAGAGAGCAGAGGAGAAAATGAAAGTAGCAGCAAAAGCCACAAGACACCACAGGAGGGTGCTACACACAGTCACTGTATTCTTCTGGCAGGAACAGCTAAAGGCAGCATGACTATGTTTTCCCTAGAGTTGGAAAGCAGCGCTAAGTCCTTTTCCCTCATAGCATCCCAGAATAAATCCATTTACTTATAATCAGAGACTCAAAACCAAAGGGCACCAGTCGTGTTAGCCTGAGACCTGTTGGTCATACAGTACTGCCAACCAAGGCCTGTTGAGGACATGAGGAGCAAAAATTACCTTAGCAAATGACCCACCCAATGCAGAGTTTAATGACTGTATAAATGTTGCACCATGCTTGCACTGTGTCAGATAAAAACTCCTCTCTACCACCTATTCCTTACATGCTTAACATCTGCACATCTTCAGAAAGCTCCAGGATTCTCAGAAAGAAACTGGTGTGTGAAGGGATTTAGACTTTTATGAATCAGCATATGACAATACACTTTCTGTAAGTACAGATAGATTTCACTCTGCCCAGATATGTTTTCTTTCACACTTCCCACTTACTTTTCAGTAGCTAAACAAACCCAAAGCACTGCACTACGTACAATACAACACATTTACCACTGATAACTTTTTACTGAGGCTGTTTACAGCAATTAAAAGAAAAATTTTGAACTACTCATCCCTCTCCCAAGAGATTTACACTAACTTTCCAGGATATAGGTTACTCCCTTCTATATCCCAGTGAAGGTAGGAGAGCTCACCAAAGTAATCTGATGCATCTTGTGGGTCCCTGGAAATAGAAAAATTGTATATATTTTCTTTAAAGTATCCTCTAGTACAATGGAGGGTCTCTTGCCCAACTGCTCAAGTATGTGCACTGCCCAGAACCTGTCTCTTCATTGTCTCATCTCAGTGGAGCTTCTGCTCAAAGCCCTTGGGTAGAGAAGGAAAGGACATGCTAACCCACAGAGGAAGTGGAACTACTGGCCTCTTCTTTTGTAGGGAAAGGGAAGGTAATTCATCAAGGGAGACTTCCAAGCAAGGATCTGGAATTTTTCCTTCCTCCCCACCCCCATTTCTTTAACATCACTCATCCCATTCTCTTCTGTCATTCTCTGATCCCAGCCTAGTTCTATCTTCCTGGGGTGGTGTTCTTTTTGTTTCTTGATAGCTTCCTTAATCATAGAAACATAACTTATCTCTAGTTGGATGGAAACAATCAGGATCCCTGTGTCCAGCTCCCAAATTAATGTAATGTTGGCCAACAGCTACTGCATTGCCAGATTTGTTCTGTCATAATATCCCTTGCAAGTTAGCACTCCAGTTTTCTTCTCTTTACCTACAGAGTAGTTACCACTTGCACCTTCTCTTTCTCTACCAACCCCTCTTTCCTTATTTCTCTCTTACACAGAGATTCTCCCTCTTTAAGGAATAAGTCCACCTGCTGCTGACTCTTTGACCCTGGTTGCACATCAGCATGTCCACTCTCTACAACAACAAATCTTGTTTGGGTGTCGGAGGCTTGTGCCTCCACCTGTTTCTATACCCTCTTACTTGATGGGTTCCAGCTGTTCTTCAGGGAGGTGGTGAAGGGAAAACAAGCCCTACCTCCTCATTCTCTTCACTTGATGGTAGTGTTCATCACTACTGGGAGCACCACAGTTTGTTGTTCCAGTAAAACCCAGTGTGTGCTGTACGTACATCCCATACTGTCCGTAAATTCAAGCATCTCTGTCCAGAGATAATGGGTTGATGTCATTTCCTAGGATCACATCTCTAAAGTACCCTGGGATATTTCAGGATGAAAGGTGCTCTATTAAAAAAATAGGTAACTACCTCAGAAGCTGCACCATGAGAAAACAATATACCTGCCTTAAAATAACTTCTGGTTTACTAGTCCAGACAGGAATTAAAAGTTAATGCAACCAAGCATGGAGACAGCATCATCATGAAAGACAGAAAAAGGCCTAGAATGCCAGGAAGTAGTGGCAACATGCAAGGTGAGATGCAGTCAGCAGCCCCGCTTCCTGCAAGGTGGAATTCGGGTGCTTTTGGCTCTACTGGGGCACGACCTTGTCTGAGCAAGACACCAAATATTAATCGGAAGTGGAAAGCAGGACACAACACAGCTGTGGAAGAAATGGGCTGGTGACTGAGAGCACCTGCCAAAAAATCAGTGCCAGTGGGAGAGTGAAGATCCTCAGCTCAACTGGTCAATTTGCTACTAAAGAAGTATCAATAGAGAAGCTCACAAATAATTTAGCAAAGTGAGAACACATCTGTTGCCTAATAAGTTGTGTAGAAACGTGTTTTTCCAATTCAAATGCCACTGTCAAAATTTCATTCCAAAGGAGATGCACAACTACTCTCCCATACTCCAAGCTGGAAGCACAGAATTAGGCAAATGCTTTCAGAGAAGCTTCTGTCAGGCTGCAATGAATACCTGTTGTCACTATCACTCTAATTATTTGGCAGCCAAATTTTGTCTCTAACACTGTCTGGAACATACCACGAGGAAAAACCATGCATACAAGGCTACTTTCACAGAAGATAAGAAAGTATGGCAACAATGGCCACCACGTACACTTTTTTTTGTAGGGAATGGAGTTTGGATGGCAAGAAAAGGGGAAGATCATCTATCAGAAAGCGGTGCAGAAATACTGACTACTGAGAAGACATCCAATTTTTTGACATACAACTTCATAAATAAAGCAAACGGGCTGCTTGTCACTCTACATCCTATACAAATAGTGGAAATGCAAATTGTCTGGAAAGAAGAAATAGAACGCTATACCCTGGTATGTGCACTAATTTGCTAACTGCTCTGTGGCTTCAATCCAGCAAAACACTTAAGCACATGAATAGTCCCAACAACAAAGGTCTGAAAGACTGCCCATACATTAAAGTAAATTGCAATGTAGGCACAAGCCTCTCCCTTGCTTTCATTAAAGCCTGCAAAACTCGGAGAAGAAAATCAATGCTGCCTCCCTTGGGTATAGCAAGCAAGGAGTGGGGTCACAGCAGCCACTTTCAAGGATAGCTTAGGAAAACGTATTTCCAAAATGCATGTGTATTTGTATACACAAATTTTAAATACACATACATTGGTGGTATAACATTGTTTTCTAAGCCAAAAAGTAAAAAAAAAAACATGTTGTTTTCTAGTTGAAATACAAAAGGGCTATTTAGCTATGAAAAAACTTCCAAACTTTTTACTGGGTTTGCTTTCATGGTGAGACAGTTTGCCATTCTGTGGAAACAAAATATGTTGCTGTGTTTTCCCTGAGTTTACTCCAGAAGAATCTGAATAAAATGTCAGCCTGAGACATGCAGCAATCGTAGCTCACACAAATCAAATGTCAGGGTTCAAGCGGGTGTGATGATAACATTTGGTGGGGGCACAAGGGAGAGAGATGAGTGATTCACAGTCTGGAAGGCGACATTGCAGGGTCTGGGTCAGGGGAGAAGTGAGAGCTGCGCGGGAAGGATGGGTGTAGCATGGAGATGATGAATACATTGCCATTTGAGAAAAGTTACCTGCTATCAAGATTTGCTCAGACGGCGCCATTAAGGGCACTCAAAAACATTTTCCAGTTACCTCAGGGAACAAAATCCTTTATTATCTGAACAAGATTATTACCAAAAGGACCATTTTAAAGCACAGTTGTAATTTCTGCTTTTACTGTCACTAGTATTTACATTCCTCCTCTTGCGTCTCTGTTGTAATGCTAAGACCAGCACCTAACACAGACACACAGTGGGCATATGTAGGCAAATACATCTTCCCCAAAGCAGCAAATTTGATCCCACTCCTGTCACAAACGGTTAATTTTTTTCTGGGGCACTCAGCATCAGATTTCATGTGGAGGCACCTGAAATAGCAGTCCTTAGTTATTAGCCATTTAAGACCAAATGCTATCAAGAACACAATGAGTGGAAGTCTAATCTGCAAGTTGTACTTGAGATGAATGAAATGTTTACAGGGCAATAGCGGTGTGAAAGTGGAAGAACCTGCTTCTCTCAGAACTCTATACGCTCTGCTGGCACATTCAGGGTGAGAAACAACCACTGTGTACACAAGCCACACTGCTGCTGTCATATCACTGCTCTTTTTCTGTGCCGTGAGGCTTATTTATCATTGCAGTATAGTTTCTTCACCCTAACACCAGCAGGGTCTCTTCTGTGCCAAAGTGAAGAGCATCACCTGTTTATAGCTCTGCTCTTATTACCATAACAATCATTAGTAGCATTTGGGAGTAGGAGGCTGTGTAATTGCTCTGCAAGTATATTCTTCAGGACTGAATTGCCTTTAATCTACTTAGCACCTCTTGGTTTCTTTCTTGCTTTTCACTCTCTTTCTCACAGCTCTGCATAGAACCTAGAGTCACTTCTCTCCTATAGTTTAGTGAAATGATTTGCTAATTTCTTCTGCAGGAAGTGAATTACAGTACAGTTATTCATGACTTTCTTTACCTGAGCAGTAGTGTAACCCAAAGGAATAATGATAGTTTGCTTTACCTTCTGACTCAATCTCTGTTGTTGGCAGATGTTCACAGTCTCGTGATGCCTGTTCAAATCCTACTGAAACTGCTGGGAGTTTGTGGACCTCAGAACCGGTGTGACCAAGCTTGCATCTCATCTCCACTTCAGAGAGAACACTACAGCAGTGACTGGAGCAGGCTTTGGCCTCTACAGATTGCATAGGCTAGAAATGCTGTTATTATTTCATCCTAGTCACCATGTATACACTAATAGGTATTCCATTTCTTAAGAGGAGCAAGAAGGTGAAAAGATAGAACGAGTGAAGATGGTGATACATTGGCAGAGCTGCTCATGGAAATAAGCATGAGATCTGCTAGCAGCATATCTGGTTTGTAACCATCCCTGGCTCTAGTGATCTAAGTAAAGAAAGGTGAAGAAAATCCTTAGGAATCTACGAGCTGTTTGCAAGAGGTCAGCAGAAGATTAAACAGGGTGCAGTCAATATTGCTGTGCTTGTGTGAACACAAAAAATAGAATTCTTCTTGATAAGCAGCTGTATTTGATTTCTGTACTTTGATGAAAAGCATCAGCTAAACACTGAACATGGGTTTTAATTTGGGTGCTATTTATTGGTGGTCAAGGTAAGCAGAAAAAAATGGCAGGGTTTTTCCTGACATCATGCCATATTGGACAGCAAGGAAATCCTGTTTCTGCCTGTAAATAGGACTTGTGGAAGTCCAAAGAGAGAATAAATATGAAACAGGAAAAATGGGACGTCCTTCAACAGAGCCACACTTCTGATCACAATGCAGCTTTTGAGACAGCTCAACTTCGTGTTGCACAGCACACAAGTATCTCCATGAAATGAGTCATAAAAAACACTGAGAGAAAATGAGTCCTTTACATGTTTTTTCGGAGGAAACAAAGGAAGAAAACAACCCGGAAAATATTTAACCAAATGACAGATAAATAAGATGGAGGTTTATTTATTTCCATTTTGGGTTTAAGCACTTGACAGCTAATAGGAAAAAGTGAATTTGATGGACATTCAGAAGTGCTACTACATATATACTAGACCTGGGTTAAACAACAAATCCACAGTCTGGACAACAGGAAAATTCCTTTAGTCACCTAATATCCCTGTTGCATAAAACCAACAAAAACAACATAAAAACCACAAATGAGCTCTTCTGCTCCCACCAGGGAGGATCCTTTAGATCCTTTTAAAAGATCTAATTACTGAGTATTACAACTGGTGTTCTTTGATTTTATTGTTTTTCTGGCATTTTACTTTGCTGTGAGACTGTTTTATGGAGCATTTTGGTGAGCTCCTGATAGGCAATCCTCCAGATTAATTCAGTGTTCATCGGGGCAATAAGTGGTCAGCTTCTCTGAGAGACAGCACAGCAACATCAGCTCACTATCTCCTTCTGGGAATTCTAGGAAGATTGAACAGCACAAGGTATTTTGAACTAATGCCAAATGCTCAAAAGTCCTGTTTATATCTACACAGAAAGCATTTTCAAATTAAATCTCCAGGTAAATGTACTACTCAGGATTCAAATGTGAGACACAGATTAGCCTAGGAAACTACAAATCCTGCTTTAAAACAGCTCATTACAGGTTTGGTTTTGGTTTTTTTTATGGTATGCTTTTCAGACCCAAATTAGAGCAGAATAATTAGGTATCCATTAAGTAAGCACTTAGGCCAAATGATAGCTTTTCCTGGGAAGCTTAGAGGGAGCTCTGAAAGCATTTTGTCTGGAAAGGGGAGGAGCAGAATCCCAGTCCTGGAGAAGAGCAGGCAGACAAGCAGCTGCTGCCCAGGCAGGCCAGTCTCACCTCCAGCACTGCTTGGACGTGCCCTTCGGCAGAGCTGGCAGGACCCTTTGGGTTTGTTTTGCTTGGTTTTTTTCCTGCAAAGCTCTCCCAACACTGAAAAATTTCACCTGTGAAAGGAAACGGGATTCAGAGATGCTACCAGGAACACAGTCCTGCACCCAGAAAGTCAGACTTCATGTTTGAGCTGCTCCTTGTACCAGCCTCTCCTCCCGATGAGGGGCTTCATGGATATCCAGTGCCACACAACAGCCACCCACGGAGGCAGACGAAGCTGCCTAAACACCACTTCCACACAGTGCCAAGGACAATACCTCCACTAAATGCTTCAGAGTTTTGAAGTTTGGGTTTTGAATTAATTTTAAAAATATAATTATTATTATTATTCCAGAAAAATCAGCTACCTCAGAGAAGAAAATTTGGCTTAGTGGGAGAATACACTTCTTTCAAAAATAATGCTGACAACCACATTCAGGTGGTTGCATTTGTCCTCTCTTCTCAGACCCTATTTCTAATGTCAATTTTGCTGCCTTCCCAGTACCAAGGCACAGTGCAGAGAGTCAGCAGGCATCCTGAATTTCAGTGAGAAGTCAAGCTGCCTGGCACCATCAGAAATTGCTCCATTTCCAACACTGAGCCAATAGAGAACAAAGAGAACAAAAATGTGGGAAGGAAAGGCGGGAGCGAACAGGATCTGCGAAATGCACCGTTATCCACCGGGCTCCCGGTGCTACACTTTGACCTCTAAACATGTACACATAATTCATCAATCATTGATGTTAAAGTGCACCAGGGATGAAAGAAGGGCATTAAATAACAGACCAGCAGGATGGGGCTCAGGGTATCTGCATTCTGTTCATAGTAGGAGCATACACAGCTTCACAAAACAGATTTGGTGAAATCAACACAGTATCAATTAAACTGCAGGCACTGACAAATGATCCCTTCACAGGTTTTCTGGAAAGTTCCTGTGATTTCTACAGCCTTCCTGTGTAAGTCTGGGCATATTATTTAACTTTTCTGCCCTCCGTATCTGTAAGTTACAGCACATGGTGTAATAGCTCGTCTTTCAGGCGGGGTGCAGAGTCCTGAGGTAGTTTTTGTAAACTCCTGCGACATCCTCTAGCAAATTAGTGATTAGAAAAGCAAGTAACTAGGAGTTCACTTCGGAAGCAGGCAGAAGGAGAAGAAATACACAGCATAAGAACATTCACATCCCTCCTTCCCCATCTTGGCATTTGTAGCCTTACAAAGAAATGTCAGTTTAAATAACCAATTCTCACTACACTAAATACTGAAATGCCAACACTGATCATGTGGATTTCTGTTAAAAATTAATGTTTTAGCACGGAGGCTCTTAGTTTTGACCTTTCTAGTACTTTGCAGTTTGATATGGATTGAAGATAGCAGCTATTCTACCATCCTCTGCCCATATAAAGTGTAGGCAGAAAATCTGCCAGCTCTGGTAAATCATCAGTGTAACACAATGCTTGCAGCACTGAAGTGGATAATATGGGCTTACATGGCATGTGCAGTGATTTAGCAAGCTATAAACACAGAGAACTTTTAAGGAAAGTACTCCATATCAAAGGAGGCCAAAAGTGCTGTTGCTTTTACTCCAAGGTGAATGCTTTATGATGGAACAAGAGAAGAAAGATTACTTGCAGCTTCTCAGCCCCAATAAATCAGGCACAGCCTTTGGAAAATGATTGGTCACACGATGCATCAAGGACAAGCCCCAGGTTAATCGATTTGCTGCACAAGCTCAAAGCTTTTATCAATAATGAACATCGTTCAGAGACTAACTCCAACATGATGCTCTCCTCCCTGCTACACCTAACACCTCTGTTTCTGCATTTCTGGAATCCTGGGAGCAGCAAGGCAGGGAAATCATCCTGATGACTTGCTCATGATTGCAGGTTGGCTTTGCAATCTCAGCACACGATCCATTCCACTGAGAAAAAAATAGGATTCCAAAGACACTGCTACCATGACTGTTTTATGACTATACTGTGGCTTATACAAGAGAGCAGTTACCTAAATGAAAACTCCAAGGGAGCGGATATTGAAAAGAAATGTTACTGGTGAGCCGGGGAGTTAAAGAGAGAGAACTATGGATTTTTGCCTAATGCTGTTTCTCACTCTTCTTTTCATTTTCTACCTATTCTGCTCCTCTTCACCTCATTCCCACTTGGCTGGCTGTTTCTCATCTTCCTTCTCTTTTCTGCTTGCCTGACATACTTTTGTCTCACTCCCTTCTTCCTTTTTCACCCCTCTTAAAAACATCTCATGGTGTTCCTACAAAGTTCCTATGAAAGCATTCACAGTGACTTCTAAGATGCGAAATTTAACGAAGCATGAAAGTATTCTTAGGCTTGAAATACACATGACTGTTAAATATATGCATCTCCCATCTTGTTTCCATTAACTCCTAAATTAATTCAGTATAGCTCAGAGCAACCTCACACATAATTACATGGAACTGAATAATTAATGAATCTGATGAAATGCATACCACATAACAGTTCATATGAACAGGTATTTGCTATTCATATCTTGAATTTCTACTGGTTTATAACCAGAAACAGTATCAGTCTCTAGAGTTCCTGCTGGATCACATCTCAGATTTGTCATGAATAGCAGAGAAGAGGAACAGTGCCTGCAACATGGTCTGTGACTGATTTCCCTGCACAGTGAAAAATACAAGACACACAGGGAGAGACCCGTAGTGACTACAGTAGGTATGAAAGAAGCTGAGCATCTTTATACAGTATTCAGAGCAGGCCCTGCATTCAGAGAAAGACACATGACAAATACAACATATGGTATACTTAAAACTGAGTCCATTTGTTGTGCTCATGTGTGAATGCAAGCTTTCTTCCAGTATGCTCCGGCTTAATATTCTTCCCAGACCTTTCTCACCTGATGTTTCAGTCAACTGGATGCTAGAGGCCTTTAAAAAACATGTCAGTTCTTTTATTTAGTATAATCTTGCTACATCCAAAGTAGACAGTATGAACAGAACATTGGTTCACTTCCAATGCTATTGAATGATTGAGTGTGAAAGCCCCTTTTGCCTCTTTTCTCTATTTAATTTTTTTTTTAAGGTCCTACTTTCCAGTGTGTTTTCCCATTCGTGCGTATAGTTTTCCCATCCTGTCAGCACTGCCAGTCATTCAGCTGCTGAGCTACGGCCTGCTCGCTGCACTTTCTGTCACACAGGTGTGGAGAGATTTCTGATCTGACTCACAAACTCTGTGCTGCCCCTGGCAAGCTGGCTGGCTGTCATGCTGCTGCAGGGTGTTTCAAACAGCTGCTCTTTCCAAGTAATGATGAAACAACAATGTTTGTTTTCATACTTCTTTGCACCTCCAGCTTAATTCTCCCCCTTTAGTTTTCATCCTTTCCATACCAATGGAGCCATGCAGAAACAACTGTACCATTAAACTGTTTCAGATTCTTGCCTGTTGAGAAATTATCTGCATGTCCTAGTTTATCACTTAGTCATGTTCAACTGTGCATCTACTGTTCAAGCACTATATCTAGATTATATCTAGACCAGCTGATGTTTCCTAGCACATCTAGGCTATGATTTTTTTTTAGCATTATTTTGTTTTCTAATTTCTTTTTAAAATATTTATGCCTGTTCTGATCAGTATGCTTAAATCTGGTACCTGTTGAAGGACAGCTTCTGTACAACACTCTTGGAATTCAACCCCTAATTTTGGCAAAATCCAGCCACCACCTGCTCTTGTTCCTGAGTGTTGGGAGACTTTTCCTTTGAGTTTAACTTAACTCACCACTATTGTATCCTCCTAGCTGTTGGTTTTCTAGTGCATTCAATCTCACCTGAAGCAAAGCAACAACAGGCACTGACTACTCAACAAAATTGGTTTTCCTTCTGAATTGAAACTAACTCAAAGTCCCAGAAAATTTTTGAAACACATGGTTTTTCTTTTGGAAGACAAGTGAGCTACAAAACCTAGGTAGAATGTGCAGAGACTTGGTCACATTTTGCTGAGTGTAAGTATGATACCAGTCTGAATTGGTCCCTAGGAACTCAACAGAGGACTGCAATCAACTTTACTTGGCTGTATTTAACTCTGCAGTTTGGGATATACTGAAACGCTATCTTGATTTCATGTCACATAAAGTTTTCTCACATCCTGGTTTCTGTCTGGACTGCTCTGAGCAACAGGACTGCAGCTGCTCTAACGGATGGGATCTGTCCTGCAGTCCAGACACAGCCTTAGACAATACTGTAATATTTACACCTCAGTTTTCTTACATATAAAAGGAAGATTGCAGCCTCAGGTTTCAGATACATTTAAAATTTTTGTAAGCCAAAAGTGGCATGCCTTTGTCTCCAATTCTATGACATCCTAAGCATTTAAGCTGACATTAATTGAGGGTCTTAAAATGAAAAGCTAAGGGGAAAAAAAAGCCCCAACAAAATAGTACTGAGAATTTTGATACTTAAAACTCTGCTTTTGCAGTTTTATTTGGACAGACTTAGTTTTATTTGAATAGTGCTTAGAGGACAGCTACAAAAAGGATAGAGGCTTTCTTTTCCAAGGAGCCAGGAGAAAAGATAAAGAGCAATGGTTACAAGTTGCATTGGCCAAGGTTTTAACGGTTTTATGTGATCTAAGAAAGACAATTTTTACAATGAAAATGACCATTCAGTGAAACAACCTCCCCAGGGACAGAGTGGAGTCACCATCACCACCGATGGTGGTTTTCAACATGTGACCAGACAGGGCACTTGATATTTTCATCCAGGCTCCCTTTCCCACCAAAGGTTGGAGGCCCTTTCCAACCTGGGCTATTCTATGATTCTGTGAGACTTCCTACTATCACATCTAGCCCTAAACTTTCACCTAAAACTGTTTTTGTGATTCTATGATGATTACTACTTTCCCTCACAGCTGAACATAAATCAGATTGCACATAAACTGGTTTTACACCAGTGCCATTTTACTAGTCCTAATCACAGTAAGTCATTCATAGACAAAAGGAGGGAGATCAGGTCTAACAGAAATTACTTTTTAATCACACCAGGTAGTTTCACCTGTTGCATCTTCCCTCCAGACAAATTAAAAACTCTTTCTGTTCCAGAGGAATAGAGAGACGAAATGCAAGGTGCCCTTCAGACAGGCTGCTGGAGCAAATAAGAATCCTGGAGATGAAAGTATGGCAATTTTTGTGGGTTATACACAGTTTTTAAAAGTTATACATTTCTAACAGGGCACAGTGAGATTTAGAATAGCTTTTCTATATGTATATCTCCTATATTCTGTGAAAGATAACAAATTGAATCTTTTATTCTAAATGTATCATGGGAATATATACAGAGACAAGTTGCTATTACACTTAGGTCATAATGCGTGCAGTTTTAGGAAAAGGCTTCAAAGATCCCTCTATGTTCGTCCAGATAAAACTGCCACTGCCTGAAATGTTTTCTTATTATTTTATCTATGAAATGACTTCCTTAAAATTTGCTTTACATCTATTGCTTTACAGTCCTATTAGGATTCCAATTAAAAAAGACAAATAGGATTGTTCTGTGAATGGGACACCTGCACTCAGGGTAGCCATGGTGAAGCATGTTCAGGGAGTGGAGTAATTTAACTGGTTACATCATCATGGAAGAGCTTTCATAGTTGAGATGAGAAACTCATATTTCATAAAGTCTTGAAGAGTGCTGGCAACACTTAGTTATTTAAAGTCACCCAGTCACCCTTCCACACGAATTTAAATATGAATAGATTATTGTGCTTTCTGTAGAAAAAACACCTCTTTCCTCTGAAGTGCAGAAATTCTGAGTCACAGTAACCTTCTTGCCCGGAGTCCCACAAGGGATCAGCACCAGACATGGGAATAAAGAATCCCAAATGGAACACTGCCTTCAGTGACTGGGGACAGCGCTTCCTCCCAGGGAGACCTAACACATTATTCTACCACCACAAAATTGCACTGAACTAAGAAAACACATGAGGAATAAAAATAAATCATGGAAAATAGGAAGGAAAAAATTGAACAAAGGTGGCTTTATAATCCTCAGAAGAAGAAGAAACTCAGTAGTTTGATGTCAGGTGACCAATGGACTCCTATGCTACTACTGCAAAATTAATTAGGGTTTAACACATAATCAAGTTTAACAAGTTTCTGTCTAGCACAAGCATGGTAAGCCATTCCACAGGCCTGCTTAGCAAGTGCAAGACAGCGTGACGTAGCACATTTCCTTTTTCTCTGGGGCTAAAACTACACACTTTTCATACAGAAAGAGACAAGCTGGTTTTGAGAATCTTGCTAAGTTGTGGTAGCTTGACTTTATGTCAAATTCCCTAACACTGCTAAGAACATAAGGCTAATGGGATAAGGGGAGGTGAAAAGGCATTTCCTTGATAAGTGTTTTTTTACACTTGAAAACGACAGTGACAACTGTGTAAAAAGCTTTTTCACCATTTGATGAGACCACCATGATTTCAGCCTTCCATAGCCTGGTACTTCTCCACCTCTTCTCATCTCCACGTGTAATTACCACTAATTATTCACCTGCCTTTTCAGTTTACTTGGTACTTGCTGTATAAAAACATTGGCAGTGAATAGTGAGCAGACAGAAGAACATTAATAGAACTATGCTAGACGCAGGCGTGCAGGGGGTGGAATTTAAAGGGGCTGAAGCCTTCCTAGCCACAGAGCTTCTGAAGTATGTTGCTTGTAGGCAAAAAGTCTTTATGCTTTAGGAGACTTGCCCCGGAGGTGGGACTCAGCTGGGAATTTGGGCAGGTGAGGCAGTTTGTAGCCAGGGCTCCTGCCCACAATACCTTTAATAAATTGTAATGCAAATGCGATATACCCTACCCTTCACTGTGTTTATTCTGAGCCTCAGTGGAGATACAGGCACTCTGCCTCTCTATTTTGTTTGTCTATCTATAAGCACTCTATTTTTGATACTTTTTAAGCCAAATTTTTAACCAGCTTTCCTAAATTAGGACTTTAAGGACCTGCCCCTGGGCTTTGTTGAATTAGGGCTTTTGGTTTATCATCAAATTCAGTGAAAATGTGCTGTAACCCACTAACCTGACTCAGTCACAGCTGTAGTGTATGATAGTAATCTCCACATTTATTAAACACATGCTCCCTCTGGAGCTGGAGATGATACAGTAACAGCTGTTTTATTCAGGTTTCTTTTTAAGTCATGAGGAAACAAACACAACCTCGTCTGTGGTATAATTCCCAGTGTTCATACCTACTAATGCAATTAAGATGTACAAAGATAAACAACTGTTAAATTCTAGCTAACTTTTACAATATATTCTCCCTCCCATTCTCTCTCCCTGTTGTTGCCATCATTATTGTGAGTAAACTAGCACTGAAATTTGACTCAGCAAAGTGAAATTAAGTTTTATGCAAAAATAAATTAGGTAAGTTGTACTGGGCATAGCACCCTCCCAAAAGATACTGGGACTAAACATAAGAAATCAGTAGGCCTGTAATGAAGACAGTGAAACAAAGCAAATGCTAGGACACCAGGGTTTGCTCTGATTTTAATGTCAGCCTGGCCTCCCACTAGTATAAAATTATTATTTCTCTGTGGAGAATTAATCCTTCTTGTCTACAAGAAATAATAACACTTCTGGATGGCAAGCAAACATGCCATTTGGGAAACAAGAACATAAGCCCCTATCATGAACTCCAGTATGGCTTTTAACCACAACTTGTGGGTAGGAGCACGGTGACACAAAACACCCCAAAAACACTGGGACAAGCACAGTGCATCTCTGGAAGCTGAGAAAATTCACACAGCAGCCAACAATTTTAAGGAGGACACCTCTTATCAGAAGACACCATTCCTTTGCGTGGTAAATGCAGAAAGGGGTGCATTCTTTCCTCTGCTCAACTCCCAGTACCCAAAGACCTTTTTCAGCTGTGAAACCACCATATATCTTGATTGTGCTGCTGAGCTCCAAGCACACGATCAGCACTGGCCGTGCTGGTGCCTGAGGCAGGTGAGCTTGGCCTGCAGACAGGGCATCCTTGGGCTTGGTGCTGTTCCCTCCCTCCCATCTGAACTCATCCCAACTCCAGTTATGTCCTAAGCACCTTGCAGTGCTTCTCCCTTTTTTCCCAGGGCACTTGAAAACAGGAGGGAAAAGGTGGCAGCAAACTGCATGAAGAGCCTTGCGGTTGATGGTTTTAGACTAGCTGAGTCCTTGGAGAGACTTTATGTAATGTTGAGGACACCAGCATTCTGTGACTGCACATGCATTTCACAGAGATAGAAATGCACCCACACGGCAGTGAATGGATCTCACCATGCACAAAGTCAACAAACTTGCTAAAGGGCTTTGCAAGTCAGTGCCTTTGTGTATGGATTGCAGTGCTGGCTGCGTGGTGTGCCTTTGTCCACTCCAGCCTTGTTTACCAACAGAGGTACAGTCACAATATAGCTCTAGGCACCATCCTGGCATCTAAATATGTTGATGTGTATTTTTGTGTTCCAACAGTTTCTGTAGCAGCGTTTACAAATGAGACCTATGAAAGTGAGTAAACACAGATATTAAAAAAGCCATTTGCTTTCTCACCACGCATGCTTACTGTTTGCAGTTCAGTCACCTCTGACAAGTGAAAGAGATCATTTCATCTCAGTTTCTTGCTGCAGCATACCCACCTGATGTATTTCTGTGGGGGATCATGACACTACAGTGTAATGTTTGCTGTTATTATAAATTGACACTTTACTTTTGAAAAGCTGCAAACCATTTGTTCATAAAACACTCTGCAATCCCCACTGGTCTATTTGGTAGTTTGCTTGGGTTTTTTCAGATCTAAAATAATTTTAAGATATTGCTTCAAATTAAACATCCATATGACATCTTCCTTGTAAACAAGTTAACACAAATATATTTGCCATGCATATTTATTATACGCACACAGCAGTCAGTGTAAAAATCCACTCCCCTAGTCCTTTTGACAAGATAGGAATCCTCTTTGCCATAAAAACATACCCTTTTCCCCCAGTAAAACTATTCCTTAGAATAAACTTTTGCCTTTAGAGTCTCATTTTTCATTTATTTCATTAGTTTCCATCTCAGATAACTAAATTCTTTTTTTATTACAGCTGGGAATTTTTATAATGTGCAAATTGAAGTAATGATTGTAGCACAGTACTCTGCAAGTGCTTTTCATTAAGCCTCCAGCTACTATTCCTTGCTCTGTTGGATATCTTTGTGTCAGGGTTACTTTACACTGGACAGAAATCTGGACAATTTAAGTTGAAAAGAATGACTAAAAACCTATTAGATAACAACCTCAAAAATGCACTGACTCATGTAGCTTAACTGCATATTCTTGTAATATTCAAAATACTTAAAACTTAATATAATCATGCTAAAAAGTGGACAGGTCAATATATTCCATAGTTTCACGATTTTGAAAATCAAAATCACTGCTTGTCTTTACAATTCTGTTTAAGCAGACACACGGTGCCAGGAATACATTTACATTTCTGAGATGCTGCACTATGACATTTTGCTTTCTTGTCAGCAGAGTGACTAAATTAATACTCTGTGTTCAAGTATGATTTTCTGGTTAGTATTAGTCACTTAAAATAGTTCAGAAGCATTTGTGTGGCTGGTTTGAGATATACAACACGCTTACACTGTTGGTCACCAGCCTCACCTTGCTACTTTGTCATTGTGCATTGCTTATTGGTAAATGAGGTTGCTAGCATATATTCCCACTGCTGCCAGGGTCACAGAAGCCTGAATGAACACTGAAAGAGTCCACTTAATTGCAAAGATTTATAGCTATGTTGTTTTCTTTTCTCCTTTTCCACTCAAACTTGTCTTCCATGTCTGACATCTATAGAAAAGGGAGAGCTGCCTATTCTAGTCCAAAACAGCAGCAGACAAGGATCACAGTTCTGCAGGGATTCCTTATTTCTACTGCTAGGGCGTAGGCAACAGAGAAACAGTTTTTTAATCCGCCCTAGGACAAGTTAGTGAAGCAAAGAAGAATCCTGTCAATATAATATCGCCAATGATCAGTCCGCAGTGAAGTAATGAGCTACACGACTGGAAAAAACCCCGTAAGTGGTATAACTCACAGAGGTAACGAGCTGGTCGTTTGGATTTAAGATACCATGCTTTCTAAGGTGAAACACAGGTGCACTTTTATCCAGTGAACAGATGAGAAATCTTTAAGTCCTGGAAACTCACAAGCAGAAAGTTACCATTTGAAAATCTGTCTCTGCCTGCCCGAAGAGTCTGCTGTGCGAACCAAGTGTAATTTGCGTGTCAAACCAAAGCCTGTTTCTTTGTCTTATTTATGGCTCTGCTACAAGTTTGGGTAGCAGAGGAATCAATCAATTCCAGCCAACCAGTAAAATGATTTTGGGAACTGTGGAGATTAAAAAAAACACAACCCAACAAACCTCAAACTGTTTCAGCTTTTCTGATTGAACACGGTTATTCTAAAGAGCACATTTTACACGCTGAAAACTTACCAATGGAGCGATGAATGCAGGTGTGCTGGTTATCACTCAGAAAAAAGCCCTCTTTGCACTGACATTCGTAGCTGCCCATAGTATTTACACAAATCTGCTGGCACCCTCCATTGTTATCCAGACACTCATCAACGTCTAGAAGAGAGAAGGAAAAAGAAATGTAAGATAATGTACAGATTCAGAATATAAATCTAGAAGAGCGACGAATCCACAAAAAGGCACACTGTAAATTAAGCTAATGAAGACTACCCAAATCAGTTAATCTAAATTAATCCCTCTAATTATTTTTCCTGCATCCTAGTCTTAAAGTTAACATGAAAAAAAAACCAAAACAAAACCCCAAACAGTGGGGAGAGGAATCCACCTATGTCTTCATGTATTCTGAGCTGCAAATTGATTTCCAATGCACAATGAACATGAACAACCTAAAAAGGCTGTGACCCCATCTGCCAAGTGTGCTGTTGCACTCTGTCATCCCCACTCCACTTGGAAAGACATACTTCAGGTCTACAGTAATTTCTAGCAGGGGTAGCAGGCAAACACAAAGGGCATTACTGGGTGAAAAGAGTCTTTATAGAGTTCTGGTCTTGAACAGAACAGCATGTTTCAATTACTGGAGTCATAACCCCCTACTTTGTCAGTTTGTTTAATGTTGTTTAGTGAAAAAAAGGCTTCTTAAATCTAAATGTTCCATGTCTGTATTGTCATTTTAATAGGCAAATATATAAAACCACAAAGGCAGCATGAGCTACTGGCTGTTTTGAGGGCCTATCCCCCATCACTTCTCTTTGGCATGACTGTTTTTATGCTGTAGTGTTTAACATAGACGTACGTTTCAGCATGGGGAAACCACTGCCACTATTAGGTATCTGACCCACATTCCACTTTGCAACTCTCCTGTTTAGCTCATGAAAGTGAATCATATATATTTTTTGCTTTATTCTTGCCACCTGAAAATTCTGTGTTTTCCTTTTTTTTACAAAGACCCTTCAGCCAGTTAAGTTATTTCACTGTATGTGCCAACATGTCAGCAATGGAGTTGGTGTGTGTTTTGCTTTCATTTTGTTTTTGAAAGGGGCAAAAAACCCACAACAAAGCTAAACGATCCACAACACTCCAAACCTCAGAAGAGCTGGAACAGCTCCTGCAGAAATTAATTCCTCCAGGACTGGCCACGACACACTAAGGTAAATCCAAGCTGCTTTTGCTGGTACTCTTGCAGGCACGGCCAGGAAGGTCTGAATGCAAGGCTGGCTGTGAGCTCTGGCAGCTTGCTCGGCTGAGCCGGCTGTGGCTGTTTGTGCTGCCTTCGTGTGACAGCAGTCGTAGCTCTTTCTCACAGAGAAAAAAGCTCAGGGGTAATTACAGCAGCACCCAGGGAAACCAGGCAGTCTCATTCTGTCTTGAACTACAATGCTAGTGTGTAGACAGTCCTCCTTTTTTTATTTACCAGGAAATGCTAAGCACTATTGACTCAAATTTTCTGTATCAAAATCCTCCCTGCCCTCAGTTCGCACTCTTTTCCAGATCCGAACATTTTCACGACCCCATCAGAGATTTTGGGAGTGTGTAGGCAAAGGGGAACTGAAGGCTTTCCTTGCCTAGCACTGCACAAGAAGGAAAATAAGACATCTTGGTTAGACCCCTCCTCTGTGAGTCAGCAGGCCTTGCTGCCCTATTAGCGCCGTCTCAAACTCGATCCTTCAGAACAGCACCCTGGAATCTAAATTCTCCTCTCTGGAAAAATCAGCTGAACACTTACTGCAGGGAAGTCTCGGTTGGTACATGCCCAAACCCCAAATTATGCTACAAAGTATGTGGTCTTCCCAGAGCTCTGTTTATGGTATCACAAAGTAACTCAAACAGTTGCCTTTCAACTCTGATGAATATTCTGAAACGAATGCAATGATTTATATACATTTTTTTCTGCTCTTGATAGCAAATGCTAATGACTTACCAGCTCCATAAAGAGACAGATCAATTTACCACCAAGCCCCAAATCCATATGCTAGAATAAAATTATTACAATTGAAATTCTTTAAAAAGCTTTTCTATGAGGAATTTCTTCCAATTGTGTTCAATTACTTGCCTCAAACTTATTTTAATATGCATTTATGAGAAGGACTTGGAGAAAAGAAACAGCTGGGATCTAGGACTACTCTATACTACATGCCTTGCAATAGATCTTGGCCTGATGGTGCAGGATTTATACGTTTTCTTCTCAGGTCTCAGTCCTAGCAAGGTCAGGCTTTTTGGAGCACTTTGTATTACCGCAGTCTTAAAAGGCAGTATTGCTTACTATCCACCATACCAAGCAATCTATTGGACATGGACGCCTGAAATATATTTACTGAATTATTCACTTGGTAAACTTTCCTTCCAATAAAGTCACTTTATGATCAGCTTATCAGTTTATTAGTAACCCAGTTTGGAGAACAGCATGAAATAGTCTTCTGAAGTTACGCAAGAGAACGTCATAGACTCCAAGAAGCTCAAGCTTTGGTAGATCTGGCAGAGTAATACCTTAATGATTCTGAATTTTTTTTAAAGCTCACAAATGAAATACCT
Source organism: Machaerirhynchus nigripectus (assembly GCA_013397975.1). Classification (NCBI taxonomy): domain Eukaryota; kingdom Metazoa; phylum Chordata; class Aves; order Passeriformes; family Dicruridae; genus Machaerirhynchus; species Machaerirhynchus nigripectus. The sequence continues at coordinate 166,638 of VZRQ01005776.1, read as the reverse complement.
GCCCAAGGGCCTACTTCTTTCTTTCACTGCACAATTCCCATTCAATGCAGCTCAAGTTATCCACCTGAACGTGAAAACATTAGCAGTGCAGCATGAATGAGACTGAATTTTCAATCAGATTTTCTAGAGATTATGTTCCACATAAACACCAAAAAAAGCAGCAAGGTTTTCAATAAAGCTCCAGTTTTGGTGGCTCTCTAAATGTCAAACATGGCTGTTGACTGTTTTGAAAAAACTGAGGGTAGATTCTCAGGAGCTTCACTTGGTGCCAACTTTGTGTGACAGTTCACACCTGCACCCCAGGGCCTAACTCTACAGATTTGAAAAAAGTCCCTTATGGCATAAAATCCTTTCACCCAAACATCTAGTTTAAGCCCCAGCTAAACCCATTTAAAAAACTTTTAAATTGATTGAGCACAAATACAAAGCTTACTTGGTTTATTACTCTATTCTTAATAAAACAAAATTTTTCTCTTCTTTTAGAACAAAGAGACAGGTGTTCTTTCATAAACTTTTACACAAAATCAGGTACCCCTGATCATTCAGGACCAGATTGTCTCTCTGAGGATGGCAGCCTCAAGGTGGCAGGGGCAAGATGCCATTCCTTTAAACTGGTATATGGAAAGTCAAATCCATTCCTAGCCTCCTTATATGACAAAAGTTTCAGCTTGGCCTCCCAACCTGACAGTGGGGAGTTCCTACAGTACAGTGTACATTGCTAAAGTACATTATCCAGTGCTTATGGGAGACTTGAGTCTCAAAACCCCACTGATGATCCCACGGTGGAAGCTGCAGCAAAGATTTCAGCAAGCCTTTACAATCCAAACCCACAAAAGAATGGAAAAAGATTCTCACCTGAGCTGAGCTCAGATGATTATTCCACATGGCTGCTCCAACCTTCACCCTCAAAAAGAGGATGAAGAACTAGTAGAGGGTGGATACATGTCCCAAAGCTGTTCTCCGTGATGCTCGTCACAAAGAACTGCCCTGTGATTCTGTTTGCCAAAGACAACTGCTGCTGCAAGCACCTAGAAACAGCTCGGTTTCCACAGCTCCTACCTGCTCCTTACCAGCAAAAATGAACAGCTGAGATGACAACCAGCACAAAAGTAAGAATTGCTGCTACAGAATTTAGACCAGTGACAAACAGCAGGGAGAGGAGTGCCTGGACTTCAGAGTGGCCAGTCCTCATCAAGGACAAGCAGGACCAGGGCAAGAGCCAGCTCAGGGAAAGGCTGGGAAAGGAGGAGGATCTTTCAACAGAGACAGAGAGATAACGGCTGCATAAATGCATAGATATATAGCTATATCTATATCTATATATCAGAAGCATAATGCAAATGGATGCAGATCTCAATTTGCATAAGACCTCTAGCTTTTTGGCCCACTGCCTTCATATAATCAAACTCGTGTTCTGTACCTTAGTAAGATGAGATCCTCTGGAGAGTGGTACTGTGGAACAGTATCAAAGGGTAGGAAATATTACAGTTGATGAAGAGGAATGATTTATATATTAAATAAACAAATGTTTTCAGTTTCTCATTTAATTTATCTGATGAATTTTTCAAATTAACTTCACTGGTGTTTCACCCTGCTCTGGCACAGAGCTTCCTGCAGCCTTTGGCCTTCCTTTGGCTGGAAGAAGCTTTTCCAGCAAAGTGTCCTGTTTGGATACCGTGGAGGGAGAAAGGTCTGCTAAGGGTACCTGAAACCAAAACCGCGAGCAGGAAGACACAGAAGTGGAAACACTACACAGAGTCAATGCCAAGAGCAGTATGTCCACTGTTTGCTTCCTCCCCTGATCTTCTCTTCCTTCCTTCTGACATTTCTCTTTCCTGTCAGCATTTTCATAAACACTTAAGCCCCTCAGAAATTTGAGTCTTCAAAATCTCCAAAGCATTTGGGAACCATAGTAAAATGTACTTACTGCAGCACCAAGACTTCTAAAAGCAGGACTTTGACTCATGATCCAGGGAGCTGCTCCTGCTATATTTTTTTTCTCTAAGCTACTCCTTGAAACTTTTGGAAGAGCTCTCTAAGACGCCTATTTTACCAGTGTAGAACATCATGACAGAGAGATGAAGCATTGATAGCAATACTGCAGACTTTTCTCAAATGTTAGCAACAAAACACCACTTAGGATATTTTGCATTTGTGAGGGAAATGATTAGCAACCATAGGCTCAGAAAATGAAAGCGCCTGATTCTGGAATTTTAAAATAATTATATTCTGAATATTTCTACTCGGAAAGCTGGCTGAAAGTCTAATTAAAAATTTAAAAATCACATTCCTGGATTTACTACAGTCGTAGTTACACCAAAGTAACATTTAGCCCAGCATCTCTGACACTGTCCTGTAGCTGATATTCAGGAGAAGACTGTAGAGATGGGACAGAACCACTGCAGACATGTTGTCCCAGGTTTCAGCCCTCACATACCTATCAACTTTCCTAAATCACTTCCTAGACCATTGTCCTGCTGGAACTGTCCTGTATGGATTTCTTTAACCTGCAAAGAGCCCAACACGATGGGGCAATTACTTCTGCAATTCAATAATGAGATTTAATTTTATTATAAGTTTCATAAAAAAGACATACTTCTGTTTATTTCTAAGATGCTGCTTCATAGTCTGGATGAATGCCCCCAAATTCCATTATTGTGGGAAAGAGTAAATATTCATTCACTACTTGCCTTTTCTGCATTTTTCTTGACCTTACAAATCCCCCTTAGCCTCTCTCATCTATCCTGAACCCTGAAGCACAGCAATATACAAATAAGATAATTACAGAAACAATTCAAATAACTTGAGTATATCGTGTTTAAAACAAAATGTGCTCATTTCTAGGAGTTAACCTTTAATGAAGCAGCATTTGGAACACACGCTTCTCACTTGTTTAATCCTCCAAGTACCGTGATGCTCTGTTGGAGTGGGTGTCTTGGAAGATGGGATCTCAAGATACCCATGTAAGCCCAAAGTGCAAATCTGGCACGTAGGAGTGGTATCAGATTAGAGGTTGCAGGCAGGTGCTCCTGCTGGAACGCTCCTACAAGCAGTGACACGCTGTGAAGGTAGGGAGGGTGAACCCTTGCAGCAGCTGAGGGGCCATGGAAACAAGAATCGCTGCTAACTGAAAGAGCTGCCAAACCATCTTCCTTAGACTGGCTTTATATGAGCATGCAGGGAGAAATACTAGAAGCAAGAGACATCGCTACCTATATACACAGCATTTCTATCACCAGCAGATCTGAAATCAGACTTCACCAAAAAATTTAAAAGCTGGGCCTAAATTTTCTATTTGCACATGAGGCTAGATTCTACTTTTTGTCCCCTTCTTTCAGAAACTGAAAAATCTGGTGAAGAAAAGGAGAAAGAGCACCACAGCCTTGAATTCAATGCTTCATTCACTCCCACAGTTGCAAAAATATTCACTAGAGCCCTTGCTGAGAAAAGATCCACTTGCAGAAGATGGATCCTACATAGTCAGTGTTTACTGAACTAGACATAAAAGAAAAACCCCAAGCCCACAAAACGTGTGAAAAACTACCTTTCCCTGAAAAATACAGCACATTTCACAGAAAGGAAACATTAAGAAACTGTCACAAGAATGCTCCTGGGTGATCTTAGCATTTCCAAAATAAACATCCAAGTCCCTGAATGTGACTTCTTAGTTGTAGTGTCTATCCTTTTACGGGTGACCTCCTGACAACAGTGCCTAAACACAATAAAGTTCCTGCTCAATTACTTGTTCATGTTATCCACTCTTCTGATTCAGGTTTTAAAACAATTTTGTGTGAATTAGATCACAGTTCTTTTCATCTGTGCCACTGTCTAGGGAACGCTAGCAGCCTCCAGCTTGGCATGAAGCTCTTTCTGTGAGGCACAGACATCCACAGACCCGTTAGTATAAGTCTGCAGTTCCCACTGACATCTAGTTATATGCAGGCATTCCAAGTGGCAAATGCTGGATTAACAGTACTCCATAAACTAGTGGAGGGAAGCTAATTACAAACAAGCAGCAGTCCAGATCAATTGAAGGAAAAATTCTATATAAGTTAAGTAAATCATTTAGTCTATTATCATTATGTCCCTCACTTAGTCTTGTTCCTCACCACCATTAACTGCTGCAGGCTGAACTGAACTATCCTTCTTCCAGGATAATTACTGCTTGTACCTGCTTCCTTTTACATTTACTTATAGACCCTACCAAGATGAGAAAAATTTGGTTTGGGTTAACTCAAAACTGCCTCTTGCTGTTGTTGCTGTTATTGTTTCAATAATGAAAAAAGATTTTGCTGTGGGTCAAACAAACCATGAAACTTGACATGAAAAATGAGACAGTATCTCTGTCCCAAGTTGGTAACATTTTCCAGTTCTATACCACATGAAGCACTTTGTTCCTGAGGTCTGGTAATAAAAGCCTAGAAAATGGCTAGATTAATGATTTTCTTTGTTATCTGTCAGTAACACAGTTAGGGGCCTCTCTAGATACAGATGAGTGATTTTAAACTTAGCACTGCAGCATTCAGTGGGCTATGAAGTCATTCTCACTCTCTATATGGATAATACTTGAGGTCCATGAAAAGTGGAAGAAATGGGAGAGTCCCTAACACAACCTTTAACACAGTGAAATGAGGAAGATAGCAGGAGTTGAAGAATATTGGCTTATTCAGTGAAATTGGCTTAGTCAGACACACATCTACACATTAAACTTTTGGGGAACAGAAAAGTGCTGAAAATGTTTTGTAAGTGCTGAAATTACTTCTGTAGGTCATATCAAAACAATTACATTTTCCTGAAAGTATCTCCATTGGTAAAAGTCATAAACACAGTCTCAGTTTCTGAATAGTTTCAGAGAATGAATGCTTCCTTTGGCACAAAATGTTTGGGCAAATGGGCATTTTTGCCACCTGGGAAGTGAGTTCAGCATTTCCACTCTCCTAAACATGAGCAACACAAACCCCAGTATTGAGAACAAGTATTTTCTCCGATTTCTCTGGACAGAAACATCTGAAACGTATTTAAGATCTTACAGCAAACAGTGATTTTTTTAAAATAGGAAATGGCAACACTAGCTTACCACTCAACCCAGTTGTGCTGTATCGCACATTACAGAGCTGGAATGGTTGGTTGGGGTTTTTTGGACTACCTGGTTTCAAGAAAACAGTTGGACACCTGTGCACCAGCTAAGCAGCAGCCACCCATTAGCACATGTAAGCTGCAGTAAGTTGTGTTAGTGCTAATCAACTCAACAGATGGACACATCAGCCACATTTACCTCTTATAAAGAGAGACTAGCATTGCCCTGAGCTGGGAATTACCAATGAAAAGCAACAGTGATCAAAAAACCTAACTTTAGGAACATCATATTTATGTACAGAAGGAATGAACTTAATAAGTTTGGAGCTGGCTTGGTAGTGTAAAGCCAATACAAACAAAGAATCCAAAATAAATCAAAACAATCACCTTAACTCCACCTTCCTTGTAAAATTCACCAGACCTGTATATTCTTCTCACCGGGACTTGGGAACACTTTAATGGATTTCTCTAACAGCTATATAACAGTGTGCATTTTTTTAAGAAAAAATCGTAAGAATTCTTACTTAAGAATACACTGGAGATCATCCAACCTCTCTGCTCAGGCAGGGTCATCCTAGAGCATATTGCTCAGGACTCTGTCCACATGGCTTCTGAGGGTCTCCATGGAAGGAGACTCCACACCCTCTCTGGGATTCCAGCGCTCAGGTGTCTGCACAGTAAAAAAGTTTCTCCTCATGTTCCTCATGGAACACTTCCTGTGTTCCAGTTTCTGCCCTTTGCCTCTTGTCCCACTGTTTGGCACCACTGAGAAGAATCTGGCTCCGACCTCTTATCAGGAAACCCTCCATGCAGAACTGACAGACACTGACAAGATCTTCTCTTGGTCGTCTCTTCTCCAGGCTAAATAGGTCCACCTCCCTCAGCCTCTCCTGATATGAGAGATGTTCTAGTCCCCTGCTCACCTCTACAGACCTCTGCTGGAGCCAATCCAGTAGATTCTTGCACATAAATTATTGTAAATTACAGGAATGATGCAGAGTTTTCTGTGGGCAACTTATCCCACTGAAAGCCTTCTTACCTTTTATTCTGAGATATCCAGTGTGGTTGTACAGAACCTTAAATCAGAGGGAAAACTATTTACATGTTAAGACAAATAGACTGACCATCTACTGACAAATTCTGTAGCTTGAAAGCCCTGAGGTCCCACTCAGACACATAGCCTGTGTGAAATGATGAAGTGGACACTTGCTGGAATCTACTCAAACCAAAACTCAGTCCATGCCTGGGGTATTCATGTCATTTCAGAGCACAAGAATTCACATTCTTTCAATGTGCAGTCATTAACAGCCTGAGCCTGTGGTCCACTCAGGTTTTATAGTTTGGAGGAGTTCTTCAAGTTATTTTTAAATTGAGTAAAACCAAGTCTTTCAGACTTCCCTAACATGTTCATACAGGGAGGTTCAGAGATTTTTTGTAAGTACTGAATAACTCTTGGTGACATATAGCCACTCTCAGGCCTGTTAAAGAAAGCACTGCAGTTGCACAGGCAGCAGATATCATGACTCATATCTGTTGTGCACATAGAAGTTTTGATGCACTGGGACAAGAGTGCTTAGCATCTTATCTAACTAGCCTTACACAATTGGTCACATGCTGAAAATCCAATCCCCCTAAATACTTAGTCGGGTCCAGAACCCTTTCACTGCCGTCATACTAGTAATTTTTGTGGAATTTCTGAATAATTTCAGAAGCAGTTTCTTAATTATGCCTTCAAAATAAACAACACAAATAATTAAATAAAGTTTCTCAACTTTTTCAAACATTTTTGATCCTAGCGCAGAATTAATTAATTAATTAATTACAGAAACACAGAACATATAGGGTTGGCAGGAACCCCTGGAGATCATCTAGCCCAATACCCCTGCGGAAGCAGGGGCACCTGGAGCACATTGCACAGGATTGTGTCCAGGTAGGTTTTGAAACTCTCCAGAGAAGGAGACTCCACAGCCTCTCGGGGAAGCCAGTTCCAGTGCTCTGTCACCCTCACAGTAGAGAAGTTTTTCCTTATACTGAGATGGAGACTTCCCGAGTTTCAGTTTGTGCCCCTTGTCCCTGAAGATATTTGTATGCATTTATAAGATCCCCTCTCAGTCATGTCTTCCCCAGGCTGACCAAGCCTTGGTCCCTCGGCCTTTCACAGAATCCATTTGGTTCCTCACAGGAGAAATGCTCCAGTCCCCTCACCACCTATACGGCACTTTGCTGGCCCCGCTCCAGGAGCTCCATGTCCCTCCTGTCCTGAGGAGCCCAGAGCTGGACACAGCACTGCAGATGTGCCTCGCAGGGCTGAGGAGAGGGGCAGGATCACTCCCTGACCTGCTGGCAATGCTCTTCCTGATGCTCCCCAGGATCCCATTGTCCCCCTTGCCCTCAGGGCACTGCTGGCTTGGATACAGCTTGCTGTCCACCAGGACCCCCAGGTCCTTCTCCTCAGAGCTGCTCTCCAGCAGGTCACCCCAGCCTGTCCTGGTGCCTGGGGTTGTTCCTGCCCAGGTGCAGGACCCTACCCTTGCCTTTGGTGAACTTTGTTGGGTTCCTCTCTGTCCAGCTCCCCAGCCTGTCTGGTTCTCACAGAATGGCAGCACCTTCTGGAGTGCCAGGACACTTCTCACTCTTTTGGATCATCAGCAAACGTGCTCTGCCCCTTCACCCAGGGCCTGATGAGTAAAAGGAACAATACTGGGGCCAATACTGACCCCTGGGGACACCACTGGCTACAGGCCTCCAGCCAGACCCTGCGGTGCTGCTCTGCTGGTCAGTCAGTTCTCAATGCACCTCACTGCCCACTCAGCCAACCTCCACTCCCCGAGCTCACCCACGAGGATGTTGTGGGAGACAGCGTCAAGAGCCTTTGTGAAGTCAAGGCAGAGAACATCCACTGCTCTCCCCTCATCCACCCAGCCAGTCATTCCATCACAGAAGGCCATCTAACTGGTCAAGTGTGATTTGCCCTTGGTGAACCCAAGACATGAACAAAGGGATCCAGGGCACCCTCAGCAGGTTTGCAGGTGACACCAAGCTGAGGGTGCAGTGACAATCCAGAGGGACCTGGACAAGCTCAAGCAGTTGCCCATAGGAATCTCATAAGGTTTAAAAAGACCAAGTGCTGGTGGTGCACCTGGGCCAGGGGAACCCCTGGGATGAATCCAGGTGGGGATGAGCAGATGGAGCAGCCCTGGCAGAAGGACCTGGGGGTGCTGTGGGTGAGAGCTGGCCCTGCCCCGGCCGTGTGCGCTGGGACCCAGAACCCCCCTGTGCTGGGCTGAGCCCAGAGCCCCAGGGCAGCAGGGGAGGGGGGATTCTGCCCCTCTGCCCCGCTCTGCTGAGACCCCCCTGCAGGGCTGCATCCAGCCCTGGGCCCAGCACAGGAAGGACAGGGAGCTGCTGGAGCCAGTCCAGAGCAGGGACACCAAGGGGATCAGAGGGATGGAGCAGCTCTGCTGTGAGGAAAGGCTGAGGGAACTGGGATTGTTCAGCCTGGAGAAGAGAAGGCTTTGGGGTGACCTCATTGTGGCCTTGCAGTGCCTGAAGTGAGCCTACAAGAAAGCCAGAGGAGGGCTTTTTACAAGTACACGAAGTGATAGGACAAGGGAAAATGGTTTTAAGCTAAAGGAGGGTAGATTTGGATTTGACATTAGGAAGAAACTCTTCCCTGTGAGGGTGCTGAGGCCCTGGCACAGGTTGCCCAGAGAAGCTGTGGCTGCCCCATCCCAGGCAGTGTTCAAGGCCGAGTTGGATGGGGCTTGGAGCAACCTGGGATAGTGGAAGGTGTCCCTGCCCATGGCAGGGGGTGGAACTGGATGGCCTTTAAGGTCCCTTCCAACCCAAACCATTCTGTGACTTTATGATCCTTTTCCTCCACATGCTCAGAGATAACATCCAGGATGAGCTGTTCCATCACCTTACCAGGGATGGTGAGGCTGACTGACCTGTAGTTTCCTGGGTCTTCCTTCTTGCCCTTTTTGAAGACTTGAGTGAATTGTTTCTAATAATTTCTTTCCATATCTCATAAGGCCTCTTAAACATAAATTTTGCTTTAATCCCACATGTTCCAAATTCTCTAAACAATCACTCTTGTAAAGTCTGTCCAGTGACTTTTAAATGAGTAATTAATATTATTATTTTGATGTTAGCTACAGTCATCAAAAAAATTATATTAAAACATGCTGCCTCCAACTCCATGTCCCTTCCTGCTCCTCTTTTATGCAAAACAATGTCTTATGCTGTGATCCAACTCCAGTAAGGAACATGCACACAGGGAATATTTTAAGATCCTTGAAAAGGAACTGAAGTTTGCAGAAGGTAATGAAAGCAGCAAAAACAAGCCTCTACCTTGGTCTTGTAGTTTGATCCCTACTTTCAAGTTTGCACATTGCACGCTGAAGTCAAAGGAATAATGCAAAGATGCAGAAATTAATGGAGAGTATTAGACAGCAAAGGCAGGGCACTGTGGAAAGCTGAGACCCTAAAATCTACTTAACAAGGAAATTCACTACCAACCTTTCATCTAGGACTCATTCCTACTGGAAAAGAGTTAGGTTTCATTTTCTAGTACAGTCAGCAACTATGTAGCAGATATTCTTTGTGATGGCTCCTTCTTGACTGTATAAATCATATTGTTTATCATAAATCAACACTGCCAAGAACTGACTGCATTCTAAGCATAGCTCGACAGTGACTCTCTTTGAAATCAGAGATCAGATGACTTCTTTGTCTGATGTCTTTTTGTAATCCATATGAATTCAGTGTTTCAACTGGATCTATGTAATTTCTAGGACTGAAAAAGGCACCATTCCATTAGGAAGGGCTTGAATGCCATACACACCTGACACACCCATGACAGGCTGAAATCCTGCACCCTCAGGTGAACACACATTCTCCCTTGGTTTAAGTAAGGGCTAAACATGACGCAGCTCCCAAAGCTTTGATAGATTCAATGTATTTTACAGCTTTTCACTTAAGGTATACATTGATATAGGCCACACCAGCTCAGAAATTTGCGATTATGAGAAAGTTGAGGTGAATTAACAGAAGATACAAAACTAACACAAATCAAGTAAAGCAGTAAGGATGCAGCATCTCTGAGGTTGTTGAACCAAGACACCGTCTACAGCCATATCAGATCAACTAAGAGCTTCCATATGGGATTTAACTTATACTTATTAACTTCACACTCTAAGCTGCTTATTCTTTACTTTCCTGAGTGTTCAATGTAGAGAAATCCTTGCTGTGATTGATTACCTCCTCCAGGGAGTAAGTATTTGGAAAAAAAAAAGAAAAAGGCTCAGACAACAAGAAGACTTGCAGAAACAAGAGACTGAGATTGATGCTGCTGTCACACAGCTCCCAGTTTCCTAATTTATTATGACAGTCTGAGAATCTAACTTCATAGCTGACAGCCACCAAGATTTATTCCACACTTTTGATTATTTCCCCATACCTAACAAAAAACTTTGGTCTATGCTGATTTATACTCTCACTTGTTTTGGTACTTCTGAGATCACACTGGCTTAAGAAAGCAAACATACGGCAAATTAACATGTAAAGAAAGTTATATCCCATTTGAACTCCAAAGATTAATGCGGGGTGACCAAACATTAAGAGTACTTTAAAAGGGGGAAACTTTATACAGAAATAGAAAAAGCAAGATAAGGAAAGCAGTGTGCTCAGATCCTAGCTTCAGAGAGGGCTGGATACCAAAGAGCTTTCCATTAATCCAAAGAGAATTACAGATTTTTATTGGATTTTGGAAGATCATCAGAACTAAGATATTATAATATTTGGTTGAAAGAGAGATTTAATTTGGTTCTCTGACTGCCTGCTACCACTTGACACCATGGAGACTTTCACAAGATGCAGGCAGCCAAGTAACAAAAGTAAACACATGTATACAGAAGGTGCATGTAAACATCTAACACAATTGTGTCTAGAACATTTACATCCTAGCTATCCATATTTCCTCAGCACCTAGTCATCAGTCAGCACAAACTGCATGACAGGAATACGTGTTCTAAAATCTGATTCATGCTACTGTACCACGGAGACTGGATACTTTAAATTGCTGTGATGAATCACAGCTGCTCTTATTAATCTAATGTACGGACCAAACAAGACTGATAAAGTATCTGAAACCAGGAATACGGTAAAAATCAGTTCGCTGAAGAAATATATCAGAGAACAACTTTCTTTGTCACTTAGGCTTGCATCTGAAAACCAAAGAACTTCAAAAAATGCTTTCAGGTTTTTCATTCTGCAAGAACACATTTGTCACTAAAAGGCAGGCTGCTGTGCAGTTTGCAGCATGGATTTGTGTGAATGCACTCACTGCAGCTTGTCTTGGGAAGGTTCAGTAGCTAAATACCAGGGGCTCCCCTCTTCTCAAGGTTCTTACTACATCCCAAGGACCTGATCACTGCCTGTCATCTTTTGCAGAAATGCAGAGCTCACAAGGGTTTAAAACATACAGATAAATCTGTCGTTAAAGCTTGCATTTCAACAGTTCTCATCTTGTCTATAAATACACATTATATACATTCCCATTCCCATCTTGTGGCCTGGACCCCTCACAGCTAGAACAACTCCTTGCTACTCAACCACTGAGATGGAGTCTCACTGATTTGGGGTCTGGCCTGCTTCTCTTAAGGCATGAACCACCTGCCAAGTCCCAAAATTCTGTTCAAGTAAAAGTCTGGAAATGAGTAAGAACTTCAAGATTTAGATTATTAACCTTCTTGACAGAAATACCATAATTTTACCTTTTTTTTAATAAAAAATGTAGAGTTATAAAAAGAAGGCTATTGGGTGTATTCAAGCTTCCTCCATCTGCCAAGGAGCTTGGAATTACTGACCAGGAAAACCTGGAAGAGAGTTTATGACAGATAATATTATTAGAGGTCTTGCTAATGTACTGGAGAAGGACAACATTTAATTCTCAGCTCACCTAATAGTCTTCTGGAACTAGGAAAGAAGGGGAAGGAAAACTGGAAGATGGCCAAAGAAATGAACCATTTCTCAGCTCCTCTTTAAAATACTTGTTTTTATGAAACTAAAAAAAACTTTCCAGAAGCTGTTTAGTTTTATATTAAAAATGTTCGCCTTAAAAAAAAAAAATCTATTTGAACTGTTGGGAAACATAAAAAGTAAACATCAGGAATACCAGCATTTGCCTGGAGTTTAAGCAAGCAACAATTGTGCACAGCTGTCAGGATAAGAAGAAAAGTACCACTAAATTAAAAGGAAGACACTGGAACCTTTAATGATACCGGTGATTATGCAATCCTGAGTCATGTGACACTTCTGGACAAGATACATCTGGCAGCTTTAGGAATAATTTCTCACACATTTGCAACTCTCCACCCACTGGATGTTGACAGCCAGATTAGGCCACAATCCCAAGTCCCAGTGTGTACATTTGAATAGGAGGGTAGGAACAGGTAGATTTTGATTTCTAATGGGTTTGGATTTATTTTGAAAAAAACCCCCAACATAGAACACTGGAACATTTACTGAAGGATGATTGAATGATATGATATGATATAATGTGATATACATACATTTAAAAGTTGGACTCAATGATCTAAAGGTTAAACTCAATGGAGGTCTATTCCAACCTAAATGATTGTGTAATTCTGTATATATACTAATGTTAGTTTTGTCATCTGAGTCAGATTGAAGATTACTACCACCCAGTCAGGAATTAAGCCTACATGCCAGGGTTAAACCTCTTCTCTCTGAAAATAAGCCAAGAGATTTTAAAGGAGCATTGCAAGACAGGCACTCGGATTTAGATCTTAACCTCAGACCTCAGATGAAACAAAATGGTGTGACTTCGAACATAAACTTTTATACTTATTTGAGATCCCAAGGTCTATTTTATAACAGGCATCTCAAGGCCTGTGCCTCATCAGCTTCTTGATTGTCTCTGAAGTTTCTCCTTTAGCTGCAGGCTCCCAGATGCCTGGCTGGAATCGCTGTTTTGCCCCACCTACCAGAGCTGGCAAATCAATACCACTCCTGGAGCAGGTTCAGCTGCTCTGGGGAAAGTGCCACCTCTCCTTTCCCACACGGGTTTCCATGTGACTTAGTCACTCTGTCAAGAGATGCAAAGTACCATCTGAGAACAGACAAGTAAAAAGCTAATTTCCATTATTCAGGCTGGAAAATCAGGCCTTCTGCCCCAAGCACACCTTCAAGCTTGTGGACATAGCCAGGACTTTGCTATTCAATTCACAGCTGACACTGTGCTTGTGTCTGCCACACTTGTGTCTGCTCAGCTCCTGCAGAGAGTTCCATGGAACCTATGATGCACACTAGGAATTGCATTTCTGTCCTGATTTCTAACCAGAATTTCCCTCTTCTTCCAAGGATTCTTCTCAGTCAGACAAGGAATTAACTGCTAAAAAAACCATAAACTATACAGAATAATCAAAACCTACTTCTATAGTTATCTTCAGGAGCTCTGACATACAGAAGAATCCATCGAGATACCCTATTACAGATGTCCAAATTTAGTAATTGCTATTTTTCTGGACGAGAAACCAAGGCTACACAGACAATTTGAAATAAAAGCAGGGATGCAGAAGGGTAAGGATTCTATTCTTGCTTACGGTGCAGACATTGAGATATGTTGTGTGAAGACTGAGAAGTAACCGAATCTGTTTGCCCTAGTTACTAATTCATAAAACAATGGAAATTATATTTCCTTTCCTCACAGGACTTTCTGAGGACAAATTTACAAGTATTTAAAAGGTATTCACGTATGTTCCTACAGCAATTAATAACACAGAAAAACCTACAAATAAAATAAGTATGTCTCTGAATACGTTTTTTTGTCCATGCTGCTTTGCATCTTGTTTGGTAATTTCTAAGAACAATTTGCAACCATCTTTAGCATGCTTACAAATGAGAGAACACATGAAAAGCAGAGGACTTCATGGAACCTATCCTAATCTTTACACAAAGGAAAGAGTTAGTATGACTGCAGCCTGGCAGCAAGAAGTGCCTATGCAAAAAAGCAATGCTTACTCCCTATTAAAAAAGTGACCATCACAAATCAGACCTAAGGAGAAAGAAAATATGAAAAAAAGCCCAACCAACACAAAAAATGGAGAGATGAAACAGGTCATAGCTATTCATGTTCATATCAGAAGAGACAAGCGCTATAAAACCCCCCAGACTGGTATTTCATGTACAAGAAGGGAAGCCATATTTCAAACCTATTGTATGAGACCAAATACTACTCTTGCACTCACTGCACAGAATTTAGAGCAATTTTTGAGAAAAAACTACTGCTATTTCAGGGGAGTGCAAAAAGATTATTTTTAGCTAGACAAGGATATCATCATATTTGAATCCCATGTGGAGTCATTTCATGTTGTATTTGAGAAACTCCTCAACAAAAACTTTAACTAGGAAGCAAGTTGAGTTGCAGGAAGGAAGGAAGGAAGGAGGGAAGGAAGAAGGAAGCAAGGAGCACTTAACTTGTCCAGAGCATCTGCTGTAATTGAATACTCCCAAGTTTGCTATTTATAAAGAAGATTTTAATCATCTTGCTGTGCTGATCTTACTAGAAAGACATTCAGTGAAGATTTATAAAGGAATGTAAACCCTGTCAAGAAGAGATGGCTTAAGATTTTGCAGAGACCTCAGTCAAGCAAGATATGTAGAAATCCTGATGTCAAACAAGATATGCAGAAATTCTGATGCAATCTTGTTCTTTACAAGGATGCATTGAAAGGTGAAATTGTGAAGCATTCTTAGTCTCCATAAAATCCATGAAAAATAAGTGGTTTCTCAAAAAGCAAGAACAGATGGAAACCAGTGGACTCACCAAAACTTTAATTCCTTTCAATGCCTAATTTCATCATGGTGAAAAAGAAAGTCTTTGGAATAAGCAAACCAATTTCCAAAACGCTCTAGAAATCGTAATTTAAATTTGTGTGTGCAAATACAGGGTTTGTTTTTGATTTGAGGCCTCGCTGCAACCTCTTAAATCAGCCAACTGCATTTACACATTCATTGTAGCATAAGAGAAGGGAAATAAAGCTGGTCAAGAAGGGAAGGGATTAGAACGTCCCCCTTTTCAAAAACTGATACTCTACTGATGGGAACAACTAGGCCATCACAACAGTCAGTACAACTGATAATGCCAGCAACTAGGTGGGGTGCAAATAATGGCAGAAAAATGCCATCAAAAATAAAAAAGGGTTCTCTCTTTTCCAGCAGTGGTGTCCCAAATCTGAGTCAGCACACAGCAAGCAGTCATAGCAAGATTGGCATGGTCACTGTCACAATTAAAACCTTCAGTCTAAGACCTTACAACCAGACATGTCGGTCCTCAGTAAACTCATTCAAATTTTAAAGAAGGAAGGAAGAAGGAATGTGCCTTGATTCCCTTTTCAGTGCCTGTAAGTAAAAACAGATACTTTACTAAGACATGCTAAAGACCATTAATTAGTTGCTTAAGTTCATTAGTAGACACAACGTCCCCAATCCTTGGTCTCAAAATTAGGAAGACAATTGTGACCTCTTTTATTGTCCTAAGGTTGTAAATTGGGAGAAAGGGAGCTCTTTGTTATTATTCCCACTGTAGCCACCTGTTTATATTATTGTTGGCCTTCTTTTTTAATTTAAAAAACCCAAACACCCACGAAAAACCAAGTGGCTGAATAGAAATTAATGAAAATATAATTCGAAATGCGACTGTCTCTGTAGATTTAGCTTCCACGTTTCATGACCAGAGAGCAATAACACTGACAGCAGGTCCAAAAAAACCCCCACAGCTCTCCTCAATGGCTCGTCCTTGATCAGGTCACTCCTTTTGCTGTTCATTGTTCAAAAGGTTTTTTCCCTACTATAATGGGAGTTGTTTGGACAAAGTTGAAACTAGCAAGCTGTTTGAAACAACACATATGCACAGTCATTTGAATTCCAAGTAGCTGAACTATTTGATTATGTTTGTGTGCTGTTTTAGTAAGAATTTACGAATATTAGAATAAATTGAGCTTTTATTTTTTAAATTAATGTCTGGCTGCTCTTTGTATAGGAAATACCTCTTGCACCATTAATCATTTGACCACCTCAGGCTGAGGCAAATAAATCTATTTAGTCTGTTCTATAACAAATGAAATTTGGAAGTTTGAGTCAAACCCTTGTCAATGGTCAGGATATATAATCCATCTGAACAAATATTACCCTGTTTGAAAATAAATGCAGTACAAAATACTTCTACTGAAAGGTTAATCAAATCCTTGCCCTGAAATTCTAGTTCTTTCATAGCTTCAGTTAGTGCAGCCTGGTGATACTGGACTTCAATATTTCTAGTCCACTGCCTCATTTCTTGACTTTCACTGCAAATATCTCAGTTTTCACAAAAATAGAGCTGCTGTTGGCACAGAAAAAACATCCCTTTTACACACTGTTTTATAAACATCACCTTGAAATTAACTTAGGACTGTACCAAAATATGGTCATTGCATTTCTATTGGGAATACTGAGAAACATAGCCTCTAAGCAGTAGAATTTAACAAAAAATGACCAGCTAGTAAGCAGCTATGGGGAACTGGACATAGCAATCTAGGTTCATTTCCAGGTAATTGGTGTGAAGAAATTTCATAACAAGAACATATACTTCTGTAGCTTCTAGGACAAACCAAACCTATTTAAACCATAGCAATGGCCATGAATCAAAAATACAGCTCCCCAAATCCTCAGACTGCTGAAGCAATGAAGATCCTGCACTTTGGGCTTTGCACAGTCAGTGGACAGTGTCCCTCCACTTATTACTGATTACTGTTTCTTCTGCCCCGTTTCAGTGTCCAAGTATTCCTTCCTCACTTACTTGTACTTTTAACATTCTGTAATTTATGTTCATGCACCATATCCTAAAACCATATTGCTTGAATAGGGAAAAAAAGGGGACGGCAAGCTCTAAAGACACTGGGATTACAAAGTTGGAAGAAACAGACAAAATATATCTCAGTATATTTGATATATTTAACAGATTACTTTTCTTAAAAGAGAAGCCCAAGCATCCAGCACAGGCTTTGGGGGTCAGGGTTTTCCTCAGCAACATTAAACACGGGCATACTGCTTGGAGCATGCCGAGATTAAGAGTGACAGCTATAAGGGTGTGACCTAAACCACACTGGAGTCAACACACAGGTCTGAATTTATTCCGTGTGACCTGGATCAAGTCTTTACTGAAGACATGCCAGATGATAAAATGCAGAAAACAGACCAGGCCATCTTGCCACAGCCATGAAACAGAAGTTTTCTTGCCAGCATTCACTACTTACCAAGACAGTTGTGGCCATCGTGGGCTAACATGAACCCGTCATAGCATGTACACCTGTAGTTGCCTGGGATGTTGATGCACTCGTGGACACAACCCCCATTGTAGAAGTCATTTTCACACTCATCGATATCTAAAACACAAGAAGGAGGAAAAAGAAGCTTTTGTAGAAAGAGAATTCTAACAACACAAAAATGTCTCCAGCTGAGCATGTTTGTTGAATATATGCATGTCCCTAATATTTCTTTTAGGCTCATGTTGGTGGCTTCATCCAACACATATCAGGGTCATGTTTCTCTGAAAAGCAGCAAGCCAATGTACAGAACACTCCTTCACAAAACAACTGGAGTATCATCACAGCAAACAATGATACATTATCAAAAATAAAAAAGGAACACTTGATTTTGGTACGCTTTTTGTATTTAAAATGTAGTTTTTATTTTCTGGCTTCAAAATAATCAAGCAGAGAATGAGTGAAACCTTTGACCTGTAATGACTATGTGAAGCATGCTATTAATATGGCATGAGACAAAAGTATGCCTTTTATGACAAATAAACTATAATTTTCTGTATTAATCCATGTACAACAAGAATCACAAAAAGTCCAGTATTTTATTCTCAGAAGATATGATAGAGTTGTTTGGGGTTTTTCACACTGGTCTGTATCTGAAAGTGGACCATAAAAGGTAAGAGATGGATTCTGCTTCAACTACAAACAATCCTGTCATGATCTTCCCTCCCTCATACAAATAAAATCACTTCTTCACTCATTCTGGAAAACACAAATTTTCCTCTTTTTACAGACTGTATTTTGGCTTACACATGGAACATCAGTATCACAGTCACTCTTGTGAATGATTCAGTGGTGCAAATCAACCAACTAAAAATACATAAATAATTAAAGATAACCTCATGGCTTGATAAGTATCAGGTCTAAATCTGTGGTGTGCTAGACCAAAAAACACAGTTACTCTCCCTAAGTTAGGCAGCACATGACAAACAGATAAACCTTTTAGAAAACCACCTGTTGGTACATCAGAGCTATCCTGGCATTACATTTCAAATGTGCCTTCCATTGCAGAGGTGACTGATATATTTCTGAATTAGGTTCTTGTTCACACAGACTTGCTTTTTTTCCCCCCCTACTTTTAAAAGTACTCCATGAAAAGCTTTTGCTGCCTGGTATCATACCCAGATGCAGTCCCAAGAGAGCAAGGTAGTTTGGGGAAAAACAGACTCCTCTGAAGAGCCAGCTCAGACTCAGCCACTCAGTGCTTCCAGCACTTCTGGCCCTTGGATTGAGGATGGCTGGGTTTGTCCCTCCTCACACAATCTGTGAGAGCAGGGACAGGCTTCTCCCAAGTTCTGTTGCAAACCTTCCCCCTCATGTTGGCCTCTTCCAAAAATCTACTTTAAACTCACAATTCTCCAAGTCTCCATCCACCTGCCTCCAACAGCTCTGAAATCCCCCTTCTACAATCTCCTCAGCAGCTTGAAAAGGGAATTACAGATTTGGCTTTATCTGCAAAACCAATTGGCTATTTCGTAACTCAGCATTTGGCACCACAGCAACACCAGAAATAAGAAGCTGGAGAAAGGATCTTCCCAGCAAAAGTACAACCTGCTGCTTAAAGGTGAATTTCCCAGTCTTTAAAGCACTGCTCTTTTTCAGAAGGTTCTCATCCTTTACTAACAATTTCCATCCATTAATTGTGCAAGTGCCCACTCAGCACAGCCTGTGGTTGTGCTCTACATTCCGAGTTCAGTATGACACCAAAAAGAGACATCTGTGATTTCTCTTGAAAACAAGAACCAGCAAGTCAAGTGCTTATTCCAAACAACCTGCAATGCAGTCTCTGAGAAGCTGCTCTCCTTAGGCCACAGCCCCATGTGCCTGGGAGCGTATTCCCAAAATGTTACAGTCTGGTTTCCACTCAGCAGGTATTTGCAGCTTCCATAACCATTCATGAATACTTCCAGAAACTTCCTATCATTCTCTACAGGCTACAGGGACAAAAATAGAGCTCTACAGTAATGCCATGTTTTAACAGGCCACATCAATACTCAGAAAGCATCTAACATGATTTTGATGTCAGGCGTGCCAGGTGTTCCCCTCAGGACACTCAGAAAAAATGGCATCTTCATTTTAAGGTTTGTTCTCAACTTTTATCCAGCAATGAGTCTTTTCAGAAGAGGGAATTCAGAAGGAGCTGTTATCACCTCTTACGTTCCTCAGCGTCAGACTGCCAAGGGTTAATCAATTAATTACCTTTTTTCAAACAATGAATCAAACAGGACTATTTGTTTAAGTAAGCAGTGTGAGAGCTTTCGAAGGGACGAAAAAATAAAAATCAAAGAAATGTGAAGTCTTTTGAATGACTGCCCCTTATATAATACTTATTTCTAAAAGTTGTACTGAGATTAGCAGCACAAAGTGATGATGCAATACAAATACTCAAGTTACAGAAAGGGTAATGCAACAGATACAGAAACCACAAAAATAGCAAAAAACCCCAGCTTCTTTTCACCTTGTTCTCTCAGGAGTTCAAGTCACAAGTAATATTGCAAAAGGATTAGAAAATTATCTCTCCCTTTTGCACCCCAACAGCTATACAAAACTGGAAGTGAAACCAAACATTCTAACTCCTTTTCAGAACCCTGTTGTGGGGTTTTTTTTCCCCCACTCCAAAACCCACACTACTATTTAAAAACTTCACCTGGCAGGCTGATTGGAATTTCTACCTCCAGTATTGCTAGCAAAAAACATGGGGCTAAGACTGGTGAATTTGACACTTCCAAAAAAACCACCCCAACACAAAAACACACCAAAAAAAACCCAGTCCCTTGCTCCCCCCCAAAAAACCCCAAACCAAAAAAACAAACAAGAAACCCTCACAAAAACATGCACAAAGCCTGCAAAGTCCAAATGTTGAACCTTTTTGAAGCTCCAGCTTCAAAAGAAGAGCCAAGAGAAACGCAAACGTGACCACCACTCCATCTTCTCTTCTCTTATACCTGGAGGAAGGCATTCTTTAAAGAACACCTCAGTGTGGAACAACTATAATTTATGGACAGAATGTTACATCTGACATGCCAGAATTCGGCTTCCTTAATAAGTTTCCTACAGAGTAAAAATAATAGGAGTGCATCCAATCACATAAAACCTGCAGGCTTGCTCTTCATTTTGTCTGTTGTAAACCTCAAAATTTGCAGGGGCCATCTGTGTTCATTTCCTTTTGGTTAGGTCATATCCTAGGATTTTTTTCCTGTATTTGATAGAATTGGGTGTTAATCAAAATCTCAACTCTAAACACCTCTAACTGAGAAATTAAGCTTTCCCTGCTAATTTTGTAGCTTCAACTATCCTTAACATTTTTAGCATTTGGTCACTTAATATCGTCTTTCATCATGAAGGAATTACCGTAACAAAAACCAAAATCAAAACCAAGAGGGAAAAAATAAATGTAGGTATCCAACAATGAAATTGTAATGGATGTAGGTGCATCTGCTGATGAATTAACAAGGTTTCTCAAAGGGAAATCTAAAGTGTTATCTACGCTGGCAAAATACTTGTAAAGTTTTCAATTCCTTGAATTCTGGCTGTTCAGACGGGGAACTCTTGGGGTGTTAAGTGAAAAAATCACCTTAAAAGAGTATTGCAGTATTTCCGCTCCAAGAGAAGTTAATTTCATGGGGCACTAGAATGGCAGGAATCACAGGAGTTTCAGAGAAGAATTAAATGCACCAAAATGATTAAGAAGGTGTAGGGCCATTCATAGTAGTGAGACAACCTGCCAAGAACCTATTTGAGCTCAGTGTATTCAAAAGAGACAGCAACTCCCAGTCCTGGGGCTGGATGTAAGCAAACACATTCTCAGATGCTGGCAAAATCATTTTGATCATCTCTTTCTGGAACTGGTCCAGCAAAATCTAAAAAATCCACTACTTGTTTCAAGAGTTTTAAAGTAAAAAATGATCAGGAAAAAAGAGATAAAAAGAAACTTGCTTACTTGGGTGTACTGGTAACTCTACTGGTTCAGCTATTTACCAAGGTGAAAGAGGCTTGGAAACTCCATCATAATTCTTTCTAGAAAGCAGTGGTGAATCTTTTTGTTACAGTCTGGAAGTAACTTTCTGAGCACAGTCCTAGGGAACACAGCCATGCTCTGCTACTGCCCTCCTCAAGGAGCAGAGGTGTTACTTAAAGAACACCCATTCTAGGAGACTGCAGTTATTATGCAATGCAAGCATCCAAGAACTTTTAAAAAAACCTTAGACAAGTATCTGAGAAAATGTGAGGATGTGCTACCATGAGGACGTGATGTAATTTACAGTCCTTGTACTTCACTTACAGGTAGAGAATCCGAATTTGTCTTCTTTAAGTGACCTTATTCTTTTTAGTCTGATGGGATCTGTATTTCCCTTACACATAATGGGGTTCATTCTTCTTTCATTATTAGACGTGAAACTGACCCTCCCCCGGTATTTGTTTAATTTGTGTATTCTGCCACAAAGATGGAACTCTCAGAAGCCTCACAAGGCCACCCTGCAGAGAAGCAGCTCTTCCAGAAGCACATATAAGAAAATGTTCAAAATAAAACAAGAACCAAACTCTTCTGCTTCCCATATCACAGTATCTGAGCTTTCTGTTTCAGCAGAGAATAGAAGACACATCAGCATGCAATAACTAATGTCCACAAGACAAACCAAACTGTAAAACAGTGAGGAAGTTGCAAAATGGCTGGTTCCCACTTTGTCTGAACATTTTCAGCAGCGTCAGGAAATTTACTGCGTGCTAATCATCTTTTCCAAGCAGTAACCAGCTTTCCTAGAAGGTGGCACAGGATTTATGACAAAAAAGTCAAAAGTCTACCTCCAGAAAAATCCATTCCCACTCTTCACTGCATCAGTTACAATTGCTAAGTTCCTGAATGTCCAAAAATCACTCCAACACATGCAACAAACTTTGTCAGCACAGCTACAGATCATTAGGGGCACAGCTACTGAAATCAAAGCAAATGTCTGCATGGAATTGATGAATTTTGGATGAATGTCACAGCTAAACTGTCACAAGAAGCCTTATGGCTATTAACATGCAAAAGGAAGAATGACTGAGGCCTGGAAGTCAATGAGCCAAATTCAGCATGTAGTGTTGAATTCCACAGATTTCTACAGAAAATGGGAAAGTGTGCATTGACACAATTTTTATCTTGGCATCTGTCAAGGCCACAGATCCCAACACTCACAATGCAACAGAAGATGTTCAGAACAGGCGTAGGATTGAATAAAATCTGGGTCCATTTTAAAGTATTTCTTGACTAGCAATATAAGGGCAAGATCTGGAGCTAATTTAGTAAACAAAAACTTCATTTGACTTTGAAAGGAGTAATTTATATGCTTGGACATTTCAAAATAAATAGCCAAAGAAAGCTGTCTGCTCACATCAACTTCTAATTTAGAGAACCACAAACAAAAGTGATCGTGCAGATATTTATTTTATGCAGATGTGAAATATCTCATAAAGAAGATGGATCCATTAAATAGCTAAAATCTTTGTAAGTACATCTTAATGGATAAAGTCACGTATTTCTTCAGAATCTAAAGAAAAAGTATTTTGATATTCATCCCCCTTTATCTAATTGCTTTAAACAAAATACTGCCAAAAAGGCACCATGGAGACAGTAAATAACATTGTCCTTACAAACTTGACAGGAAAGAAACTGTGCTTTTACCTTCTTGCTTGAAGAGAGGTTGCTGCTAGCCCCTACAGAGGGCAAAGCATACCAGATGCAAAATTCTCTTTTATCGGTTGTCTTCTGCTAAAAAATGTCATCCCACAGTTCTGCAGCAGCAGCATCTTCCCTGCTTATTCACAACTATTATGCAACAAAGAACACAGCAAGACGCTGGAGCCCATATTTCCATGTGGTAATATTTTTCACTTTTATGGCTTCTCTCCTAAAAGCTTTAAAAAAATTGTATTTATTCTTTATCGAGTTTTGGTCACTGCTCCTCCTAGGGCTAATGCACTACCCTCATTTCCACAGAAAAATACAGTAAAAAAGGCCCACCCCTAGGTTCTAAATCCTACACAACTAAGAACAGATTTACTGTGCAGAACTGTCTTCCTCATTGCATAGCTTTATGCAAGCTTGATCTCAGATACTTGTGAAAGAAAGTGACCTTGTAACATCAAAAGGTGAAATAGCCTGAGATGAAAGCCCCACCCTACAAAAGTCACAAGGATTTTTTGCCACTGGCTTAGTGAAGCCAGGAAGACATATTTTCTGGGATTCACAGTAGAGAGATATGTGAGACAGGATCAGCACTGAAACTTTTTGTTCCCACCTCCAATTCAGAACAAACAGAAGCATAGCACTGACACTACTGCCTTAAAGGAAACAGGCAGAAGTGAAGTTACATGCACACTGACAAGTATTACAAACAAGTTCAAGTCCTGGTCCTGGATCACAATCAGATCAGCATCTTATTCTTCTTAATGACTGGGTTTGAGACTGTAAAAGCCATGAAAGTAAGTAAAAATTACATGGGAATATTTATATACCTACATGTATTCCTTGGCAGAGTCTACATTTCATATACTTCCAGCAGATACACATCACAAACTGGACAACCTGAACCTAAGGCATTTGTGCTTCCCATATCAAGTTGCAGCTTCCTTAAGAAGGGAACCAGTTCCAGATCTAAAGGCCAGGACAAATGCTCAAACATAGGTTAAAGACCATTCTGGTCGAGTGCAGGTGAAATTTGCCAGAAATTCAGCTCTCTGGGAAACACTCAACCTAAACAACCATACTAAACATGTTAAGAGTCTTACAAAGAGTTTAGCACACAAATCCACACATTTCCACACATTTGAAGTCTGCTCAGCTCTACTCTTAAAAATTGCAAAACCTGACCCATGTATGAAAAATTGGGTGGGAAAATGTTATCAGTTATCAATTTCACTCAACCCGACCTGATGAAACACCATTTCCATCTGAGTTTTGTGGTACCAGAATTCAGTATCTACTCCAAGACCAAATTTTATGAAGAAAATATTGACATACCAAGACTCATTCAATATTTTTACTGCAAAAAAACCCTTCACCTTCAGAGAGAAGTCTGTTTTTGAAAATCTCTTTCCTCGAAAAGCTTGTTAAATCAATTTTTCTATAAAACAAATTATTTGCTACATCTGGTCCTTCCTGCGATACTTTATTTTTTTGACTCATAAATGTTAACATCTTTATTCTTTAGATGCTGTGACCTTGTAAATGTTACAATCTAATGAATCAGAGGAACACAGAGTGCAGTTTTTACAGCTCTCAAGTTGCCATGATGTTTTCAAGACGCTTGTGCCAAAGAAAACTGTAAAATTTGATAGCCATTAGGACTTCTCTAAGAGGCAAGGTCAAGGGTGGGCAGGCTGGGAACAGGGTAAATTCAGAAAGAGCAGCCGGATGTTTCTCAGTGGAGAAGGAAAAAGAGCAGGTACAATATGTTGTTTAACCTGAGGTTTTTTTCAGTGTAAATCCCTCAAGAGCCTTTCCACTGTGGGTACTGCCTCTCCCATGTTTTTCCCATTAGTGAGTCCACAAAGAAAAAAAAAAATTCAATTTTACAACTTCCTTCAAAAATGTCACAAGTCCCTATTTCCCAGTATTAAACCAGCAATAAAATGAAAAGGCCATGCCAACTTAGTGGACATGATTTGGATACAATCCGTGGTATTGTTGTGCTGTTTTTCTGGAAGCCATTTCATCCAGTTTCCAGAAAAGATCAAGTACTCTGTAGCAGTTTTGTTTCCTTTCCTTCTGTGATGGCTAAACACAAAGTTCATCATGCTTTATATCTTGCTGAAGTTCTTGCCTGAAAGAATGGAATACAGACCAAACTATGTAGAGGTATGTCCAGCTGGTTAAACAACACACACATTTTTAAAGTGTGAATGGTTTCATGTTTAGAACAATTTTGCCTAAAAGCATTTAGGTTACATCTGAAAGACTGATTAGACATCATTGTATTTAGCACTGCCTGTAGATATGACTTTATTTTCTATAATTTTTTTATTTAATATTATTTTAATATTGTTTCATAATTTTTTCCCTAACCACAATTATTAACTTATAATTTTAAAGAAAGTGCAGAGACAGCTATTAATGATCCCTATTTTGTCCTGTGTCTGAAATGTTTTTCCTATTATTATACTGTGTACAGCAAGCGTGAATCAAATTTTCAAGTCTCACAGAGTAAGGATGGCCTTACAGGAGTCATCCTCACTGGTTGGGGAAAAACACACAAGCTTTCAGACACACAAGTCCTTCTCTAGGGAGGTGATGAAGTAATGGAACTGAGTTTATCAGCTGTAGAAAATGTAGGTGTGTTTAGCACTCACTACTTTCCGAGCTTTGGTTAATGATCTTCAAATATTGCGCATCATACAAAGAGAATTAAAGAGTCACGTTTAAAGACACCAGTGACTAGACAGTATCAAGTACCCAGTGCTGTAAGCTGACTTCAGCTGACTCAGCTCACACACTGGTAAATGAAACAAGGCAATAGATGATGAAAATCCAAAATTTCTGCAGTAGCTGAATGGTTATATCTTACATTTTTTTGCGATTCACCACCACAATCTTCATTCATCAATAAGAAATATGGTGTCTGGAGACTCCCTTTCTTACATTTTTCCTAAATTCACCCTCCCTTCCTCCATTTCCTGTCACTGTTCTCTTTCCTGTGCATTTCCCTCCTTATTTAAACTCTTCGTTCAAAGAGTGGAAAGAACATTTTTAATGGCTGGACATTGATATGCCAATCAAACTGACAACAGATACAAGAATCTACCCCTTTGAGTCCCTCTCTGAGGATGCCTGATGTTCAAGGCAGGTATTCCTCCTTCAGTGCACACGTACTTTGCCAGTGGAAAGTTATCACTGAAGTACAGTGAAGTAAGAAATATGTAAAAATATTGAAAAAAAAGGTAACATATAAACTGAAATCTGAGATTCTGCATGCATCTGGTGTCATTTGCCAGCCACCTAAATACTCTATTTGGTGGCATACATAACACTGCAGCAGCAGGAACGGGGAGAAGATCAAATAAGTGATATGGAACTCTCTTCATTTTAGGACCTTACAGAGTTTCTGACTGCTTAATTGGCACGTCTTCCTGCTGCGTTAACACTGGGCTCGTACAGAGCTTTTTACCTACAGTACCTTTTGGGTGCCTAAAACCTTTGGAGAGCTAGAATCATCTATGCAAAAAAGTAATTAAGCACAGTTCTTTCCCTAGGGAACAATATATTTTCTATTCTTGTATCTGAGTACCCCTGTGTGACATTTGCCATCTCACCTAGCACAATGGAAACTTACTTGGGACCATTCCAGCTCCATTTATAGTAAATAGAATATTTTTTTCCTCAATAAACCCAAAATTATTGTTATCCCGCATTCAGCATCTTGAACCCTTGATCAGAGTTTGTAGCAGCTTGACATTTGTCTTAATTGATATTTAAACAGATTGGCTGCAAGTTCTTTGAACTCAAGTGAGATAACCAAATAAAGATGGATACCTGCAGAGCACGTAACAGTTTTAGAGTCTGTCTTTATTTAGTAGCTGCCATGCCCAACAAGCTCAAGCAGAGAGGTTTCCTGTTCACAAGCTGTTATGAATGTGAAACATGACATTTGACAGCATTTTTCCCACCACTTCTAAATCACAGCCATTATCCACCACAACTCCCTCTTTTAATATAATGGGAAATGTTTGATTCCACATCGAATCCTCGAAGTTCTTGGAGATCTAATGGGAGAGTATTTCTGTGTGCCCTATTGACACTGCTGGTGTGCTTGCATCCTAAAGATAGTTGCTCCAGTGAGTCACGGCAGGAGGTTATTCCTAGATCTTTACATTCACATATGCACCTATGAATTTTGAGAAGAATGTTTCAAGTAGTGAAATTAGCCCATTGATACAGATATAATTCACCTACTTTTTTTCCAGACTCTGCAGGCATCTCATGCTCAGACTATCTCCAACCTTCCTTTGCATTTCATTTTTAAATGTCTGTCCATTGACAAAGGGAAAAAATCCCAACCTTCAATTCTGAAGTAAATTTCCTAAAAACCTATCAATGAATGAATATTAACTTATCTTATGTGGCCCTTTCTGTGGGGGAACAGAGGGTGGCTTCTTGCCCATTTCAGAATGAATCAGTGGCAGATTATGCAACTGTGAAATGGAAGATGTCTTGGTATCATAGAGCACATGCTGCCTTAGTCCCGGGCAGACTGACACTACTTCCGTTTCAGGCTGAAAAAGCCAAGACCAAAAACAGTATGAGAGGCTATATAGGAGTGGTTTTCAACCTTCCTGGATATGAGGAACTAGTACATTTTCCAGCAGAAGAGGAAACACTTGTACAGCAAATTTACATCTCCTGACAGCAGGCTTACCTTTTCAAACTATTTTTCTCACCTGTACTTTAGCAGTAGTCCTTGGGCTATTGCATACTCCTGGCTAAGAACAACTCTGCTGTGCTAGTTAACCACTTGGGGAATATAATGTAATTTATATCATGCAAGATTTGTAAAATACAGGGCTTCCTGTCATCCTGTACCACTTGGTCAAACTTCCTACTCTGTATGAGACACATATCAGAGAATAATTTTGCCAGCCTACAAAAACTGGCAGGACAGTCCCACCCAAGTCATCTGTCCATGAGCAGAGCACCTCTGCACTACACTGCTGGTGTTCCCTGAGATGAGGGAATCGCCTGTTCAGGGCTGCCTTTCATTTCAACATTTACTGAAGTCGTGTGGCTACTTCTCAACATGATCCACACGGAAACCAGGAATTTGTTTTCCCTGCCAGACCCAACACTTATGAGGCCCCAGAAACCAACTCTGCCTCCTATTTTGCCACCTGTTCCCTGAATACAGACAAATTCACACCATTCCCCAACAGCATCCTTTATGAACTGAAGGCTTCTCAGCATTTTCATTTGCAGAGAACAGTAAAGAGCAGCCTACAAGGAGTGCCACTCTTAAGTCCTTCACAAGGATAGAGGCTGTAACTCCTCACCTGGCTGACTGGGCGCTAACTTGGGTCATCAAAACACAGATCCTCCTTTGGTTCAGAATCATTATGTTTGGTTTTGCTGTAAATTCTGTAGTTTTTCTAACTACAGAAGCTTTTATCCAGTCTAGGAGGGTCTACATGATGGTACAACAGTTGTAACACACATGGAACGTGCTGAAAAATGCGAGTATTGGTCATTCATTAAAACTCAATGAAACAGAAGTCCCTCACATACATGGTAATTAAGACTCCAGAGTACTTCTGGCAAGAGTAATCTAGTAATACCTGCATGTTGCTTGATTTCCAACATTAATCATTTCACATTACACTTTTTAAATCCAGGAGATAGTACTAAGGATTTCGTACTTTCCTTCTCTTTTCTATGGTGCTAAGAAGACTTACTATAAGTCTTCTTTAAAAATATTTCGGTGCTCCAGCCTAGATACAGATGCATTATTTGTATTTAGTTTATGTTTTCAGGAGAATGGTGTTAATTTTGTTCATGAGTCTCTTGCAAGGCTGTGGGTATTTTCAGGAAAAAAACCTGTAAAATTAATTGAGATGACCCTACATTAAGCCATTTTCATGGCTCATTTACAAGCTTGATACACTCACTTCACAAAGATCTGAGAAGACTGAACTGAATAGAAGTCATCAAATATTTACAATACCTTTTTTTAATCTGAGATAGTCTTGCAAAAAAGCTTAAACTCATTTTTGTCCACCACCCTTCAGCTCTGTGCACCATCTAGAAGGTACAAAAGTTACCAGGCTACAAATTTTGTTACTATGCAAGAGTTTAAGATGATCAAGTCACATTTTGTTCCTGTAATGACAATTTAAGCTTGTTACATATTTGTGCTTCAGCATCTCACTTTCAGTAAGTCAAAGCTTACTAAACCTATAATAATAATGATTATACCCTGAATGTGAGTGCACACAAGCACAGTCTGAAGCAGTTCACAGCTCTAAAAGCTGTCTCCATCAGCACTGTACAATCATGAAATGTGGAGCTATTTTAAGATGCCAAAACAGTTGGCAATTTTGCTGCACAACTCAGAATTCTGGCACAGCCTCTCTCAGCTTCTAAACAACAATTCTGTCTCCACAGTGTGTAAAGTACCTGCCATGCAGTTTTGCTTGGATGTACAGACTGAATGTTTTCCATTTTTTTGAAAGCATGGCCCTGGCCAGTATCCACAAGAAGCCCTAGATGTTGTTGCAGTAGATGAATGCAAAAGGGTTTTATTTTCAAACAAATACCACATTGATGTAATTTTTGGATTCCAGCTATTTTATTCCTGAAATAGAGAACCCAATCCTACTGATACACACTGACAGTTCTAAAATTTTATTCACAAAGAGAGTTCATCAGTTATGATGTAGGCTTTCCTCAGTCTTTTAAAAGGCCATGAAGAAAATTAGTCTTGTGAGCCAGAGCTCTATTTATCACCAGAGACAAATAATCACAGAGAAAATCTAATAAACAGTGGTAAGCAGCCTTTGGTTTTTGACCTGTGGATGTGTAGCCATTGTTCAGCGGGGACATAAATGTACAGATAGTGAACAGTAGTAGGCAACCCACTGGCTTTTCCATCATTCTTACCCTTTGCAGACTCTCAAAACATTTCCTGGACTCTTTGACAACTAGAGAAGTAAGCAATAGCAGGAACAGGAATTAATGAAGTTGCACACTCATCTTTGCTGAACATGAGGTAAGTGAGGATTAGATGAGGCCAGGGCAAGCTGTACAAACACCAATTTCATAGTGAGGAAAGTCCAGGAAAAGTGGTAAGGATGAAATTTAACATTCAAATCTGAAAACCACCACTGCTGACCTGTGAATCATCAAATATTTTCATTTATGAGCTGTGCTCACATCTGATGTTTGGACAAGAAATGGAGGTAGGGCAAACACATGCAATTTCAGCTTTGTCTTGAAATCAGACATTTTTGCTCCAGTGTTCAAATACCCCATACTAGAAAGCACACACAGCTTCCATTAACACTATTAAATGAGAAAAGAATGAAACTGCAGATACGGAAATCGTAACATGGGCACTCGCTGTAAATTGAAGAGTGCACATACTCATAGCCTGGAAATTTTCCTTTGGGAATTTTAAGCAATTATATTTGTTCATTATGTTGGGGAGAATGTTAGGTAGAGAGAACCAAAAAAGGCCTACAACTTCTGTGCAATATTCAAATAATAATCTGCTTTTGACAGAATGCACCACAGAAAGCCAAGCTGTGCAATGGTACTGACCTCCTCCCCAACAGCAGAGGGATAAAAGTGGCTCTGTTTATATAAATAGTTGTTTAGTCCTGTGGACCTATTTCCAGTACTCTCATGTAGATGATTTCTTATGAGATGCCTTTCACAACAATGCTATTTTATTATGCAGAGATAAGCAAAATGCAGCAATGTCTTGCCTAAAGGCTTGATTAACAACCCAATAAACGGTTTGGGTTCATTTTTTTTGTTTAATTGGACAGTACATCCAACATAAAACTAGAGATTTGAGATGTTACTTCTTGAAATGCTCTTCATGAATTTCACATGCTTCTTCCTTCTTCGCATCTTTCTAGAGAATCCCTGTTTTAGGACTGTCTCTGGTGTATATTCACAGTATTTCTAAGATACATAAACAGAAGTCCAAGAGAGAACACATTACAACATCCTTCGTTATCCACTGAAAACAGGGCAGCAAGGCCTGACTAGTTAACTCACCCATAAATAATACAGGACTTCAGCCTCAGTAAAAGACTCAAAAATGAAATAACAGGGTTATGGGTGTTTATCCACAGCACCTGATTTAACAGTGTAGCCACCTGAAGTTAGGTCAAACATCCAGGTCAAGCTTTTCAAAGTACCTATTAATTTTTCACAACTTACTTGAGACTCTCCTTAATGAAATCTCATTTTCAGAAAAGTGTGAAGGCCCATCATGCTGAAGATGCTGTTAGTTGTCAAGGCAAAAACTAGGGTTTGTAGGGTTTGCTCCTGTAGAGAAACACAATGTGAGGTTCCTGGTAAACCACAGCAGATGGGAGGCTGCCAAGAGAGAGGTGTACACAATTACCTGTTCCTGCACAATTCTTTCCCAGTATTCTGAGCATGGCTAATCACCTGTCTACCACTGTGAGTTTTGCCGGACACCCGGGGAAGCAAACATACTTATTTTCTATTCCCATCCTGAAGATGTCATTAAACACAGTGATTTGAATGAAAGGTCTTTAAATCTCAAGCTGCATTCTTCCATTTCAATTTTTTTTTTATGATCTACTCTAAGCATCCACTGTTGGCCACTGTCAGAGACTGCATATCAGGCTAGACAGATCTTCACTCCAACTGGGTCTGGCCAGCTTACACACTTTTGATATTGGACGATAAATACACATCGTTAGAAAGCATAAATAGGGACCAGATTCTTTGCACCCACTGTAAAGAGTCCTGATTTTGCCTTCCTATAATAGGTATAATTTTACAATCTTTGTATGCTCCATCAGCATAAATATAAACATAAAACTAACTAATATAAACATAAAAACTAACTGGACAACAAGGAGAAAATCCAAAAAATGCTTTAGGGGATTTCCAAAGATCTGATAACTAGGCAAACAAAACTGACATTCAAGAAGGTCTGTCCATCTCCATAACTGGCACAAGTGACTTTTTACAGAATTTTCTTCCGAGTGCACATAAAGGTCTAGTAGACATAGCATATAAAGGACTTTTAATTTGTGTTTAGTTTGTGCAAGTAGGTAATTCAGCCACTGAATTAAAAGCATTGCAAATTAAACAAAGGTATGATCACACAGTAGTCTAGCAGTGCTTCCTGAGCAGGATGCACTAAGAAAAAAATTTAAATTAAAGAATTAAAAATATGAAACTGAGACTGGGAGGATGAATTTCATAATGATACAATGATAACATGGCAGCTTAAAAATCCCACATCCTGGTTAAATTCGAAGCACAAGTATAGAACATTCTTCATTAATTTCAATGGAATTTGAATTTCACAGCTGCAGGCTCTTGGCCCAGAAACACCTCATCCAACCTTACATGCCTCCACTGTAGATGCCCACAACTGTGTCAGAAAGAAGACTCTTATTTTCAGGACATGATTTATCTGACCTATTTTTGTCTCCAACAATGCAAGGCAAACTGCAGGAAGGAAATTTCTCTCCCTCAACTATAAGGAGAAAAGAAACCAAACGGTTTAAATGTGCTGATCTGTACTACTGAGATCCACCTTTGGACAGATGAAATCCACCTTCTGTCCTCTTCAAACAGCCCTGAAAAGCACAGGAGCTCTGTTAATACACCAAATGCTCAACAGACAGAGCCAGGGCCTGCCTCCCTCCCAATATAACAGACTTGATTTACACTGAAATTTAGGTCTCTGAAGCAGTGCAGAGACCATAATCACCGAGCACAAGACTGAGCACAATTTCAGTGTTAAACTAAATGAATTATAGGGTGTATTATTAATGGTTGTAAGTGACTGACAAGCATTCGCCTGAGGACAGACAAATGCAGGAAGCGAATGTTTGTATTGATTCACATGTTAATCTTGTAACTTGTGACCCCAGAAAACTTTTAAAACAAAGGCAGAAACATGTTTCCAAATTACCGCAGGAAAAGTAAAGTAATCCCACCCCCCACCAGTCAAACAATTTTACAGCCAGCAGACTGCACAAAACCACATGGAGGAGATATTCTTAATTAAGTGCAATATAAGGAGAATAATGGCTACCCGTATTCAGTCTAAACAATTATTAGCAAAAGGGCCTTAGTATTTTAAAGTAAGCCATTTCAGAAACACTTACTGCTTTAAACATAGGCTGTTTCTGATTATAAAGTAGAGCTTTTAATTAAGATTAGTAAGGCCTAATTCAAGCTATAATTTGGTTCCTTTAGTTAGCAAATGTCTATTAAAACCAAGCAATTAAGGTTAAATGGGTTGAAGCATTTAAAGCACTCCCTCCTACTTCAAATACCATAATAGAAAAGACTATGTCAGTGACTAATTCAGACCAGAAGACATGAATTTATTTCCCTTAAGTTTTTTACTTCCTTGTTGATCATAAAGTTTATTGAAGAAGAAACTCTAGGTAAAATAGATTTTCAGTGGAACAATACGATGTTAATAGTTAAAAAAAAATACAAATTCTGCAGTTTTATATAGTATAAAGTTTGTTCCTATTATGTTTCTTTTCCTTAATTTTATAAATATCAAGAATATACACAAAAATTCCCAGTGGCATATTTCTGTCTTTTGATAGTTGTGCTTATACTTGGCATGATGGTCTTAAGCACAGATGTTGTGTGTGTACTTGACAGGTAAAGGTAGAGGTAAACTATGATTTGTACTACTTACATAAATGGCCTTTTAAAGCATTCCCACCTCACCTGCCATTTCCCATTTTTCTCATTTTCACAGCTTCTTCAAAGACTGAAATTCTTCATGCTTGGTCTCATCTTTAAGATCAAGCATTTCAGCGAGTTCAAGCCAAATGGGGTGAGCAAATCCAGGCTGTATTCCTGAGGGCACGACAGCCTCCCCCACATCCCCCCACCCAGCTGGGCCAGAGCCTATCTCCAGAAGGACCCTCTGGTAACACCCACTCTCAAACCTCTCACCTGCCTTTTGGACTCTCCAGAATTCCCCCAAAGCACCCAAACAAATCCCAGTTACCAAGACAACAGGCTGTCCTTTCCATTAAACAGGGGACCCACAGAAAATGCTGTGTGCAAACAGGACCACTCAGGTGCTCTCAGCTACAAACACTGGGGCTTTCCTCAGTGAATGGCAGCACTAAGGAAAACACGCTGCTCCTTCCAGAAGGTGTCCCCCCATCCCCTGAGTCCAGACTCTTGCTAACTCAGGCAATTGTATCACATAATCCTCCTCAGGATAAAGACTGATGCTGTCTGCCCATTGAGGAGCTGGCTACAGCAACTGCCTGTTGTCTTCCATACAGACCACGAGAATACTTGTCTTAAAACAGCTCAAAATTACGACTAGTGCCTAATCATAACATCAGTATTAATGGTCATCACTAAGAGCCTATCAGCATAAGCAGTACAGGAAGGTGTTCTAGTAACTTTTCTTTTTTGTGCAACAAAGTTCAGTGAAAGAACTCAGAAACGTGCATTGGAAACTTCTGTATTAACTCAAAGTAAATTGTGTCATTAAGCTATTTAGAAAAATAATGCAACTGCTGTTGCTATCCTGAATAGATTTCTGTGTACTCCCTCTTCAGAATAAAAGCTAAAGCTTCTGGGTTTTGCTCCGTAAGACCATATGTGATGCAATCAACAAATTATTTTTATAATGCAGTTCTTGCACTTCCCTCAAGAAAAAGATTTTTTAAAAAATATTTCAAAACAGACAGTGAAAGGATGCAAAGTGCCAGAAGGATAAAGAAGAGAAATACATTTAATATACACCTAGAAATGATTATTAATACAAAACTGAAGGGACAACATCTTCCATTTTATCCATATTACAAAAAAGTATTTTCCTAGTAAGCAATCATACTGTAAACGATTTGATGGGGTTGTTTCCATTGTTAAAGCTTTTGAGAGAACTGTATTATAAAAGTTCTTCCATTCTGAAGCCATAATCTCCTTAAATGTAAAACTGTGTGCATACAGAATAAACTGCCATTTTCACAAAGTGAAGCATTCTATTCCTAACGAAACAGACTATATCTAACCAAAGCATTTCAGCATTCAGGTTTTTATTTCCAGACAACAGGCTGAGGTTGCCTATTCCTCTCTTCTACCCATTCCCTGGCTCATTCTTACAGCCAAAACAGTGACAGGTCAGAGAAATCCTGGCAGCCCTCCTTCCCTCATTTGAATACTCTGAATATGCCTACACACTCCTGGCTGAACAGAGGTAAAATCACTTCCCTAGGAATTCAAGCCAAGCAAAAGCCATAGGGTTGCACTTGTGTCTGTCCTCTAGAAGCCAAATAATGCAGTTGGGCTCCCTCATGGCTTTGGGTTCGGTCTGCTGCACAGCCAAAGGAGGCTGCCTTTCCCCAGTGTGCCCATGCACACAAAGCCACCATGAGAGCCCTTGGGAAATTCCCAAGGAAAACCCCAAGTCAGGAGCAGGAGTGATCCGTTCAGAGCACCTGCCCTTGCGGCGGGTGCTGCACCAAGACCTGCACTAAAGATCAGATGAACTCTTACCACTGTGCAAGCAAGAATTGGGCTGCTTTGAGAGAAAAGTGGTGTGGGGGGGGAAGGAGATGCAAAGAGGGGCTTTGATCACATTCATCTTTAGACAGGTTGGAATGCATCAGGAAAAAATGGAAATTTCTAAATAAAGTTGGACTTTGGTGCTTTGTAGTTAGAGAAAGACATTGGCATGTCTCCAAGTCACAGTTTTTATGGAATCCTTTTCCAACAAAGTTCTGCAAACAGAAATGTGCAAAAAGAATAAAGGCACAACTCTACTTGGGAGAGACACTGACATCTCTAGAGGTATGAAGTCACATATCAAATTCCTTCTATGCATGTGCTGCCAAACCATTTAGATATGCATTACCTAGGCTACTTATTCAGCAAAGCACATACCCCACTTATTTCAACCCCTTTTTCCACTAGAACAGGGAGACTCAAAGTTCTGAATATGACCTCTGCTTCCAGATTATGAAATCAGAACAAAGGCACCTCAGTGCAGTTCCCCTCTTACAACAGCAAGAACTAGAATGCACAACAGTAACGTCCTGTAGTATTTTCAGCGATGGTATGTCCAACAAATACCTATTTCTGCACAGGTTCCCCTTCTCTGAAGCATGTTCTGCAGCAGCACCATTCCCTCTAACAACATTAATAATCACCAAATTGGTATTATGCATTGCTCTTATTTGCTTTCCCCTCAGTTAAACTTCTGATGTTCGGTGAGCACGATGTTAAATGTAAGGCGTGACAGTGGTTCATGCAGATCAAGGCATGGGAACGATAATATGAAGTTTAGTAACCTCACTCTGAGAGAGTGAATGAAAATTGGCTTTTATATTCTCTGAGGTAACAGCTCATCTGCTTAACAAATTGATTGTAAGAACTGGAACAATATGAAAGTTGTTTATTTAATATTTCTGATTCTTTGATAGCTGTAAAACATTATCACTAGTTGTGAAAGCATGGTCTTGAATTTGATATGTTGTCTGTGGGTCCTACAGCACCAAACAAACTGCACTAAGTTTAGGTCTTAAGCATGGGCAAGATCAAGGTCTTAAATCACCGTTTTAAATGATCCAGATTTTTTTTTAATTCCTTGGTCACTGAAAGAAAAGCTGTGACCTTCTACAGGCTCCAGAGAAGCAGCGTTGTAACTTAAAATAAGGCAGTAGCTTCAATTTAATAAACCACTTAAACAGAATTACTTTAAAATGTAACAGTTTCTTGAGATTAAACACATGCTTGGGTACTCTGGTCATTCATGGCATTTGAACAAAAAAATTCTGCCAACTGTAATGTAAGGGTATTCCTTTTGCTCAGCATCTTAAATGTGTAGAAAAGTCTTGAAATTTCAAGGGGGTCTGTCAGACCCTATCTTCAGTTTCTTATAACTCTGCCAGACATCTACATATGAAATGCATTTTTTTTCTTGCAAGGTATCTGCTTTAAAGCAGGTCTTTTTTTTCAGTTGAAATTTAAAACAAATATATATATGCTAAAACAAACAGAGGAAAAGACCCAGGAAGTTAGCTTTTTACTAAAGAGATTATATGGAAAAATCATTGCTTTGCTATGTTTAAAAAATTCTCCCTCCAAATACTTGAACAGATTTAATGCTCTCAGATTTTGTTTCCAATAAGGTTCCATGGAGTTACCTCTCAGGAGATTTCTCAGGACAGAAAAAGATGGTCAAATTACAGCTGAAAATTTACCAAATGAAAAAAAAAAAATTAAAAATTCATTACCCCCCCCCTTTCCCCCAAGAATACAATAAATTCAAAGCTCAACAGGCATCTGCTGAAATTCAGGCAGCTGAAGTTGCCAAAACATCCTTCTTGGTGGGTATTTTTTTCAACCTTCTGCTGTAGTTTCACACCACTATGGCTCCAGAAGGCTCTATTCACCTTATCCACCACCACCTTCTCCCTGCCATGTGTCTCGGCCTCTATATCCCAGTTCACTGACTTTTCAGTGTAGAAGTGCTTACAGGGCCAGGCTGTACTCCTTTGTGTTTTCTTCCACTTTTGGGGGGTATTATTTCAGTGATATTCTTCACAGAATAGCCCCACACCAATTGCCCCTGTGCAAAAAAAAGGCACAATCAAGGAAGAGGAGATTCCTAAATCAGTGCAGAGGGATTACTACTCCTTTTGCAGCCAGAATCCACACACATTTTCCCTACACATTCCTGCCACACATCCTCCATCTCAGGACTGCCTGAGGTTTGGCCAAACCTGCCCTGTATTTAAGGCTCACAGCTATCCTGGGCTAGAACAGCCTTGGACTGGCACCACGGGTACAGGGACTGTATCCACCACCCTCTTCCACGGATACAGACACCATCCATGATTCCCATTACCTCCCATTACCTTCCCATTACAGTGTCCTGACAGCATGGATGCTAACAAACAGAGTGGATGCTACCTGGCTCAAACGCAGAGGAGACAAAAGCAGCATTAGTGGAGCTTATCTGGGCAAGGGAGCAGCAGGAGGTCACATTCCCCAACTCCTCCTCTGCCATCATCCCATCAGAGGCTCCCTCACCATGCCCTGCATCAGCCTCTGATCAAAGAACGTGGATTTCAGCAGTGCAATGGACACACACGAAGAGGGTGCCCATAATCAAAGAGGAGCTAACAAATGATTGCAAACAGCCAGAAAAAGATGTTTTTCCAGCCAGCCACTGAGGAAAGAGCCACGGGTCTGCAGGGGGTGGAAACAGCACGGAATGTGCTGAGGGACAGGTGAGCTCCGAGCTGCTGATGGGGGCCAGGAAAGAGGCGGAGAAAAGGGAGAAAAAGCAAGAAAAAGGGGAAATCTGAGAGCTGGCAGGAGCTGTTTTGACTTAA
This sequence comes from Machaerirhynchus nigripectus, assembly GCA_013397975.1. Classification (NCBI taxonomy): domain Eukaryota; kingdom Metazoa; phylum Chordata; class Aves; order Passeriformes; family Dicruridae; genus Machaerirhynchus; species Machaerirhynchus nigripectus. The sequence continues at coordinate 128,110 of VZRQ01005776.1, read as the reverse complement.
AGACGAAACTCAAGGGAAAGGACCAGTAAGGGGCATGTAGGGCTTACAGCTGCCAGTTCTCCAGGCCCAGAGGTCTTGCTGTGGGACACTGGCACTCAGAACAACACTGCTGTAACTGCAGCAAGCCACTGAGACGGCAGGGGAAGGAAAGCTAAATGAAATAATTGAAAATACATGAGAAAAGAACCAAAGAGAAGCAGGATTTGCAGTAGGGAAATTACAAGGTTGAAAGACAGCTGAGTAACAGAGTATACAGGACAACATAATGAAGACTGCAAGGAAAGGGGACTGCAGCAGAAGCTAAGGTGACAGGTGAGAAAGCAAGGAAAACTGGATAGTATCTGGCAGATGTAAAAAGAATGAAGACAAAAGAAGGACAGACCTATTATATTTAGTACATTTTATCTATGTTCCTTCATTTCATTACCACTCTCCTGGCAGTTAATTTACATTGTGTATCTGGGGGGAAAGACGTTCCTTCTAAATACCAAGTTTACATCACCCCAGGAGGCCACCCTGGGTTCTGCAGCTTAGCAACTGTTGAGGCTGATGAAATTTTATATATATTTACAGGTTCCCAGAGTACCCACGGACCATCCAGCAGACAGGGAGCTTATCAACTATTTAGAGAAGCGTCCTTGGAACAAACCCTCTCTTTTCCAAATTGAGAATTACATGTAATGCTGCTGAAGAATGAGGCCCATATTTCATACAGCATGGTATTTGTTTATGCAAAATATAGTGATATTTGTATCCAAGAAGCATTTCTGGAGAAAAAAAAAAGTTGGAGTGAATGTTCTTTTTTTAAGTCAAAATGGAAGATTTCCAAAGTGGACCACCGGGGGAGCTGTTCAGTGAAGCAGCATTATGGGCTGTCAGAAAGCAGCTCTGAGAGGTAGGACAGGGTAGGGAAGAAAAGGGAAAGGAGAAAACAATAGGGTTCATGACACATGGGGAATGATGGCCCTGGGAGCAGTTAAACAGGGCATGTCAGCCCAGCTAAGGGATATTCTGGTTTTAGTGGATGAACTTCTGAACAAAGTTGGGAAACTACAGCAATATGAATAAATAAATAAATAAAATCAAGGCTCAACTCTGACCAAAACAAAAGCCCTATTCACTAAACAGAAGCAGCATGAAGGAGGGGAAAAAAAAAAGTTATCATAAGCTGTTAATTCACTTACTTAGCTGTAATAAAATTCTGATTTAACACAGAATGTTCTCAGGAGTATTTTCTTACTTGCTGCTACTTCTCCACTTCTCCATCCCCCAAGAAAATTCATCCCCTGGTGCAAGCTCGAAAACTCCCAAGTCAGAATTGAGTCTTAGATAGTACCAGACAATTGAAACAAAAAAGGAAAAAGAAAAAAGCAGAGATATAGAAGGCCCCAGAATTCAATTCTGGGAACACTTTCAAACCTAAACCAAATAAAATGTATCAAGCTACCCAATAAGAGAAAAGGAAAATAAAAAAGCAGTTACCAGCTCAAATCAAAGAAGCTAGTTTATGTTCTCTCTCTCTCATGTTTTGACAACACGTACTGCTTCATTGTGAAAGCTGCTTTCAGTGAAATCAGCACAGAGGCTCATCCAGAGTAAACCCATCATCTGCATGAATCCAACTGGGAAGGAAGATTTGACCCTGGAATAGAAATCCCCATAAAATCTGCAGGTGTCAAGAGTATCTTGCTCTGTGCTCAGATGGGCTGCTGCAGGCCAATGGTACAAAACCAGCAGCACGGCCTTGGAGCACCAGGTCTCATCTGGAACACGGCCCTTAGGGGAGGGTGACACGAGCTCCAACACATGACATCAACACCATCTGTCAAGGTACTGTAAAAAGCACAGCAGCTTCAGCACCTAATATCCACTACAGACCTCATTCAGGGAGATCAAGGGAGTCCTTGAAAGAATTAATTCACCTTCTACTGCAATTGGGAGAATCATCAATCAGGAAGAAGTCACTTAAGCTGCCTTGTTCAGTGGCATCACTGTTACTCTGCAGAGACATACAGAACAAGTCTAAGCTCACTAGAGTTGTGCAAGCATCAAGAAGCCCGAGTTTCAGAAACCAAAGGACACCCAACAGTGTCCCAGCTCTCACAGGACAACATTGATGAAGATGGTTTCTTCATCAATGAAGAAAGAGAGAACTGCTGAGAGTGGATTGATGGGACCCCATGGAGCTCTTTAAAGAAATGGGATCATTGTTCCACTTAGAAGATATCCAGAAGTGCCTTACTTACTTATCCCTGCAGATAAAAAGAGGCTTCAGTGTGAGATACTGGATTGGGAGCTGGGAAATGAGAAGTCTGGACAGTCCTGTGTTTCCAGGTTGATTGATTCAGAGCAGCCCTGTCACAGTATTTGGATTCATTTTTGAAGAGTGTGAGAAGGACACAGTAGGTATTACAAAGACCATAATAAAATGAAAATCCAATGAGTGAGACCATGAATGAGCTTCTTCAGAAAATGAAAGATACAACAGGTCAACAAGGTTAAAATTGTAAGAGGAATATTAAGTCAAGCCTGGAGAGTCAATCATTATTATTTAAATGAAAATGATGAGAAGTTTTTCCAGTTGCTAAGATTTGTTTAAAATCCATTAAAAACAGATCTAACAAACAGGTACGAGTTGAAACTTGGCTTCACATCCACAAAACTACTGAAGATGATAATGACTGGTCAGAAGGGACAACTGGTCCATGTTTCCAAATGGCCATATGCAGAATATAACCTGCTGTGAGGCTGATTATAGCTGTGATTGAGGTTTCTCTTATTTTGAGACTGTACCACGCTTAAACCCAGTGAGGTGTTACCACTGGGGCAACCAAGAATAAAGGCCCTTGTTGCAGATTATCACCATCACCTGCCTATGTATCTAGAATGATTATTTACATTAAGGAAAAGACTACAAATACATGAACATCTGACGAACTTAAATCACTAGGACTGCGCAATCCCACTCACCTAGCAGTCAAGCAGAACTGCTGCTGCTATGGCTCGAATTCCCAACGTGAGCAGAAATCTGAAAACCACCCTCTCAAGGCAGACTCTACCAAGACACTTTGCCATGGTATGTATATATCTTGCCCAAAGCAAGAAATCCATCAACAACTTTGTAAAGCTTCACAGGAGAATTAAAAAAAAGAAAAAAAAGTCCAGCTAAAAGTTGTGAACATTTCTCTTCTGCACAAAGACTTCAAGAAACATGGTGACAACTGTATGAGATCAACTATTAAAAGAACTGAAGCAGAGTTATGAAAATACTATGAAAGACAGTAGAAAAACGCTCCAAGAGGAAAATCTCAGTCAATATGGGAAAGCTCAGAGAAGAGTTTTACAATCCAGAAGCAAAAGGTCCCAATAAATGTGTCTTAAGGGTCCTACATGGAAGGTATAATACAAAAGAAAAAGACCAAATGCTACAGCAACTCACTGAAATTACAGTCTAAAAGTGGATGAACAGTAGACTAAGGGAAAAATCAACCTACAAAACAAACTTAACACTAACTGGATATGAAATGGGCATAGATGAACATCAACAACTATATAGAGTATTTTAACCATTAATGGCATGAGAGTTTGGAGTAGTCAGAGAAGTAGCATGGGGTAAAAACCCCAAACAATTGGGTTTGGGAGCTAAACCCCTTCATACACTGTTCAGTGACAGAATATCCTACAACTGCAAACACACAACATTGCATTGGAGACAAAGAAGGCTCTGTGAAGGCATAAGGAACCCCAGGACGTGGAATCCTTTTGAACCGTCTGGAATTTCCATTGCTTTGACACAATTTTGTTGAGATATCAACCTGTGGGAAAGCCAAAATTCAATAGTGAGAAGGTAAGGGCAAAGTCCTATGGACCATGAAAGATCACACCTGCAGCTGAATCCAGCCCACTGCATTTGAGATCACAATGGGGAAGACTTCTTAGGTAATAGCAGGTGTGACAGGGCAAGTAAATTAATTAATTATCAATTAATGGATTTTGTATATTGAATAGAAATGGAGAACTGAAAGCAATTATTTTTTAAACATTACCTGGGTTGGACACATTATTCTGTCCTATGAAAATGCCAGCTAGAGAATTTGTGTTCAAAGGCTATCGATACGTTACGTGATATGGGAAAATATCATGGCAATGCTGACCAGGAGTCTTTACCAAGCATAACAGATACCTGATTAAAGCAAGAAAAAGGTCAACTGAAATTTACAGATGGAAGCAGAAGACAGGAGACAGGAAGAATGAGGAACTCTTCTGTCTGGAGAAACAACTGTGCTCTGTGGAAAGAAACAGATCAAATGGTTCAGGCAAGAAAGCTAGCCAGAAAAAAAAAAGGGAACAAAAAGATCCGTGAACTGAGAAGTCATCCTCAATCCTCATACACTCTGGAGAAACCCAGGCCAAAAGACATTTTGAGAGAAAATCAAAGTTCAGAAAGAAATTCCCTACTGAAGAAACTTAACAGACTGTCAGGAAAATGTCTCATTGCCATATAATTGCTGCTAGAGCTCTCCACATGTCCTTAAAGAAATATTTGTGTCATATATATTTCTGCCCACCCTTCAGCTCACAGCAGCAAACCCTGAGCAAAATCCTGCACAAGCGGCTGGGCTCCACATTTACTGCATTGGCCTAGGGATCCCATTGTTTAGAAAAACTATAAATAAATACACAAGAGTACACAAATACATATTGATATACTGGACACATTTGTACAAATATGTACTCCTAAGATTCATTCAAAAAATGTTATTTACCATACTCTACCCCTTGCTCTAAAACGGATTTTAAGTGAACAAAAGCAATACTTAAGACTACTGTTTAAAATAAGCAAACATGCATGTTTCTAAATTAATTGCAATGCCTCAATACGACCTAAACTGGCAGCTCACTAAAATTTATCAGAATGAATTTGATTGTGTAATGTCTTTAAGCTCACTGTACTGGATGAATGACAATTCTACTTGTTTAGTAAAATCTGGTTTTTTTGAGAGAGCCTGCACTATAAACGAGTTAGCTATGATATAACGAATGTTCTTCACACATGAAGCAACACAGGTAGATTGCTACAAACTTAGCTAAAGAGGTTCATTATCTGTACAAAATCTTTCCTCATAAGTAACTAGTTTCAGTGATCAAAAGGCTTATTATGAAAAGCCCAGTTATAAAGACCAAGAACCATTTAATGACCCAGTTTTGGTTTTGGCACAACAAAAACTATCCAGTGGGTTTCATCTTTGTCAGCAGTTGCTTTCATCTTAAAAGAGAACTTCTAACAGCTGATCACTGAGGTTGTCTTGTGACAGAATACTAAATACCAATCAATTAAGCTAGTTTATATCTGTAGGTTTTGAATACTTAACCTCAAGATGCAAAATAAATCCACTCTCCGTGTACAGCAGGCCTGAGGCAGATCTTAGACCTGCCACTGACCCTTTCTGAAGCTTTCTGCTTCTTCCAAAATTTGGTACTAATTAATAACTTAAGACACAGAGCTGATGCAAAATCTTTAGAACTGTTACCATAATATTGTATAAAAAAAGTTATATATCATGCACAGTAATACCTGGTTTAGACAGCTTGCATTACCTGACTTATGCTGAACATCCCTGCAGAACGTGTTGAATCCAGCCCACTGCATTTGAGATCCTGACTTAAATCACAATGGGGAAGTCTTGAAGCCCCAGTTTGCTTTACTTACCAGGCTTGCCAGACACTAAATTCTATTAGATATGAGTTTGATATCAGACACAGATGTCACATTATTCTGTATATCATTACAAAGATCAATATTGGTTTTTACTACTTACTGAGTTTGGGTTTTTTGGGGTTTTTTTTACTGAGCCAAGGCAAGTCAGGCAAAGAGATATATGCATATTAGATAATCACAAGTATAAGCCATATCTACCACTAAACAGAGCTCAACAACTAAAATATGAATAGTTAAAGCATAAGGAAACTTTTAACACAAGTACCAATGTGGAGAATGCTGTAACTTCCACAGCTGCGGCCTTGAGTACATATTCTCAGTGTTCTCCAGCTCTTTCCCTGGAAGAGCTGAATAGAGAAAGAACTGGTGCTGAATGATTACCCTGCTTGCAAGAAAGAAAATCTGGCTTCCAGAAGAACAGCAGCTCAGAGATACTACAGCACCAAAAGGTGGACAGTCAGAATTTGTCTCTGTCAATTTAAGCCCAAGAAAGAAAAATAGGTCAACCACAAAAATACTTTATGAGGGCACTTGAACCAACATTTTGGAGGTCAGCGTAGAAAAATATGTGGTATCCAATTTTTGTAGCCCAAAGCAATTTAGTTTCTACGTCTTCAATCTTTTTAGTGGACTGGCTATAGACGTTTTTTAAAAAGTTGCATTCTGCCGTAGAAAGAGAGAGACTTGGAAGGAAAATGTTATACCTACTAAGCATCTACAAGTAGGTAAAAATAATAATCTTGCATCTTTTATTTGTAAGGCATTCTGCTGATTACAATACTTATTCTTTTCACCAGAGAATCTCTCAGCTGACATTCAACAGACAAGATGGAGTGCATAAAATCCAAAACATGAGCATACACAGAGCCTAATAAAACCTGCTAGGTCTTTTTCAATTACAAGACTGATGTGAGGACACAGAGAAGTAAAATAAGTTTGTTTAAGCCTGTATAAGCATAATGATCTGAAATGCTTCCTTTTAAAATAGTGTTCCGTGGACTAGAAATATATGATCATGACACAGGCAGAGTGTCAAAGAGAAGCAAACTCCAGAGTCCAGTTTGAGTAGGTACAGAAAAACACCTTCTGTAACTTGTCCAGGGAAAACAATGGCGAGTCCTTTCCATCTGCTCTCTGCCGGGGAGCTGGCCAGGGGCGAGGCGGGGCGGGGCCCAACCCACCCCACTCCCACCCCC
>VZRQ01005776.1:80917-117373 GCA_013397975.1 Machaerirhynchus nigripectus | reverse complement strand
TTTTTCTCCCCACTCCCCTGCCTACCTCCTAGCGTCGGCTAACTCCGTTCCCGCTTGCCACGGGTCATCACCGGCCGCTGGCTTCCTCCAGGGGCTTAAGGGCTTTGCTGCGGAGGCCAGTGCCCCTTTCCAGCCCTGGTTTTGCTCCTCCAAGCCCTGCACTCGGGCCAACCACGGCTCCGCAGGTGACCCGTGCGGCCCTGGCCCGGCCGGGGGGAGACTGCTCTCCCCAAAGTCATCTCTGCTGCAGACGGACATATGAGTGTCATTGTCACCACCACCTTGGAGGCGAAAGTCCTTCACCTTTAAACCCAAACATGAGACAGTTCCCCCCTCCGAGGCAAGCTCCATGACTCTGAAGTCTTCCAGACTGTCTCTAAAGGACTGAAATAGCTGGCAGACATCCCTTGTTACGGCCGGGCCGTGCCGCCGCTCTTCCCTTTACCCCTTTCTTTCACAGATACCCCCCTGCTGAAATGCTTTGCTACTTTAGGTTGTTTAAACTCCTAATTCCCCCTGCGAGGCTGTCTGTCTGTAGTGTATGAGCTCCACTTGGTATCTGGAAGATAAATACACCCTGTCATAGCCTTAGATGCCTCTTTATGACAAGTTCCTCCCAAATGTAAGGATATTTCAGTACAATACGCTTGCCCAGAAAGTAGCACAATTAAGTACTTTCAAGCTCGAAGAGATGGGAAGGAAATGTAAGAAAAGTTGCTCAGCCCAGCTGCGTGTTTAGTAAAACTCCACACCACGGTCCTTATCCTCCAATAAAACTAAACCACTACTGCACGGTGCCAGAGCTGTTTGCTCTCTGCGTGTTTACACCTCTACTTTGGGCATTCCCGTCCTTAATCCCTTAGGGGTGGGGTTGGGGGTATTGCTAGTTTAAATCCGGACGCTTATTTTTTTGTGTGACCCGGCTGAGGTGCAGCGGTGAATTCCATGCCCGAGTCCTCCATGGATACGCGGCGCGTCCGTGCCGCGGAGGTCCCCAGAGGGACCACCCGGTGCCTTGGAGCGCCACCTCGTGACCGTCACGGCAGAGCCACCCAAGGGCCCTTCTTTTCCAAGACTTTAGAAGAATGAGTTTGTCCCAGGTGAAAAGTAAGGCTAAATCTTTTTCTTTCCTATTTGTTTTTTAGAAATATTTTGCAATTGGCCTTTTCATTCAATTTCATGGAATCATACTAAAGTTTATCATGAGATAAATCGTCCAAAAAGTTTATATTTCATGAAGGAATCCACTAGAATTGTCTAAAAATCAACTGTCTCAACTTTTAAAAAAGCCACAGTGCAATAAAGAAGTTTGCTAAAGCAACAAAATACTTTCACTGCCTTGGTGAGTCGCTCTCTGCCATGTATTATAAGTGTCATGTTAGCTGCATCTGTTGAGTTACAGAAATCACCACACTTGTGCCTGGCGCTATACATTTATCATCTATAACACCTGTATGGCACTCAGGAAAGGAAGCCCCTTTGATCCAAATATCACACTGTCTATATCTGTCCTTATATACTCTGAGGGTGGCTATTGAAAGCTAAAGATCATTCAGATCAGGTGTCCATCTCCTAGCGAGCTTCTTGTGTATTTCCTTAAACCAAGATCCTGACAGATAGAATACATGAGGAAATACAGAAGTACAGTATTTATCAAAAGAGGGCCTGCACTGTAAGTCAGGATTACCACATACATAAAGAACATTATCTACAATGCCAGACTCAATATTTCCAGATGGGTCTTCTCAGAGTCTTCCTTGCTAAGGGACACTTCTTAGAAAAGGGATCCTTGTGGACTTCCACCTTTTCCACCTTATTAATTATGTTCCTGTGCTTATTTATGATCATCTAACACCATCCCTGTGTCAATCCCACAAATGATTCTATGAACAATTTAATATTAGAAGTAATGACTAAGCAGCTTCTTCCAATGATTGATTCTATGAACAATTTAATATTAGAAGTAATGACTAAGCAGCTTCTTCCAATGTAGACACTGGGTAAGGGGGGGTAAGAAAAAGCTGCCTGAGCTGTAGGTGGAGCCAGCTCAACCTAGGAAGCACCTCCAGTGTTTCAGCTCTCTACTGAAGTACTTTAGCTCTGCCTAAAAACCTTTGGGCAGCCTGCAGCATGTTAATTGGCTCCTAATGTTCTTTCCTACTAATGCCCTTAAAGCTTTGGGGACTATTCCAATAAAATAATAATAATAATGCTTAATAATAAAAGAGATATGTTTTATTAGGATCCATCTCTTTACAGAGTAGAAGGTCCATGAAAAGCTGCATATCAGGGAAGAGCATAAATAGAATTGTGGCTGCAGAGCAGTACTCTCACTTTCAGCACACCTTCTCCCACAGATATGCACCATTCCAAAAGTGCTTTGAAAAGACAGAACAGCATCTGCAGAATTATTTGGTTTCCCAGTTTGCTACTTATGAATACCTGTGTATTGGGGCCACAATAGGAGCTTATTAGGCCTTAGGAGGCAGCACAAGCTATTGATAGGGCTGGGAATCACAGCAGTCACTGAACAGCCTGTGCAAACTTGATCCAATTGCTTTACCTCTCCATTTCTGTTTCTCTTCCTTCCTTCTGTCCATCTTTTCCATTTGCTGTGAAAACCCCTTGTAGCAGGGCCTGTCTTCCACTGTATTAATACAGCACCTCTCAAAATAATATACTAAACTTATTTTGTCTGCCTCCCCAGTCAGGGCTTTGATGAGGCCAGTGAGGCACATAAACCCTGACCCTTTTAACTTCAGTTAATCTCTTTTTCTGAACTGTACTTCAAAGAACTAAGAGAGACCTGGCTCCCTTGGATAGGGGACAAGGAGTCCATGTGCCAGAATTTGTGCTAGGAGCACTTACACTTTGAACCCTGAACCATGTATCTCCCAGCTTTACTTAAATACTTTCTATTAGGAAGAAAGGAACAATGCACACCCAACTCTTTAAAGCAGTATAGACTATTCTGCATTTGTACACATACTTAGGGGAAGCTTTTGAAACTGACAGGCAATAGACATGCATAGCACCACATACTCAATGCTGTATTACTTCTTTCCAGGAAAATACAGCATGTAAGTTTCCCAGAAGTCAAGTAGCAGCATACAGCTGAAGTAATTCAATGATTTTTTCTTGTACATGGGAGTAAAAAACAACAACAACAAAAGTCCACCATAATCCATAATAAAAGGTTTGCACAAGAAAATTCAGCATATAAGAGGACGCGGATATTTTTCCTTTTTTTCCTACTTAGAGAGAATGAGGAATTACGTAGCAGCTGCTGTAACAGAGAAGAGGGAACATTTATTCCATAGCTTTGGTGAGATCACAGTTTTATCTCACTCTACCATCAGTGAGACAATGTGTGAAACCTTGTGGAAGTAGTGGTAAATTTGGATATTCTGGGGGAAAAAAAAGGTGTAAGTCAGTGCCAGACTTTGAAGAGAGACATCAGCTCATGCCTGAGAACAGCTCCTCTCTGTGGTGTTACCTTTCTCCAAAATTTGTCACCTGCTTCATCCAACTGTCCCTCCCCTTTCATTGCCAGGGTGCCAAAAGAGATGAAGACTCATGCAAAAACATTTCCTTAAACCTGAAATTATTTTAACACAGTGGATCATGAGGCTTGTAAGGCTCAAAACACCTTACTGAGCATTACTATCTACAAATCCGTAAGTTTCTTTCCTCCTAACTGTCTCATGAACAGTTTTCCATTCAGAAAAATGCTTTAACAGCTAGCAAGAGGGTGGAGAGGAGGGAGTTACTAGGAAGAGTAATGGAGGTGTTAGGTTTTTTCCCTCCTCCTTGAATTAAAACCACTGAGAGGGAAGGATGATAACATTAATGAAGAGATGGAAAATACCATCATCACCATGAAAAGTAAATTAGAGTAGATCCTCCTGTAGTGGTACTCACTCCATCCTAGTAAAGGCATATTTTGCCAAGAAGAAGGTTACATCTCAAACTGGTGAATAAGGACTTGATGCTTAAAGAGCTGGATAAAACTTTATAACCTTCATTGTACAGGAGACTGGTTAGAGCAGTCTCTCTTGAAATTAATAAGGGACACCTGTAAAAGCTGCAAGAGAAAATCACACAAAACAAAGTTGTGCCTATTACCTGCTCCAGGATTATACCTTAGCAGGTGGGAGAAGATGACAAGGACCTGTGTAAACATACAGCTGAAAAGGGTACCTCCAAAAAGTCCTGTTTGATAACTGTTACCAAAATAGTTTTAGAAGTGGTGGTGATGTGTCCTTGTGTTCACAAGGAGATGGGCAGTGGCATTCTGAAATGGTTTGGTTTTAGGAAGTGGGGGCATAAGGGAGGCAGAAGGGAAAAAGCAGTGGAAAAAGGATCCAATTGCTCTTTGTCCATCTGGTAGCTTTAGAGTAGGATGAAAATTTTAATTCAATGACTCCTCCACTGAAGACTTCAAAAGAGTGACTTGTGCTAGTACAAGTTCTGGCTCCTAATCTGCTGCAGATTACTTGCCATTGTATCTTAGCATTGGCAGTTCAGTTGCTCTCAAAATCAATCTCACTGATTATTGTGATTGCCAAGAAATATGTTGCATTGCTGCTGCTGTAACATGCAATCCTCTTGAACACCCAGGTTTGCACACTCTAAAAATGTCAAGCAACTCAGAGGAAAGTACTGTCGTACATATTTTAGGCTTATCATAGTTTAAATCTTAAATCCTGGATAGTCATTAACTGCTCTGGACTGCACAGGACAGCAAACAGAATTCTAGTAACTCAACGGATGAGAGAAAGCTTTTGGGTTGTTTTAGAAGACATTTTCTGATCTCTTGTTTAAAAGTGAACTTTTTCTCACTTGAACTTTTCTCACATTTCTCAAATGGCTACAGCTGGCTCAGATTTCTTCTTCAAAGCACTTTGGGCATTCAGGCTGAGGTACTTTCTGTTGTACCCATGATCTGTGGTCAGCTATCAGTTCGCTTTCCGGGTCTAATCAAGGCCCTGAACATGCAAGGAACACTGAAGCATGTACATATTTATCAGCAGGACGACTCTTGCCTATAGACTTCTGCAAAGACTGTCTCAGCAGGCTTGGAATTGTATAGTGCAGGATAAAGAGAAGAGGCCGTGCCCTCCACTCACAGTCCCTTTATCCTTCAGCACAGCTCAAAACCAGCTGTGGGGAGTAACATGGCTCTAACCCACATGGGCAGTCCTCTCTGCTCTGTGGAACACCCCATGGCAGCAGTTCAGCGGCTTCACAGAGGACTTAATATTGTGAAATTTGAATTTTTTTCCAATTCAGAGCCCTGCCTACCTGCCCTCCCTCCCCTCAAAAACATTATTAAAAAAAAAAAAAAAAGAAAAAGAAAAAGAAGCCCAAAACCCAGCACAAACCAAAAGCACTCAGAGAAGCCCCAGGACTTCCAGAGGCTGCAAATTTCAGCTGCAGCCTGGCAGAGCAGCAGCAGATGTGGGTGAGTTGGCAGGATATCTTGCCAAATCATGGTGAGATCTTGTAAGATTCCTGCAACAATTCTTTTGAACCTTTCATGAACCAAAACCATTTCATTTTTAACATTAATAGCAGCAACAAGACTCCAGGAAAATTCCAACAAAAGCTTTTTAATAAAAGTTCTTCCTGACTCCACAATTCCACAAACAATTAAAGGTTATTTCTCAGGACACCTTCTTGCAGACAGGAAGAAAAAATATCTGTAATGCAGTCAGCTCCTGAAATTTTCCTCCTTCCCTACCCACCCAGCCACTGAGAGCTAGAGTGAGATTTGTGTACTGATTTGAAATTCTGCATTCTTCAGGGAGGCCCACAGTACCAAAGCTGCTCTCAAGATTTCCCCTTTAATTTGCTGTAATCTGAAGAGAGTCCAAAGCTGTTGAAACTTAGATAGTTTTGTATTGCAGCATCTGTTCAATTTACTGCAGGGACAGAAACTCTTCCATCAAAAACAGCTGGAGAACTAAGCACCAGGTCAGAGCATCAATCCCTTTACCAATGCAAGTCCAAGCCAGCTATGTAGTGGGAGCTATGTAGTACAGATTTCCTAAAATCAAAGTGCTTATTTTAGTTCAAGTGTAAACATGTACTCATCCCCTTGTTTAGCTGCAGTCTTTATTGCACACAATCCACAATTTAAGAGCCCATTGCCATATAAACTGAATCTTAAACAAGAAGCCTGTTACTAAAGATGTGGTTGAGTTCAAACCCTGGCTTTATCCAGTAAGCCTGGCCTATTACCAGTAACAACTTTTATCCTAAACAAAACCTGCATAGACCAAGTAAAGTTTTATTCCAAAGTAGGTACCTATATTGAAATATAAATGCATGTAATTCTTTGTACTGTAATTAAATGCATTTTAATTCAGTTATTCTGCTCATTCAACACAGCTGAACTGAGATGGGCTTTGATCAGGGAGCCTGTATCTCCCCTGCTGTGACTGTAGCCTTGGCCTCTTCAGCTGTGAAAAAGTGCTATAAAACACTCCAGCTGTCACCTGGAGAGACCAGTGAGTATCAGGTGGAAGGCAGCAGAAAGTTAGGGCTGTAGTCCTGCAGCATGAGCACTTGTGGGGCTCACCTGGTGAGAAATAACCTTCAGAGCAGTACTACACCACAATCAAAGGTTCAGAAAGAGAACAAGCAGGGTCCTGTCTCCTGTGGTCCTGCAGTAACTCTTTTCCAACTCTAGCCATGCTCAGATTAGCTGAGGATTGTGACAAATAAAAAGTTTAAACTGTTTCCCAGTAACAGAATAGTGCTTGTGAAACAAGTAGAGTTCAAAACAGGGAGAAGACTATTTTTCCTCATTGTCTTTTAAGGAAGAAGCATAAATCTCACAATAGGATCTTCAAAATACTTGGATGCAGCATTGTAAAGTTAATATTCTTGTAAAGACAACCAAGTAGATTATTGTATAATTTATATTTAATTAATAATATATAATAATTGTAAAATTTAAAATGAAAATAAATATAAATTATGAAGTAGAATTCTATCAAAATGTAAAATTATACTAATTTTATAATTTATATTATTTTATAATTTATGTTATATCAGCTGTGTTCCTCACGTGTTTAGATATTCAAATGCTTAAGATGTTGATGCTGAGCACTATTATGAAGCTCACCACCAGTGAAAATGGACATGTTTTTGTCTGAAAGACTAGACAAAGGAAATGAGAAATCAAAGTTACACCTAAGGATACAGTTGTGTGCTTAGGTTTTAATGGGAATACTACAAGTAAAATTCAGTTCCCACAGAACTGTGCAGCCATCCAAGACCATGTCTTGTGTAGAATCATGCTGCACTTGTCAACACACCAGGCAAATCTGATGGAACCAGGCTATCATGGTCTTTGTGGTTTAAGAGAAACTTCTAACAGAGGAGATACTGTAGAAAATATCCAAGCTCAAATCTTTGCCTCAGACTTTTCTACCACATCAACCAATGCCTCCCCTTCTTAAAACAAAATAAAACAAACCAAAAAAGTCTATACACCCATGTGTGTTGATTTTTACAGTTCTACCCTGAGTTTAACAAAACAAAAGGCCAGCAAATCTTCATTCCTTCTAGCACGTTTTTCCCAAGTCCCAGGACTCTGTTTCAGTCCCGTTGTGGCTGCAGGGGTAATGGCAGTTTCTGTGAGGGAGCCCGTGTTGACACAGACACCAGCCCCGCTTCCCAGCATGCTGTGAAGGACCCAGCAGAGATCCCTCTGCAGCACAGAACGGGAACACGCCTCCCCAGACACTTCATACTGCCAGCGTGCTGCATCTCAGAGTGTATATCTCACACATTTTCCCACCAATCGTGTTTAAAAGGACCAGGAATCAAGGTATCCTGGTTGCCTACTTCATCCTTAAAAGCACACCCTGCGTGGTTACACACTTGCAGAGGCTTAGAAAATACATCATTCTATCAAAATATATGGCAATGATTCCAGAACCACTTGGAAACCCCAATTATAATTTTCTGCTAAATGAGTTCTCCTCCCTAAGGAATCTCCAGAGGAGCCTATGCTTTAGTGCACTAAGCTACCTATGAGATAGCTAAAGCTCAGACCAACTCAGTTCCTGACAGGCAGCTGCAGTTTCAGCTAGTGTGAAATGGCAAATAAAAGAGAAGATTATCAAATAGAATTAAATGCAGCATCCTCAGGAGGCCTTGATATAGAAAGGGTAAAATTCCACTCACCTTAATCCTGCACATTATTTGTTCAATTGAAAGGCCATGGCTGAATGAATAGAAACAGCAGGATTTAGTCTCATGTGTTCATTGCTTCTCTTTTCAATTTACATGAAATACACTGTGCAGAACCATTATTAGGGTTGCCATTTGTTAGTATTATTATGTCATTAGAGCTGGATTGGATTAACACAGGTATGGTAAATTACAGTGAAAGTAGCGTCCAGCAGATAACAGCACAGTAAGACTTCATAAAAGTCTGCTCAGAGAGCTGATGAAATCAGGAAAATGTATACTATCACAAAGTGAAAATACAGCAGGCACAAGCTACTGACTTCTTGAAAGATCCCAGGTAAATTCTCATTGCTCTTCAACTTAAATTACACATCTAAAATAATTTGGAATTAATTTATTTCAAATATGGCACAATTACAGACAAACAAAATCAATACTTATGTCACCAATTTCCAAGTGAAAGAATGCCTGGACACCAAAAAGGCCAGATGTATGTAGATATATCTATATGTGTCAAGACTGCAGATAGTACATGTAAGATCTTGATGTTCAGAACCTACATGAAACACAGCATCCCAGGTTTCTCTTTTGTTACCTAGAAATAGACAACTTCATCTACATGTTTTTATGGAGCTGACACTGAACATGGCAGTACCTACCTTCTACAGCTCTCCCTGTCTGCTTTGTCTTCAGCTGGTTCTTAATCAGGGCATTAAATACTTGATCATTTAATGATGCAGGATCTCAATTTTTATCTGCTTTCTCTCTCTGCAAGTCCAACCCCACAACTCAGAATAATGTAGAGCTTTCTGCTGGCTTTATTTGGCCTTCAGTTGCACACTCAAGTTTGTGTCAAGGGTGTGCAAACCCTGCCAGATCTAAACAGCAAGATGAACAACTCTGCAGAGTGCAGAACAGCAGTGTCAGCCCTGTGGGAAACTTGCACTGCATGCCCCAGTTCAACCTGAATACAACAGAGGTGTAGTAGAGCCCACATCTCTCTCTGCAGGGGAGGGGTACCATGAGCAGCTGGGCAACAACTGCAAGTGCTGCCATCTGTACCACTCTGAGTCATCTGTGCCTCACTTGGTGCTTCCATGGCTTGCCAGCTACAGCTGCTCAGCCTGCACACTCTGTTTTGGGCAAAAAACAAAATAGGAACTCTGTCTCTGGATACCAAAGTTGCATAAAAATCACTCCACGCTAAGAACTGAAAGGGTGAAGTTCCAGAATCACTCCTGTATGAAGTTATAGAAGCTCCTGCAAGTCTCCAGTTTGCAGTTTCAAAAATTATTTATGATGGGGCCAGTATTGTACAACTCTCTTCTGTATAAAGAGATTGATAAATATTCATGAATTAGGTTTCATAATACAGAAAAGGGGAGTATTTTTCTCTCCTAGTAAAGATAAGGGAAAGATCATACAGAGAGGTTAAATTACTTTCTCAGGTTCACACAGGAAGTTTGGAAAACCCAGAAATAGAGTTAGAGCCAGGATTTTGGAAGGAATTTCAGGTGTCTCCCTTATACATGTAAGAGTGGCCTGACACAGTAACTGCAAGCTCCATGCATGTTTGAAATCAGGCCACTCAAGAGGGTCCCCAATTAGGCAACCACTGCTACTAATGACCTTGGCAAAACTTAGTCCCTATCCTTGACTGCTGCTCCACAGTCTTCAGTACTGCAAAGTGCAGTGTGCTGTCCTACCAAAATACGGTGGGAGCTAATTAAAGGCTGTAACTTATCCCTAGCCACCCAAAAATTAAAGCCCCATGTTCATTAAGCACTGTTTTTCTTTTCTAATCTGTTCAACAGAGCTTAAATGCATTATTTTTACACTAGAAATTCGGGATAAGTCCTGGGTATTGCAGAACAGTTATGCTCCAAGAAATCCTTTCACTCATAAATAGATGATTACAACAGCTTCTATAAATATAAATTGTTTTACAGCCAAAGACAGACATCTAGTTTTCACTGAAATTAAGCCAGCAAATCTCTTCTGCCAGTACTATAACAATAATCATGCTGATAGTGTTATTTCAGTTTACCAAAAGCCAGAATCCAATATGCTACAAATTAGATCAAGCACCAAAAGATAAGCAATGTGAAAGGAAATGAATCCTAATAAAAAAATTTAAATGTTTATGTTTGTTTGCTGGGTTCAGATACAAACCCAACATACACAAGCAATCTCCCATTGAACTATAGCTTTATTTTCCCCGTGTTGCCATTCCTCCCACACCCCTTTTTTTTTTCTTTTTAATTTAAAAGCAGATTATGCAGACAAAGATATTATGAGAGAGCATATTTCAGTTGTAAGGTTTTAGGACGGGGAAGGAAAACAGGGCTCAGACCAATTAAAAGCTATAGAGAAGAAAGGCAAATCAATTAAAAATGCCAGAGGGCAGACATTGCTTAGAAAGAGAAGAGACTTTGACAAATTTGAAATAACTCTTCTCCACAGTCCATAATGGCAATGAAAATAAGCTGCCTTCATACTCACAAATATTAATGGGAGAATAAAGCATCTGATAACCTCATGGATAATACAGATCTGTGCTTCCACATGCTAAATAAACAAGCCATGGGACTGAGTTAGAGTTTGGCGGGTACTCTGGAGAAGAAAAGCAATGGATAAAATGTGAGGTGTTATTTTTAAGACACACAAGCAGCCAGCCTTCCAACTCAGCTGCTGAATTATTAGTCTTATTGATCTGCTACTGGATTACTTTTTACACCATGAAACCCGTTCGTTCTCAATAGAACGCAGACACGGAAAAGACAATAGTCATAAAAAGATTTGCAATTTGGAACTTCAAAGAAATCATATTCCAATTTTGGCAGCTAACTAGGAATAAGAACCCAAACTGCCATTGCTAAATGTATCCTTTGACTGTAACTATAATTTAAAAGCATTGTCCGATGTAATTTCTTCTTTTTTTCACACAGTGATTCCAGGCCAATTATTTATCCCCCCTCCCCCATAAGAATAGTGTTTTGAAGTCAGCCAATGAAACATGTTTTATTTAAGGACTATATTCCTAGAGCAATGGAATGGATTCTTTGGAGACCTAAAGGTTGCAGAGCACTTCATTAGTTCCACATAATGAAAGAATGGTGCAATTGAAGGAGGTCTCTAAGGGAGAATGGTGTGAAAATTAGAGACTCGTCTGCTCACTTGCAAAAAAGAAAAACCCCAAAAAAATAGAAAAGAAAAAAGAAAAAAGAAAGGGAAAAAATTGAGAAAAAGGAAAAAAAAGGGGGAAAAAGAGGGGAAAAAGGAGAAAAATGAGAAAAGGAAAAAAAATTGTGGATTTCCTAAATAAAGCACACTGTCTCCATTCAGCCCATGGAGAAAGGGTGCCTACTCAATCCTCTTACCGTTGACAATATAATAAAACCAGAGGAACTTTTTTGAAGTAGATCTGCACATTCCACATTTGGATTGAGGGGCAATGGACTGTTTAAATTGCTATTTACATTTCCAGCTGTTTTACCAGTGATTTGCCCAACTTAATAGCTCTTTAAGCTTTTAAACAAGAAAATAGCTATTCTCACGACTCAAAGAAGAAACCATGGTTATTTCAGTCTGCCTCTATTGTAAAAGGCTTAGACCCCTCTCTCTTTATAGATGCCCTTCCCTTTATAGTACTTCCCTTTTCCATCTCCTCCTTCTTTCTAAATCTTCTTCCATCTTTTTAGCTCACTTTTTACATTATATACTTTTAGCACCATAATGTATCTTTGCTGATACTGCTGATTCAAGGAAAGTGTTTGCAAGTAGTCACCAAGGTTCCCAAGAGAGACTTAAGTTAGCCAGAAAATTAGATTTGCATGTATAATCTTCTGCTAGTTATTGGGGAGTTAGTCCATGTTAAACAAATGCTCTACAGCTATTGAAAAATGGATATTTATTTATCCACTTTCCTCTTGGGATATATTAAAAAAACTAGATGTGTGTACAGACATAATGTAAACTGTATTTTCTGCTTATTTTTCAGGCAAAGTGGAAGAAGAGGGCAAATGGGCAGTCCACAGATAAGAATGAGACTAAGATGAAAGGTTAAAATGGGAGGGAGGTTATTTCATAGTGGCTCTATAAAAAACTGCAATTATTTTGTTGTAATTTGAACCTATTAGCTTGTTTAAGTTGGTGCTAATAAACTGTAAAATCATGAAGAAGAAATTTGAAAACAAAACCCACCTCCTGCTTTTCCCCTGATCAAAGCTTCAATGGTTTCCTTTTATTAACTCTAAATGTCTCCTCTGTTTACAGATGGTTGCAGCACTAGTCAGACGGTGGAGCAAACAACCAAATCTAAACCTTGCAGGAAGTGGTAGCAGCAACTCTGATTAAATTTTTTGAAATGAATACGGTTCAGTAAAGAAAATTTTAGTAGTGGTCAGAAAAATGTAAGTTCCTTTTAGATTGTATCCTAACTCAAATATTTTTAGAGAAATGAATAGCAACTGGTATAACACCGGACATCTGTGATTTTCTTTTAAAGGTAACACTTCATATTTAACAGTCATATATTCTAAACGAAACATATTCTAAACTAAAATTCCCATTCTTTAAGTAAAGTTTGTAAAAGTCAGTTTATGATCCCCAGACCAGGCATACTGGCTGCTGCTGAGCAAACGTTTGTGCTGGTGTCACACACTGGCACATCACTGACAACATAGCAGTGTCACTAGGCAAGACAGGAGCAAGAATCAATGTGTATTTGAATTGCTGTGGTTATGAGAAAATTGGCCTGTAACAGGACCATCTGTTCCCTTAAAAAAGGAAGGGAGAAAACCTGCACACCTGAGTCACTGAAAGGTGACAAAGTTCTAGAGGAAGCAGGTTAGGGTAAATCAGGTGCTATCTTTGCCTACAAAGGGAAAAAAAAATATCAAACAGCACAAAACCCAAGGTCCAGTAGGAGCCACAAAAAACTGGAAAAACATCCAAAAATTCTAAGAACAATTAGACTTTATGAAATTTTTTAGTGAAAAGAAATTCCATTGTCTTTTAGTACTCTGCAGGAGGGTTGAAAACAAGCAGTATTTAGCAGAATTTTTTCTGGAAAACTCTTTACTTAGATTTTGAAAATTCTGAGGCAGCTCTGCTATTAACACTAAAAAGAAAACAAATGTACATGAGGAGGGGGAAATGGGGTGGTGGGGGGAAAGATTTTGTAAACATCTAATGTGACAAATCCAGCTCTGTTTTAGTACCGTTGAAAAGCCAGCACTCTGCCGAAATATATGTTATAAGAACACATGGAATACTGAAAGAATGGTTTGAAAGGAAGTGCCTCAGAGCTGACATTCATCTCATGGCACTCAGTTCTAAGAAACTTGATGCTTTCCCACCCCACACAAGACAGATTTTTGGTTATACATAAAATATCTCCTGTTTCTACTATATTTCTGTTATCGTTGTGTAGCAGTAAGAAAGGAAGACTGCAAATCAGATCTTGTTCTGTGCCAAGGAGCCGCCTTAGGAATTTAGGTACACTAGATATATTCCCCTAGTCTTGGTTTCAACAGCTAAAAAAAGCATTAAAATCCATCTTTATTGAAGTTCCTAACAAAAGAAGAGGGAAAAAGCTACTGTGTAGAACGTGGAAAGAATTAGCTTATGGGCCAGTCTATTAACAGCCAACAAACCTGTGCAGTAGAGTAGCCACAGGAAGTCACACTGAGTAAAAAAATGTTTGAAAGTAAAATTTTCCAGCACTGGGCAAGATTAAGAGCGACGAACTCCTGTGAGCAGCTCCACTAAAACCAACAGTTTACAGTAATGAAGGAATCAGGACCCATTCTTGAGCTGCAGGAGCCCTGTATTAGAGAATTAATTTGTATTAAAACACTACTTTGTCTCAAAGATGGAAGTTTTACTGCCAAAGGAGCCAAAGTAAAAGGTCAATGACTCAATCTGAGCATTCTGCAGTGTATGAAGAGTTTGACATTTTATGCAGCATTCAGCTGCCACAGCCACCAGATATCAGTAGTATCTCCTGGCACATCTCGTTAGGCTTCTTCCTGCTCTATTAAGTCACTGGAGGTGAGGAAAGAGGGATCCTATCTATGTTGTGTTGCCTGATAGGTTTCATATTTACGTATTTACTAGCATAGGAAAGATTTAACTCAGCAATTCCTGTTTCTCTAAGAGTCTGCATAATACAGACAGTTCTTAATGCCCACAAAGTAAAGATTAATCTGACACAAGCAGAACGTGCTTATAAATGTGGATCAACACACATGCCTGAAAACCACAGCAACTCTGAAAACAAGCTCAAAACTAGCAGGTTAACTTCATCTCTGATCTCCTCTTCTAATTCACAGTGGGTGCTATATCCTTCTCCCAGCAAGGCTGCTTTGCAGCCCCTTGCAGACAGCCTGCCTGAGCATTTCCAGCTGGCTGTTAATACTCAGGTGTGGTTGGTGTCACTGACCTTCACAGGCTTCTCCAACCTCTCCCTCGTGTGCCTGGACTTGCACACCTGCAGTCCTGGTAGAGGACCTGAAGGTGATGGGATGGGAGTGGCTACACCTACACAGGCTGGACAAATGCAGCAGCAGAGTTGAAGGTTATTGGAAACTATTGATTATTTAATGTATATACTCCCTCCCTTGCTATTTTTTTCCCCCAAAATTAGCACAGAAAAGCATTTGCAACTTCAGAAATGGTGTTGCAAGAAGCAGAGTTTACAAAGGAGTCACTCCAATCTTTATTGTAGTTTGTTCCATTTCCAAAGCCTCTCAGGTGCTGGGAGAGCATTTAGAGACAGTGAGATAGACCAAGGTAGCCATGCTCTTGTGCTGCAGGAAATGCTCCCAAGTCTGAGCAAACTGCTTCCCCCAGTATTCCAGAGAGGAGTCTCAGTGTAACCCTGGGCCACTGCAAGGTTCACCAGGGAGGAGTCGGTTTCTAGGCATGGCCCATTTCCAGTACTTCAGAGGAACTAAGCAAACACTAACCCAGAGTACATCTGGCTAATTGTATAGTGAGAGAAAAAAAAATCTTTCTTGACCCTAGTGGTTACCCAGCTAAACCCCTGAAGCCCAGGCTTTTATTACAACCATTATCTTTATGCAAATCATGATCATGCTGAGGACTTATTCTGCCTGTTACATATGAAGGAAAGAGCTGAATGAATGATACATTCTGGACAGATTCCTTGGCCAGAAGGAACCATTCATACCAAAGCCAGTTTGAAAGAGTATCTTTTAGAAAGATATCCAAACTGCCTCCTAAAGGCTCCAAGTGGTGTCAATCATGCTGCCCCCTTCATCTATTGTAATGTTCAGTTGCCCTCACTGCTAGGACACTCTCTGAAATCAATGTAAAATTTATCTAGCATGAGCTTTTCCCCATCATATCGGTTTCTGCAAACCTGAAAAGCAGTGATAAACTGCTTGGTTGCATTGCTCTGTTAACATGCCTACTGATGGCAGTTTTATAAAGAGCTCTGCTAGCCCTGAATACCCAGTTCCAGGCTTCAGTAGGATTCATAAGGTGTCAGGGAAATTCTCTCTTAGATGCCAAAAGTTCTGCAAGGGGATCAGGCAAAAACTTGTTTTCTAATTTTTTTTCCTTTCCTTTTCTTGGATGGGCAAACCAGACAGCCATAAGAGAAGCAAAGAAGCAAAATGAAACTGATTCTGGTCTACAAGCTGTGGCACAGAGCATGGCTGCAAGACAAACTCCTTACTCACACCTCTGTCCCTTCCAGTAATATTTACTGGCCACACACACACAGAGTGTGTGATCTCAACCTACCAAAATGAAGCCTGGGAAAAAGCATAAGCATGGAGAGAAAAGACAATTAGTGGAACAGTAAGTGGGATCTGAGACAGCAGAATGTCTCATGCAGCTATTGCTACAAACTCAGCGATGGCTCAGAGCTGCAAGCACTAGAAAGGCACAAACCATTACTCTAATTGTAGTGGGTAAAACATGGGTTCTTGCCAGCTGGAGATATTGCAACCAAACACAGCACAGGCCAGCTTAGTCCATGTCTCTGTGTTACAGAAACATCCGAGGCAACACAGGAGAGCAGTCACACTCAATATCCGGCATTATGTAAAAACAGCTCATCAGCAGCTCTGGGGTGTGCTCAATCAATAGCTGGAAAATACTGTTCGGTTGAGCATTGAGCAGTAGCAGGTGCACCTACTAAGCAGCTATTAAAATGCCTGTTCCCCCAGTTGATTCCTTATAGATACTCCTTGGGCTATGCAGTTTTTAAAAGCTCTGTCGCTTAAGGCTTCTCTTCTCTGGCTTTGTTGCAACCACCCCAGCAGTCACACGAGCACGTGTACCTGTGGTGGATAATCACTGTGCTTTCTGCAGCACAGCCTTCATTTCTGCTGGCTGACAAATGCTTGAATGCAGCTTCCTGGCTGTGTCTGGTGCCCTTCTGTGCTCCTTTCCCTCTGCCCTTCCCTTGCTTCAGATTGAACAGGTATAGTTTGTGCTGTCTGCTCAGTCAGCCCACACTTGCTGCCGTGCCAGCTGCACTTCTTTTAACTGTGGGTAACGGCCTGGGAGCTGGGAGCCAAGAATTGACTGAAAACTCTTTCTAGTCCCTCTTCCTTGCTGGTGTCTGACTCAGGTGTTGAAGTCAGTCTAAGTACAAGGCATATTAGCTGAAAAATCTGCAAAAATGTTTTAGTCCCTAAGGTCAGAAGTAAAATTTATTTGTGTTCCTTGACATTAGCCCACTCCACAGTACTGCTAAAAGTCCTACGCTGAGAGTCCAAAATATGAGCATATGTAGAAATTGCCCATATTCCTTTTAGAAGGCTCAGAGGTGGGAAGCATTAGCTGAAAAAAGATACCAGGCAAAGTGTAGGTTTCACTTACTTTATAATTAATACAAATATTGTATTATTATTTCAAACACTTATTCACACTGCATAGTATCATTCTGCAGGTTTTTTTGGAGTTTCTCTTTTAGAGAGTGAACTTCAGTCACTGAAGATACACAATGATTCTTCATGAACAGCTTAACTTGCCCTCAAATGCTCTATGGCTTAATACACCTCATGCCTGCATGTGCAAGTCTGTCACAATTTGGTTCCCAGACTGTCAGTTCTGGCCATTTGTAAATATGTAAAAATGATCAAAAAATACAGAAAGACACAAAAACGCTCAAGATTGGAGCCCTGGAATGCTGCATTATGTGCAAACAAATATAGATAGGACTCTGGTCCTTTGTAGGGACAAATCCTCAATTTGCTGCATTCAAAGAACCTCAGAAGGCAAATTTACATAACTGAGCTCTTCCACTGGCTGTGTCAAGGGGAAGCAGCACAAGCTGTGAGGTGTAAGTGCAGCCCTGTGAGGCTGAGGATCAAAGGGATGTCAGAGCTGGCACAGCACATTTATGGAGATGCCGGCTGCATCTGGATACACAAGTACTGTGCTTCTGTGGAGAAATTGGCAAAAAAGTTTGTTCTCTGTCAGAATCTTTCTTAAAGGAGTCACCAAAGCCTGTTTCCAAGGCAGAACAGCTTCTCTGGGGCCTGGTGTTATAATTTTGGCAGACAGTCTTTCATGCTGCTTGAGCAGAGGTTGGTATATATATGTGGTATATATGGCACCAAGAGTAAATTTCTCATCACTGCTTTGCCTTCTGGTTGGAAGTGAACACCACTGCTCAGCAAAGGGCAACATTAAACTGTAGCTCCCTTATTTAAAACAATAACAAATGTCTCCTGCGTAGAAAACTAATAGGCCCTGTCCCCAGATGGCGTAAATTAGCATGGCACCACTAATGTCTGATTTATAACAACTGAAGATCCAATATACCACATGATTAAATGTGCTCTTTGCTAGCCTGGAAATGTCTTGAGGGCCATGTAATTGTGTGGTAATGAACTAAACTTTTAATTAAGTTCTCATTTTGAATTAGAATCAATAAGTCAATAAATAGCCTTCACTTGATTTAGATGATAAATATGCACAGCTGAGACTGCACTCTATGTCCTCCCTAGTTTTCAGGGTCTCTTTTCTCCTCCATATGTCAGAATCTAATGAAGGAGCTCTGAAGTATGGTCCTAATATATTATTGTCACACATGGTGATAATACTGGTAGAGTTAGGAGACTGCCAGGTTTCTATTATAAATCCTGTTCCCAAGGTTTTATAGCATGTGTGTTTCAAACTGCAGTCAGCAAAGTTGTTTTCACAAGGAGCTGTCAGCCCCAGTGTGAATTTTTGTCAAAATAAAATTAAAAATGGATTTGATAGATTCAATCTGTCAATTTTTCAGGATTTCTGAAGCTATTTTTGCTAACCTCTGGCATAATATGCCTTGGATTTGAAAAATGCAGTTTCATAGCAAGCTTTTCAACAAGACCAACTGCTGATTTTTGTTGGAAGAAGAGAAAGGGGAAATAGGTCTTTATGGTGGCCGTGACTCCTCTATTTTAAGACTAGGCAAGACCTTTCTGACCATCTAGTCTGACCCTTTGAATGGCTAGGTGACAGAATTTCATCCAGTAATTAACGCGTCTGTCCCAGTAACTTGCAGGTTGAATTCCAGCAGTTCTTTGGAAAGTTATTACCTCTCGCTCTAGGGAATGTTGCAGACAAACTATAATCCAGCATTTGGAATGGCAGAGCTGAAGTTATCACTTCAGACTTGTACTCTTCACTCTGATTCTGACTCACTGTGTGGTCTTAGGAAAGTAACTTGATTTTTCGGATTTCTCCATTTTTCCGTCTTCTGCAATGAGGGAAATAATATTTAAAAGCCTCAGAGAAGAGGTGGTGAGATGTAATAAATTACTTGAGGAATGCTTTGAACTCTTCAGATAAAAGATGCTATTCTGTAAAAGTGAAGAAAGACACTAGCATGTATTCAAATTTCAAAACTGATTACTTTTCAGAATGTGTTGTTTTTCTCCATTTGTGTCAAGCTAACAGCTGCTGCTGAACAAATCAGGTTAGGTGAAGAACTGAATCTCACAGTCCATTTTAGAAAGAAATAGTGTAGAAATTGGTATGGATACTTTCACTCCCCTTGTCATATTTTTCTCACTAGAAGTGGTGGTTCTCATTATGACAATATTTTGTCTTAATTTCCACTGGATAGAGCATCTTTCAGTGGGACTCTCTCAGGGTTTTTCCTGTCCCTTTCTTGACTGTTTAAATATCTGGTAGCAAATTTGGTTCTGGAGAGCAGCTGAAATGATTGGGGCAATTTGCACTTTGGACTCTCACTGTGGTTGGACACTCAAAAAAGAGAGGGTTTCATCTGCAAGAGCCTAATAATAAGGCTTGGCAATGGCATAAAGAATAACTCAGATCATTATACCTTAAAAAATATCCAGCTTCATTCAACTGGAACATCCAGGACCCTTTCCAGAGTGCCTTTTACAATTAAGTTCCAATAATAATCCTTATTATTTAGGGTCGATACTTACCCTGATAAACACATCTGCTTCAAAAAGTGTCCCTTGGCACTTAGGCTAGTCATGCAAAGGGAGCTGCACACACACACTGGGTATTGTGCTGCTCTAAATTGGCTCCTCAATGTCCTCAAGAGATTATTTATTATTTTATCACACCTTTCTAATGCAAAGATTCCAAAAACCAAGGGAGACGTAGGGCAGTGAGGAGGGTAAGGTCCACAGTCCATGGTACTCAAGGTGCTCAGCCAAGTAAAATTACTTCTCTGAAGGACCATCACCATGAAAACCCCAGGGGTATGTGCTGGGGACATCAGCTCCTGACCCTTCACTATTCACCAGGACATCTCCTGTGCAAGAGACCACAACTGCAGCATGATGGCTCCAGGAACAGGATCTCAGTGGAGAACACAGAAGAGAGATGAGGATTGCACTGGAGCAATCACTGCTGCAGTGTGGTCAGTGGTGGCTACTTACAGTGACTTTCTTGCAAGACACGAGATGTAGGGGGAAGACTCCCAAAATAATGATAAAATTTCAGATGTATGGGAGAGGTAAATTTGGATTTATGGAACTATGTAGCTGGTCTTGTTTCCCAAGGTCTGTACAGCCAAGTCCTTTAGAAATACAATTTCTATGTTAAGAATCTGTGTTCTTTGCCTCTGTGTTTTTTCCACCCCAATTGAATTAGAAGTTCAACACCAGAGGAGGGTTCTCAAAGCCTTGTTAGACTCAAGAGAAATTTCTGTGATGGTTTGGGAGGTTTCAGGTTCTGAATCCTGCCCACTGAGAAGAATGAATGTTTGCATGAAACTCATCAAGACAGTTTTTAGTTGGTCTTGTTAGCTTCAACTACACAAAAATAACAGATAATATGTTTTTGCTCACACACAGTTTCAATGTTTTTTAGCAGTTTAACTGGGGACCAAAAAACAGTGGGGACCAAAGAAGAGTTGGGAAACAACTTCTGAAGAGTCCACATTAGCAAGTAAAAGTTCTCAAGCTGGGGATAGTTTAGATTCAGGACAGGATAAACAAAAGATTAAACATCCTACGCACCGTGATTTCAGTAACCACTTAGATACAATATACCAAATTAATTCCTCCTTTATGGTGTTAGAGTGGGGTTGCACCAAGTTGTGAATTTAGCATGCTGACACTGTTCAGCGAGAGATGCAGAGACGTACAAATAAGCATTACAAAAACACTTAAAATGTCGTTTCACAGAATGCTTTCCTTTTCCTTCGGACATCAATGGTGACCAGAAGTAGCTGGAGCAGAGCTGGTCAGCAAAGGCTAGAAGTATAAAAATACTGAGGAAGAGGAATCACAAGCCATTCCTCTAAGTGAACAACACTGTTCTGTCATGACTGTGTTTGAGTATTTATAGTCCAGATTTGCTCTGAGTGTAAAAAATAACCAGAAGCATGTTCCTCTGTGAGTTGAGGCTCACCTTTGTCACAGATAAAGAGTATGAATTGCCATGTAATACTTATTCATTGCTGGCTCACTATTGAGCCAACATTATTTCCCCTTTGTCTCTAGAGCTCAAGAGTTTGTGAACAGGGTACAGACTGTGCTGTTGAGATAGGACGCTGAGAAACAGAAACCATATAACTGCTGGCTGCCATCTATTACTGATGGGATTTATTTTATTTCCTTAATGCATTCAGGCTTGTGGGTAGATGTCCCAAAAAGCTTTGGATTAATGCTAGCTGCCCTTCAAAGAGGAATAGGTCCTTTTTCTCATTTACCAATGTACAGCAGCAGATGGCCAGAAGTGGGAATCTTCAGGCAGATGTACGGGACTAGACTCAAAGAAACAGAGGAATATAACTGGACAGCTAACAAAACATGGTAGCACAGACAAAATTAACTTGATTCTCAACAGTGTTTATTCCACTGTCACTGTGCTACTAATCTCAACAGAATTAAAAGCTCTCAACAGAATTAAGAGCATTTTGTCAGTGATGTGTGGCACAGATCTCTGAATATGGATAGTCAGCTTTCCACCAGTGTAAACCACCCATGTAGGCCAGCCCACCATGAACAACTTGGGTGTTTACAAGGGTTAGCCTATCATGCAGTTTAAGTCTGAGTTGGAGCAGCCAAGTGTTTTGATCCTCTGGCAGTGTGCAGGGCAGAAGGAATATTAATCTTCTGAAATATCATGCCATGCAATTTATAATAATCAGGGGAGTGATGAGAAAAATCCAGGACGATATTATGGAAAATGGGCCATTTTAATAATCTGGCTTCAGCAGAATCAGAGAAACGGGCAAGAGATTCCAGACATATTTGAAGACATTGAAGGCACCAAGGAGATAATCCATTTAATTCAATAAAAGTCCAGTCTGGAATTGCCTCATTTGCAGCTTGCTTGACATTTGCTGGAATTTTTGGTGCCAGTAAAATAAAATTGCTCTCTCGGTATAATTAACTCACTAACACATTATTGAATAAGACATTCAGTGTGTGTCTAAACTTTTTGTCTCAAAACCAAGAACATGAAATATTTTAACCGAAATGGGACATGAGAATTGACTAGTGACATTTGAATGCAGGGACTGGTCCGGACTCTGCCTCTCAAGAGACTCCACCATGAGCTCCTACTGTATTTTGCACCATTTCAAAAGCACACTTAAAAAAATGTTCTGGTTTTGGCTGGGATAGACATAATTTTCTTCTTAGTTGCTGGTACAGTGCTGTGTTTTCAGTTTAGGATGAGAATAATTTTGATAACACACTGATGTTTTAGTTGTTGCTGAGCAGGGTTTACACTAAGTCTAGGATTTTTCAGCTTCTTCTGCTGCCCTGCCAGCAAGTGAGGCTAGGGTTGCACGAGAAGCTGGGAGGGAACACAACCAGGACAGCTGACCCCAAATGGCCAAAGAAATATGCTAGACTATATGACCCCCAAGCTGAACAATAAAAGTGGGGGAGTTGGCTGGAGGGTGGGAAGCTGCTGCTGAGGAATTGGCTGGGCATCAGTCAGCAGGTAGTGAGCAATTACACTGTGCATCA
This sequence comes from Machaerirhynchus nigripectus, assembly GCA_013397975.1. Taxonomy (NCBI): domain Eukaryota; kingdom Metazoa; phylum Chordata; class Aves; order Passeriformes; family Dicruridae; genus Machaerirhynchus; species Machaerirhynchus nigripectus. Next base: position 94,733 of record VZRQ01005776.1, on the reverse strand, counting down.
CTTGTTTTGCATATTCTCTTATTTTCGTTATTATTTTATCTTCCTTTTCTGTCCTATTAACCTATCTTTATGGCAGCCCATGAGTTTACCTTTTTCCTGTTTTTCTCCCCCATCCCAGTGGGGGGGAAAGAGGGAACAGCTGCGGAGTGTTTAGCTGCCTGCTGGTTTAAACCACAACAAAAAACTTCAATTCACAGAGGGTTTTGTTGGTTTTGCTTGTTTCTTTTTTTTTTTTTTTTCTNTTTTTTTTTTTTTTTTTTTTCAGATGGACCACTATGGACACATTGTGACACCTCTATCCATAATGGAAGCTCGTTAGCTACATTATAAATCACATCAGCACAGAAGCAGATGGCCTGTGGGTGCACGTGGCTGAGCACACACTGCAGCTCCCTATGCAGTGGCTGGCTGCAGGGCTGAGCCATAACCCAGTACTAAACCATCAAACCACTGTTTATAACCTTATTTGTCTCCCTAGACCAATGGGGATAACCCAACCTCGTGCTGGGGCTGATGGAATGCATCCTCTGGCTGGACACTGAAAGGCAGTGACACGTCTTGTTCAACAGGCACTGCCTGCCAAAATCTCACAAACAGTAAGAAAGGTCCACAGCCAATAAATCTCAAGAGCTTAGCATCCAACACAAGCACAAAGCCAAGTGGGACACTCCCCTCTCACCTGCTCGAGGAACAGAGGCTGTCAGCTTGTCCACAGGCTGCATCCCGATACAGCCACATAGGGTTGTACAAAACAGGGACTGCACAGAAGAACTGGACTGCTTCTGTGTGATGTAATGCTCTTGCATTTGTTTCCCAGGCCATTTGCTTGCTAATTGGTCTCTTACCTCATCAGTGAAATTGAAAGGCAAATCAAGATGAGTAAAGAAATTATTGAACCTGCAAAATGCAGCATCAGGGCTATTTGGCATTTCAGGTAAAAGGAATATATTGAATACAGATTAAAGAATAATGGGTTAAAGTAAAAAGATGACAAGGAATGATGCTATTTTATTTGCCTAAAAGTGAAGCGGTCCTGACAGAGGGTGGATGGATTCACTTTTACTTAGAAACACCATCCAGTTCTTGAAATGTCAACAGAAAATAATTCAGGAACTAAAAATGTGATTTAATGTCAAACAAAAGATGCAATTTCAAGTCATGAAACAACAGATTTCAGTGGCATGACACATCCTTCAATTGGTCTGCAGACTGTGCCACACAGTTACAAACAAACTTTGTGGGTGGTAACACAAAGGAGGCATAGAGACTCTCTGGATATATTACAATATTATGGCACAATTCTGTTTATTAAGTCAATCTTTCATTTTCTGCTTTAAAATATCGACAGTCATTCTCCCTCTTCCACTCTCCTCCAATTCAGTTGTACAAATGGATTATTTGCACAAGTCTGACCCAGGCCACCAAGGCTGAATCTCAGCTCTTTCCTGGGGAGGTGACACAGGACACGGCATGGCTGCAGCACTTGTCCCTTCATGATTTTGGTTGGTGTGGCCAGGCTTTGGTAGTGGAGGGGGGCTACATGGGGGGCTACAGGCTCCCCCATGTCCAGCAGAGCCAATGCCAGCTGGCTCCAGGACAGNAGCAAAGCCCAGGTTGCGCCAGCACAGACCTGCCACTGGCCAAGGCCGGGCCCAGAAGAGATGGTGGTGACGCCTTGGGAATAATGGATTTAAGAACAAAAGAAAAGTTCTTGCACAGCTGTAATTGGGTGCAGAGAAGAGTAGGGTAAGAACAGGTGAAAGGAACAGCTTGCAAACATCCAGGGCAGGGCAGGAGGAGAAGAAGGAGCTGCTGCAGGCTCTGGAGCTGAGATTCCCCTGAGATTCTGTGGTGCAGTCCATGGAGAGGCAGCTGAGCCCCTGCAGCCCCTGGAGGGCTTGGGGGTGCAGAGACCCACCTGCAGCCCCTGGAGGAGCCCACGCCAGAGCAGGGGAATGCCTGAAGGAGGCTATGACTCCAAAGGAATCCTGTGCTGGAGCAGAGTCCTGCCAGAATCTGTGGAGAGAGGAGCCCAGGCTGGAGCAGGTTTGCTGGCAGGACTTGGGACCCTGTGAGGGACCCACGCTGGAGCAGGCTGTTCCTGAAGGACTGACGCCCTGGAAAGGACCCACACCGCAGCAGTTTGTGAAGAACTGCAGTCTGAGAGAAGGCCTCACGTTGGAGAAGTTCCGGACTACTGTCTCCTGTGGGAGGGACTCCACACTGGAGCCTGGAAAGAGTGTGAGGAGCCCTTCCCTGAGGAGTAAGGAGCAGCAGAAACAGTGAGATTAACCAATCACAATCCCCATTCCTGGTTCCCCTGCACTACTGCAGGGAAGGAGGTAGAGTATTTGTGAATAAAATTAAGACCAAGAAGAAAGGAAAGGTGGATGAAGAGGTTTTAAGATTCGGTTTCATTTCTCATTCTCCTGCTCTGATTTGATTGGTAATAAATTCGATTAATTTCTCTGAGTCTGTTTTGCCCCATGACAGTAACTAGTGAATGATCTCTCCCTGTCCTCATCTCAGTCCAGAAGCCTTTAGTTATATTTTCTTTCTCCTGCCCATTTGAATGAGGAGGGCAGTGATAGAGCAGCTTTGGTGGGCACCTGGGTCAACCCACCACACCTCCCTACCAAGAACCTGCAAGGCTCCTGGGAAGTGCCCAGAACAGAGGAAGGTTACCCACTGGCATATCCCACTCCTACTGGCTTCTAGCTGCTTCCCTGCAAAGAAAATAGAGGGTTTACTGGGTGCCGACCAAGATCTCATGGCTTCTGTCCCTGGGAATGCTTCTGTCAATGGAAGGAGGCTGGCAAAGATCTCCAGCACTACTGTCTTGTTAGCAGGAGCAAAAGCCCATCCTACAGGAGCACCTTCTCCCTGCTTACAGAAATTGCAGCCCCTTAGATATGTTCTTCCATGTACAAGAGCAGTGACACTTTTCATTGCTTGTTCTGTATTTTTCCGTCTTACATGCTCTCAGGTACTATTTGTAATTTCAACTTCTATCCTAAAGCATTCCATAGAGGCATCACTCACTACTTTTCAGTACGCATTCATCAAACTCACCAATATTGAGATTTTTCTCTCTTTTGGAAGGTTTTTGCAGTCACACATAGCTCACATGAGGTTTGTACAGTTGTTTTTTGTCATGATTCTCATAGGAAAATGAAACGATTTAAAAGAAGAGTAATAGAATGATGGTGATTGCAGTTTGTTGCTGACCTGCTGTGGGGTGAGTAATTGCTCAGTAATTAAAGCTCCAAAGACCATTTTATAGCTTTCAGCCCTTCACTAGCACTGGTACAGCATTGCTTCCTTCTCCAACACTGATACAGAGGAGATAATTATTTGCAAGGCTGCTTTCTAGCTCTCCAGACAAGAGGTGCTGGTTAAAAAAGAAGTGCATCTCAAACACCATGCTTGTCTTAGAAATGGAGTAAAGGAGTTATGAAAATCCAGTCACCATCTGGATTGATTCAGGATTATTTCTGATTATACATGCCAGAGAATGGCTGGGTTCTAAACACAATTGAATACCAATTGGCTATCCTAAGGAAAGGCAAGGGAAAAACCGAAACACTTTAGACATAGGTGGTTCTATAGTCCTGATCTTAACACTGCCAATACAAAAAAAATAATTAAAGGAAAGATGGCTGTTGTTGGCAGTCCCTGATATTGAGGATCAATAGAATAATAAAGAATGTATCATGCCACTTTGGGTTAATCATTCTACTCGATGTGGCCAAAAGTCACATCCTTCTGTAAATAAAATAATTCACTTGTTACTTGCATAGGCCCAGGATACCCTCCCTCGATCTGTATTTAATACTGATATATCTGATAGAATTATGGGATAATACTAAAAACAATACCTGCTTGTTACTCATTCTGTCAAGATCTGACAGCTGCATCAGCCTCAGGAGACCACTGAGCCCATTTGGCATAAGGTGTGGAGCATTGCAGTAGATTATTTGGGGCTCAGCTGCAGAGCTGTGAAGTCTTCCTGGTTTCAGACAGGACATGACAGCTCCGTGGGAGCCGGGGATAGGACAGTTTCAGGATGACCAAGGCAACCACATTCTCTGTTTGTCTCTCTTTAGTATTCAAATCAACGATAGAAAAAACTGGTATTATTTTCGGACCAAGTCAACAATATTGAGTGATGTGGAGCGCTCCAAAAGGCAAAGGCCAAAATCAGTATTTGATCAGGCTGCAGATTTTTGCTGCTCAAGTTAAGGCCATGCATGCACTCTCATCTCTTTCTTTCCCACCACCCAAAAAGGGCAGTTATACCAAATTAGCAGGAGACACACTGGTAAAGTAGAATGGAGGGTAAGGGGTTAAAAAACAAAAATCCTTTGTACCTCAGTAAGATGGTCCCATCATGATTAATTAGGCCTGGTGATCTCACTGGAACACTCTGGGCAGCCTCGAGGGGGTAACATGCAAGACCACATTGAGCTAAAAGCAGAAATTGAGAAAGAGCCTTCAAATAAGAACTGCACAAATATTTTGAATTGTCACTTTATCCATCTTCTTAAAACTATTTGTAGAGATGCCAGTACATGTTACCTCGCTCCTGCAGCCAACCTAGTGATGCTGCAGTCAGACAAGGTGTCACTTCTTCACTGGGTTGTTTCGTTGAGGCTGCATGAGTTGATATTTTTTCCACAGCTACTTGAAAACCATCATTCTTGTGAGTAATGTGGTGCACTCAGTATTAATTTGACACAGTGTAAGTTACAGGTATTAGAATGCAAGGAAATTGCCTTGAACAATTAAGAGATGTCTTTCAGCTGAAAACAAACTTAGGCTTGGTCTCAATCTCTGAAAGTTACCACCAGTACCAAACTTGCAAAAAGTGCAGGCTAGCAGAAAGCAGCAGAGCACAGCAGTAAATCTGCAAAGCCATTAGTCTTCTAGACAGCTGTTACAAATACAGCAGAAACTTATGGATCTACATAATCTCAAATGTAAAAAGTCATACCTTTCATTCAGAGGAGTGCTTTACAACCATTAATTAAACCTCATGACACTGCAGGGAGTTAGTAAAATGCTAATGCCAGTTTGGCAGATGTGTAAATTAGCCTATTTATCATTCAATATTTGAATGTACTTGATCACATCCAGGGGAAACTGAACTGGAACCTTTTTATCTATTGATTTTCCTATGCTAGAGGATATGTATGGTACCTCAAGAGATTTAGAGAAGGAAGGTTCCATTTTAAAATGAAATTATTTGGAATAATAGAGACTCTTTAATTTTCTACCTTTCCACAACAAAATTTAAAATAAATATTCTCCCTCTACTGTACCTAACACTTCAGAAAAAACATATACAAGTTTAGGAAGGTATGAAATAAGTTACTGTTTCTCTGTTTTATTTGCCTACTAAACATTTTCAAGAGTCCTTTTTCTGTAGAGATAATTAAAGATAAGTGTGACTAAATTATCAACCTACTTTCAAGTCAACCCATTCCTAGAAGCAGGGAAGCAGCACTAGGGCACAACAACACATGACTTATGGTTTCCAAGGAGGAGGGGAAGGCAGATGAGAAGTAAGCAAATTCATAATTTTCAGATAATTTAGAAAACCTTAGGTCCATTTGCTCTGGATGACAAATTTAGTTAATGCTGTAAGCTTTCAAAAGATGAGGCACACTGAAAAAATACATGGAATGAGATACTTGGTGCTGTGAAGCCTCAGTAGCACACTTAGCGAAGGGTAATTTAAGATGTCTGGCCTCTGAAGTCAATAGACACTTGAAAGGACTGGTGGTATCTCTAGCATATGGCACTTTTCAGAAGTGTTAAGGAAGGCCTGACCTTGTAATTTGGTGGGCAGAAAAGCAGCTGAAGCTGAGTGGTCCTAAGGCTTTCAGCTCTCTGCCCACTTCCCATCTGTTTCAAAAATCAGGACCCAGAAGAAAATACATTGCAGAATAATCACATAGCTGGTCACACAAACTCACGTTGTGTCTCTCCATTGAGCTGTACCCTATTTCGGTTGTAAAACCTTTGGAAAGCATAGCAGAGGCTGAACAGGTAACTGAAAGGGACAATGCAATGACCTGGCAAAGCTGTAGAAGCCTAAATATGATTGCTACTAACATTACAGCTGTACAGTTTACTAAGCCAGGGGTAATCAGATCTCCTCCTACGGGGAGAAAGCTGAGTCCCGCACTGCAGAGAGATGCTTACCTCAGTTCTCTCCATCTTTAGTTAGTCATGCTTTGGCTACGTAAACTCATCCAACTTCCTTTGAAGCATCATGTCCTGACAGCTGCTAGGAACAGGATATCTGACCTGATAGGTATAGCAAATCCTAAATTCCTGGAAAGGGCCTCCTTTGAGTGTACTCTGGTATTTCCTTTCCTATGGAAATGGGCAGAACTGTCAGCCTCCTTGGAAACTGCAATTAATCCAGGGTGAGGAGCTCATTGCTGCAACAAAGATGCAGACAAAATTGTTTTTTCTTCTCAGCATGTCTACTATTCAAACATTCTGGTCAAGCCACATTCAGTAGGTTCAGCTTTGAGCTCAAAGCCAGAAAGTGCTCCAAGGCTGTGCTCTTGACTGTGATTCTACTAAAAAGTGCTGTGCTAAATAAATATCTGATATATCTGGGACTTATTCCCTGGAAGGATCACAAAGTGTTTTGCATGCTATATATAGGAATCACTTCATCTACCACCAAAACGTGGTTACATATGAAGTGAAAGGGAGGGCAGAGAACAGAAACACTGCAGCTATGATGTGAAAAATAGATCAGCTAATTTTAAAGGCAGATGAATTTCTTGAGCCTGAATCAGAGCCTTTGAATCTATTTAACAGAAGACATCACAAAAAATCTTCATTGATGCCCTGTTGTCAGGTTCTTGGCTCCCCATTACTGCTGAAACACAGTGGTCCTATGTTTCAGTGGCCCTACCTGAATTCAGGCTCTGATGTTCATTTGCCCTTTAATCATAACATGATTATTTTAAATATAATTGTGACTACCAGGAGGACTTGCCACAATGACACCAATTCCACACACTGGAGAAAAAAGCAGCAAAGAAGGAAAGACTGGTAATAAATTACCTGACAACAGCCATTCCTGTAGTTCACCGGAACAGTGACTAATGCATTTGCCCTCCCAGCAATCCTGCAAAATAAAGATCATCACTTACACTGAGGAGGAACCAAAGGCTCAGAGACTCACACCCTCCAAACCCAGCAGCTGTTCTTCCACTTAGATCACAGTATCAAAGTCCCATCAATGCCTCTAGGCAGAGGCTGAGGATTGTACCCGCTCTCCCTGGGGACTGGACAGGCCCCACTAGGGTCCGGGACCTAAAGCAATCCCTGGGTCATGGACCAGGGCTGACGGTTTGGTGCCTTCTTCCAGCTGTTGCTGTGGAAATGAAGTGTGTTCTGGGGCAGCTTCCTGACCACTGCTAGGCTGTGCCCAGTCTTTCAGTTCCTGTTTATCACTGACCACGGAGCTGGAGGTCTCCTTAGGCTCTTCCCTAATGCCGCACCATCCATCTTGCCTGGGGCATCTAACCCTGCCATTTGGCTCATGGTAACAGCTTGCACTGGGAATGAAGCTCCTCCAAAGCAGCAAGAACAATGTTAGAGCTGGAGAAGGAAGCCAGTGCATCACCAGAGCCTTACACTACCAGTTCTTCAAATTGTATCATTCATCTTCCACCTATAGCCATGTTTCAAAGGGACTGCACAGTTCACAGCTCTGGTAATCAGTTCTGGAGCTTTTCATCTCGGGGTTACAAGTTCACAGTCTCCCTTGGTTATGACTGTAAGCCACCCATCCATGCTTTCCTTGACTCTTGTGTTTGTTTCAGGGCAGTTATCTCTATCTCTCTCTACCTGTTACCTGTTTCATCAGATTTTTTTTTTAATGGAACCCATTGTTTGGGTGGGACATGAATTGTAGGGTTGAAAAGCATATAAAAGAATACTTACATGTGGTAAAAATGCACTAGAATCCTTAAGGCTTTTACTTTCCATAGGATTTTGAGGGACAGAAAAATATAAAATATTCCTCTTCCTTTTTCCCAAGTAGACAGGGGTTGCACAAAGCAAATCTAGCATGGTGCTGCAAAGTAATGATCATGAAGAGAGCAAGATCCAGTCTCCTGGAGATAGCCAAAAAAAGATGCAAAGTCAGTTAACCTGTGAGAATAGTCTAAAACCCCCAGTCTCACCACGAACATAGGATTTGCCATCCTGGATCAATTAATAGAATCCTCATGAGAGGAGTATTTTTTAAAATACGTGGAGCAAAGGAGCGGAGAAAGCTTATTTGGGATGTCTCCTGTGAAGTGGAATTCAGAGGCAGACTGATATCTATTTCAGGATGGTATGAAGGAAATGTGTGCTGTTGCTAGCAATGAGATACCCTTCTGTAGATAAAGCTAACAGTTAGAAATTACGAATTTGCTTGCATTCATAAAACCCCCAAAACCAATCAAAGTGAAAATCTCTCTTTTCTCTGCAGGGTACATTTAAATTCAGCCACTTATGACTGAAGCGAATACATAATTTAAATATTCCTGGGTTGTCCATTCTGTTTTATTTGAAGTGTTTCTGACTCTCTTTCCTAGCAAGCCACTCTAAACACATAAGCAGTTCAGAAAAGTTACATGTAGTTGAATTTAGTGAAGATACGAAGTTTTGATATTTGAATTTTTTTTTCCCAAAATTCAGCTTTCAGGGTCATGTGAGCATGCAAAAAGTCTCAACTTCCATTTAGAAAAATGGAAAAAGCAAAAGGTTTCTAGCCCCTGTGGTTGCAAAGAAAGATTTTGAAAACAGATATCATAAAGTCTCACAAGGCAGAAGACAAAAAAACTATTTGTATTATTTTAAAACTTCCACATTTTTTAAGCCAATAACATATTTCGGGGTGTAGGGTGAATGTCTGCTCCATGATATTTGAATGCCTGGTTGGAAATGCTGGACTTTATAGTATTATTTTCTAGTTATTTTATACGTTTAGTACTGAGGACTGAAATTGCAAGTTTCAGTGGAGTAGAATGCTTTCTTCTCCTGAGGTGATAAATCCCTGAAAATAATGGAAATACTGACAGAACTGTAACTACACTGTCTCGAACGAGTCACCCTGATTTTTAGTTTCTAATTAAAAGCATATTTCTTTCAAAATTGGCTCTTATATAACTTGTAAATCATTTTGGTGGCAGCTCAGAGGGAAATAAGGGGAATGTTGACCTTGGCAAGCTTGATCTTGGCAAGAAAAAAAGAATTTTCATCTGAACTTCAAATTCTTAAAACCTCCTAAGCCAAACAGTATATATACCAGGTCAGAGTTCTTTAAAAGAAGAAAAAAAAAAAGCACCAGCAAGTTTAAAGTTGCAAAGAAATTGACAAGTATTCTGCTGCCTCCCTGTGGAAGCTGGGATGCTTTAACTTGAATTCCTTTTGAAACCAGAATCGAGTGCAACTGCATTTTTAGTTCAAACCAATTTGCAAGAGTATTTCTGATTACCTGCTGAGTTTAAAAGTACAAAGAATGCATGGGAGCTAAACAAATGGATGTTGTTGAAGGATGTGGGTGAGGGGATGGCCATGAAAGTTCTGTGGTGGCTGCACAGGCCCTGAGGGCTGTATCTGTTGCTGGTCTAGTGGCCAAGGCTGTGCTTTGAGTGAGCAAGGAACCACATACTTAGTAGTGGGAACACATTCCCACTACTTCTAAACGAAGATCAAGAAGAAAAAAAAGTGAATTTTCTACTGTTTTAGCCCCAAACCTGCTCTCTAGTTAGTGCAGGTAGGGAAGCAGCAAAGTGCTGCCAGTGGGCTCAATTGCTCCGTAAATGGAGCTTCCACTCTGGGTCTCCCTCACGCCTGTGGAGCACAACAATGTGTGCTTCTATTCTGTGCCACTTCTGAGGAAAAACTGTGGAGATAAGTAACTCTGACCCTTCCCTGAAGGAGAAAAACAACATGCATTTTACAGAAGACCGTAGCAAACCAGGGGCTTCTGGACAAGGCTCGTGTAGGGAGGGAAGCCCTGGAGTGGGCAGCACAGGGGACTGTGCAGGGAGAAGATGAGGAAGCAGTGGCACTCCTTGGCCAGCACTAGAGGAGATACAAGCCAGTGCTGACTCAGCAAGCACTGCCTGCCAGAATAAGGTCAAGTCAGGGTCAGCATTGCCCTGCCTGCCCTTCTCCAGCACTGAAAGGACTGATCAGATCTTTGTTGTTCCTCGTCTCACATTTCTACTTCCCAAATTTCTTCAGCAGCTGGCACTCACTGCTGTGTGATCCAGGTGCAATGGAGCCTATCCTGGCATTTCTACTAAAGAAGAAATAGGGATCTGATTCCATCTCATCTGAGCCACCTGAGTGAGCTAAACCATCCTCGGGAGATGCACTGCTCCTTACTTAAGAATTGAATTACATTTGGGGGAGGGAAGGGGTGAGGTGGTAGGAGAAACCTTCCTCTAGAGATTATAAAGGAAACTCAAGAGATGCCTTGATTCATATGCTTGGAATTACACAGGATTAATAACAACTGCATGAGCACAGGCTGGGTGTACAGCTTAGCAGCTCACTAAACATACCCAGGACAAGACACCATGGACTGTTTTAGCTTCTCTGGGGCACTTTCCCCATGATGAGTTCAAAAGAATGCGGGTTCAATGGGGATTTACATCATTTGTCCTCTACACAGTGGACAGTCTGCTCTCCAGGCTCAAGCCAGCACAGACTGTGAGATTATTGCCTCACACTCAAGTTCTCCAAAAGATCTTGATGAAGCCACCAAAACTGCAGAAAGCCACAGCATACATTCTGCCAACAGGTAATGAAATATCATTAAGAATAGGTTTTCCCAGCAATAATTGCCCCTAGACATTTTCTATCACATCTTTCTCATATGGCTTTAAACATATCAGGACATACCTGGTCCATAGAGAAATAACACAGAGCAGGACATCACTGAGCTTGGAAACTGCTTAAGGAGATATCTGAGCAACCCACCTGCAGAAGAAGCTTAATCTTCAAATAATCACAATATTTTGTTTTATTAGCATTAAATGTTGCCGTAGGCTGAAAAATTATCAACTCCTAAAAATATAAGTTGGTTTTTTTTTTGGCACAAAGAGCCTCAATCTGCATGTTACTGTCATATTTCAGACCACACTGATGTGCAAACAGTAATTCCTGGTTTGCTTCTTCCTTTCCCTTCTCTCTTTTTCATTCCTGTCAGTGTGGTATATCCTCACAGGGAGCCACTTGTTCTGTGTAGGATGGCCTCATGTCTAAGGCTGACCTGGACAGTCATGGAACACAGGCTTTACCTAGAAACCACAGCCCCACTGAGTTCCTCATTACAGAAAGGGCAAGAAGGACACAGGATCTCACCTGATTTACACCCTATGTGCCAGTAATGTGAATTTTCTCATGCAGACCAGATGTCAGTTGAGCAAGAAACAGCAGCACCAGAAACGGCTCCATTTTCCACTTCATATAACTATGGAAGCTGGTTGGTAGGATTTTTGTTCCTGCCAAATTTCTCACTTTTTTTTTTCTGCCTCTGTTGAAACTCTGAGAGAAAATTTCAGTTTTCAGATTTTTGACTGAAAAAGTGAAACAACTTAAAAAAACCCCCAGCAGCCACTTCAGGGAAAGTTTTTTGTAACCCTAAGAAAAGCACTACTTTAATTCCTAGTACCACCTTTAAAAGAAAACACTTCTGTTATTTGCTGTCTTGCATCTGTCTTTCTCATAGGAAGAAATATTTGAAAAAAAAAAAGGTTTTTGGAGGCATTTATTTCAGTTTCGTGATCTCTAAACCCCTTCTTCTCAAAGAAAAGGGCACAGAACTCAAAATAAGAGTGTGTGGGAAGAAATGTTCTGTAACCATCTTCTTCCATGGAATAAAAAGGACAATGTAAGTAAGGAGAAAGAAGTCCTCTCATTTACTTATTTCTCATCCATTCTCCATAAAAAACCAAATAGATGGAACACCTCTCAAGTAAAACAAAGCAAGCAGTTCCCTTTTCCAAGGGAAAATATAAATTATGGAGAAAAACAGGTTTGGTGCTTTCTGTGGTTGATGCATTTTTTCACCTGTGGGTAAGGAAAAAGAATGAGAAAGTTCTACAAAAGTGGGAATTCTCACCCCTTTGCCAAATAAAAGAATATAACTGTTTTTAATGAATGTTCTTGTTTCTTTTTTTTCCCCAAGAGCCTCAAACACTGTCTCAAAACCTTAGGAAAAAAAAATCCATAAAGTACCTTTTAATGCATTGCTTCTGAGGCCACATCAGTGATTAATGAATGACCTGGAAGATGTCATCCTATGACTGATCGATAGATTGAGTGAGCAATTTGTGGTTTTGTCCACCTACCTACTTATCACTGCCTGGACTCAGGTGTTTCTTCAGCCTCAGGTCAGACTCTGCTTAGCATTTTCACCTCAATACTAAAAGCAAGGGGCATAAGGATCAAGAACTTGGTAGAGTGCAGAGATGAACTACTACAAATGCGTGTGGTGTGGTCTTTAGCAGAAATACTTTAGTGCATGCTTAAGGTTTCCAGGGCTGAGGATCTGAGGAGTGTCATCATCCCCTTCACTCTCCCAACTATGACACAGTTACCTGAAGAGTTGAAACAGACAAAGGATCCACGTATTTCCTTTCCCAGGAAACAGGACAAGCTCCTACAGGACTTCTTTTCACAAGGCCCTGATCCCATGTAGGACAATCTGTTGGACCCCAGCTGAGCACAGAGCCCATAGTTCAGGCAAACACCCGACCACACATCTGGGGGGAAAATGCCTGAGGCCAGCAGATTTTCCAATTAGCCTGAAAGAAAAAGAGAGAAACATGTTTGGGCCGTAGCCTGTGTCATACAGTTCATTTATCCCCTTTCATATCTTTTGGGAGGGAAAGGAAACAGCTCGGTTTCTTACTTCACCTACAGGTATGATTTACTTGGGGACCTTCTCAGCCCCACCAGATTTTAGCTAAGTAGCACTTGAGCAATCAGGTGCTTTGGAGCAGGATGAGCATAACTGTCCCGTGGAGGAAACTTCAGGAAAGCACCGAGCAGGGAGTTGAGCTCAGCAAGGTTCTCCCTGCAGGGCTGCCAAATCCAGGAGTGGATGGACGGCAGAGCTGTGAGAAACACGGCAGTTCTGGTCATCTTCTGGTGGCTGATCATAGGATCATTGAGGTTGGAAAAGACCTCCCAGGTCATAGAGTCCAATCAGTAACCTCGCACTGACAGCCCCACCACCAAACCATGTCCCTAATGAAATGAATAAGATGAACACGTCTTTACAAACAAACCATGAGAATCTGCTTGAAGACAGGGCCAGGAACTTACAGAAAGGGAAGTAATGGAAGAAGCTATCAGTTCTAGAAAATGTTGCTAATTGACACAGACTGCTGCTCAGCCAAGGCTGAGTAAAATTCCTGAACTTAGAGAAAAAGAACAAAGACTTAATAGAATTATGGATAGTNAGTGGGGGAAGGAAGAGGGTGATGTGTCTGGGAAATTAGGAAAAAAAGGGGGCTGCATCCCCCCAAAATTTAAGAGACCTCATGGGGAATGCCCCATGGCCTCTCCCTTTATTCGAATAAAGTTACAGGACTCCTCTGTATCCCTTGTGGACATAAACCTCCGGAGTTGTGAATTTTCCCACACACTAAGAACCACGTCTACAAGTCCCTGGAACACTGTGAGGGCTGGCGAATCAAACCCTTCCCTGGGCAGCCTGTCCCAACACTTCACTACCCTTTCGGTGAAGAATTTGCAACCCCAGTATCCAAACCAC